>CM068297.1:66787915-67208262 GCA_034768395.1 Linum lewisii | reverse complement strand
TGGTCCCAGACTTCATGGTCCCAGATTGTATTGGGGCCGTTTTTTGGGTTTAGACGGTCCCAAAAACCGTATGCTTATACAGTCTTCCTTTTCATTTTTTTGGGACGTGAACGTGTTGCTGCTGATTAGGGAGGTTTTTTGGGAACCCTCTCTAATTTTTAATTTGAGACCGTTTTCACCGTCTTGAAAAATTGAAAAGTTACCATTATAACAGTAGCTAATCACTTATTCGGGATGGTTTTTTACAGTCTTGTATAATTATTCAAGGACCGTTTTTTACGGTCTTGAATAATAATTTGGGGACCGTTTTTATGGTCTTGAATAATAATTCAGGGACCGTTTTTACGATCTTGAATAATAATTCAGGGACCATTTTTACAATCTTGAATAATGATTCAGGAACCATTTTTATGATCTCGAATAATGATTCAAGGATAGTTTTTATGGTTTCGAATGATCATTCAGCGTCCGTAACAATAACATATTGGATACCAAAGACAATTTAACAATCCTAATAATCCTTCTACATATCCAACAATTTAATTCAACTTGACCTTGTACGTTCAAAAGCCAATTTAAAAGCGAGATAACAGGCACAAAATGTTCCTCTTGGACTGAGTTCAAACAATAGCAAAGTACATCTTCGGGCACAATTTAGAAGCTTCTTCTAGACCCCTTCAGGCAAAAGTTGAATTCATCACAATAGCAAAGTACACCTTCCTCTGGACCCCTTACTCTGCTCAATCTTTTGGTCTTCCCTCCTGCAGTAATGGACAGTCAAAATCACAACCATTGGGCAGAACTGGACATGATATTTATATTAGAATCTTTGTTCCTCATAAAAACACGTATGCATTTGACCAATATTGATAAATTATAATACAGTAGTGATTAGTCACTTTTCCCCTCCATTTGGATTTACAAATCACAAGATATCACCAAACAAACCTCCTTCTGGGAACCCCATCTAATATGACAACAAACCTCCTTCTGGGAACCCCATCTAGTAATATACATACCCCTCATCATCATCAGAATCATAGGTTTCTTTCAAACCAGTAACTTTCTTTCTCATACAATTACCAAAAAACTGCACAATTTGATTAGATATCCCAGACTCGGATTACTCAAGAGTAAAAGCATAGATATACATACCTATAGGTTGAAGGTACTGTGCTAAGATGGTCAGTTGAGATCTGTGTTCTTCCTACAGCAGATGATCTCAAGAACCAGCACTCCGAAGCTGTAGATGTCTGCCTTCTCCGAACAACCCCCCTCTGATTGCATATTCAGGAGTTGTGTATCCCCTGGCAGAACAACAAACAAGATCAAGATCAGCCTTCCAGACGAAATTGTATTAGCGGGAAGGGAAAGGGACTCAGTACAGTTAGGCAAGACAAAAGCTTACAGAGTTCCAGCAAATGTGGTGCTGAGAAAGCCTAATCTTCAGGAAAGAACCTCGCCAGCCCGAAATCACTGATCCGCGGCTGGTACTTGTCATCCAGAAGAACATTGCTTGCCTTAATGTCTCTGTGAACAATTCTCAGCGGCGAATCTCGTGCAGGTACTGCAGGCCACGAGCGATTCCTAGTATTATCTGGAACCTTGTGTTCCAATCCATGAACTGGTTGCTGTTCCATGGGAATCAACTTCCACTATTTCATCATCAAACTTCATATAGGCAAAAACAAGAGGCAACACGATCATTGAACTTATCGGTTGTACTGGTTAAACTACGTATTAGATGTTAATGGCATGCTTCTCTATCATTAGTTTTCACTAGTTCGATAACCAATACAGTTCCCAAAGTACTGTTTGCTGTTCCCTGGGAATCAACTTCTTTTAATTGTTATTTTCTTTCTACCAGCTGTAGAGATTAGATTATGCTATACGATTATAGAACTTAATTGTAGGCTTCCTTAAAGAATTTGATTCTAGAATTTGCCTAAGGTAGCCTACCAATTCCAGCCATGGGAAGTAACATTTAAATTAGAACTAAAAGACAATCACAAGAATTTTGCCCTGGGAAGCCTGGGAAACGCCAATCAATTTAAGAAATAAAAATCAAGAGAATTTTTTAAAAGATACAAGCTAGGAAACATTTAGTCGAATTTAATATCAAGAGAAATCTAGTATGTAATTCAGACCTATAGGTATGTATACCTATAGTTTGAAATCTCTAGATCAGTAGAGCTGGGTATGTAACTATGACATCAACAACAAAACCAAACCAACAGAGAAAGGTAATTCTCATGAAAAAATAAATTGTATGGTGTAGATAAGACTTAGACAGAAAAGTGAGGAGAGGACAGCCAAATGAGCAATCTACAGTTGCATCAAAATCCATGAAAACAACTTAAAGTTGGACATGAAAAAAACAGAGGAAAAAGGTGTCTTTCACTTAAGCAGCCAAAAGCTTAAAAAGGAAATAATTAAGGGTCATGGAGAAACAGAGAAATGGATGGAACAGAGAATTAGAGAGAGAGACATGAGATCAGAGGAGGGCAGAAGGTGAAGTTCAGACTGCAAAACAGAGAGGGTTTGTTTGTTGGTGGGTTTTGATTAGGTGTTGGGACTAGAAGGGAGAAGATCACAATTCATGTGATATTAGCATGAAAATGGAGTGGTCTCTCTGAAACACAGATCAATAGATAGACAATCTAGTTTAGATTATAAACTATCTAGCTTAGATTAGATTGAGTGGATTATCCAAACACAATCAAAGTGTTTTGTATATTGTTATTATATGGAATAATCTGCCCCCAAAATCAAATGTACTGGACAAGACTCTTTTGGAGATACAGCTTCTCTTTTCAGTAGTATGTAGATGATATTATAAATAAGAAAGAGTATGAGATGATGCTTTTTTATCAGTTATCAGCTGCAGATAAAATCAATTTTATGTTTAAGCAATCGAAGCCACCAAGTGTGAGCAATTACCCATGTAACTGTTTGGGGAAGAGCTTGTGTGTGGGAGGATGCAAATTTAATGAGGAGCAGTGTCGGTAAATTAGTCACATAAATAACCTATAAATCACTATGGACATTGCAAGGAGACACATCAGTTATCACAAAGAAACATCTGTTAATTTAGGGAATATGAAATCCCTATGGAACTATTCTAAACAAAGGAAAAGGCTAGAACTAACAGCTTTTAGACTATGAAATGCAAGTTACAGTGTCTCAATTGAGGCTTCTGATTCACCTACAACACCATTCATCTACCATTCTAATAATAGCAAAGGCAAAAAGGACAAGCAAACATACGAATTAAGAAAATTAAGTAACTAGAGATCATTAACGCGTATAATTCAACTTATAATTCGTGTTAACTAGAGATCATTAACATTGACTAGTGCTCATAATTTCTAATCATGGAGATCTATGTATCCGCAGAAAATGCAGTACAACTAATCATTCATGAAAAAAACAAAAATACAAGCACATGGGTTCTAAGCTTAACCAGATGCAGATCACAATCTGATAATCTGTCCACATGGCTCACGGATTTCACTATCACTACAAAAAAAAGGCCTTTAGCGTCGCTCGGAGGGGGAAATATTTAGCGTCGGTCAGTGAGGAACCACGCTAAACCCTGACTCGCGTTTGACCAAGGGTTTAGCGTCGGTCGCTTATCGACCGACGCTAAAACATGTCGATAACCGACGCTAAATTTGGTTTTCGGTCGGAAACGAAGCCAACCAGCTTTTGCGTCGGTTACCGACATGTTTTAGCGTCGGTTTTCCGACCGACGCTAAAACAGCCGCCCACCCTAAACCCTAATCTCATCTCTCTCAGCCTTCTTCTTCCTCCTCCAACCTTTTTCTTCCTCTTTCCCTTTTCTTCCTTCTTCCTCCTCCATTTTCTTCCTTTTCCTCCTCCAACCTTCTTCTTCCTCTTCCATTTTCTTCCTTCTTCCTCCTTCATTTTCTTCCTTCTTCCTCCTCCAACCTTCTTCTTCCTCTTCCATTTTTTCTGACCTTCATTCTTCTTCTTCCTCTTTCTTCTTCCTCCTCCAGCCTTCTTCTTCCTCTTCCCTTTTTCTGACCAGCCTTCTCTTCCTCTTCTTTCCTCTTTCTTCTTCCTCTTTCTTCTTCATCTTCCTCTACTTTCTTTTATAGATCTCCAGATCCACCTTCTTCCTCTTCTTCCTCTTCCTCTTCTTCTCCTCTTCTCCGTCGTCGCTGCCATCGCCACCGCCGTCGCCGCCATCGTCGCCACCGCCGTCGCCGCCATCGTCGCCGCTGCCGTCGCTGCCACCGTTTGCCGCCGCCAGCACAAAAAAAAATGACCTAATAAATCTAAAAACACCAAAAAAATATGACATAATAAATTTAAGTGACCAAAAGGATGACCTAATAAATCTAAGTGACCAAGATGCATAACTGGAAAATGGAGTGACCAAATCTGAAAACAAAAAAAATTGGGTTGGTCAGCGATTCATTTCGGTCAGCTCAAAATTAGCGTCGGTCGTGGTTTAATATTAGCGTCGGTCGTGGAAGAACCGACGCTAAAATTTAGCATCACTACTTTTAGCGTCGCTGCTTGTAAGCGACGCTAATATTTTAGCGTCGGTCAATGACCGACGCTAAAGCGCGGTTTCAATCGACGCTAAACTCTCATTTTTTTGTAGTGTATCGACTTCTGTTCTTAATTCTCTCCTATTTTAACTACATATTCTTATCATCGACCAACGTTGTCTCATAGTCTTGTTTTTTTCTTCTCATTCTCTATATCAAGTTGACATAGTATTAATCTGCATTTATCTTCTTTCCTGTAACTGACAGGCACCAACTATATTCTTCTTGGCCATGATACACCAGCAATGAAATGCCCTAAGTACAGGGAAATCATATGAACTAATGGATTTTTTTAAGGTAAAGTATGAGCCAACTGATTAGTTCAGAAGCCATGTAAGGATGAGTTTCTTGACATTATAGTGCGTAACATTCGAAAATGAAAAAAATAAGCGCAATCAACGGACATTAAAACCTCTAATTCAAAAAACAGATAGGATCTTAATTATATTTCAACTCCACCATTATACGAGTTAATGTGCTTTATCTTAATAACCAAACAGAACTAGTTTGTACCATTCACTGCAATTATATTTCTGATAGTAGGGTACATTGAAATCATATAGCAAGAGAGTGGGGACTGAGGTACCTTAATCTGGTTGAGCTGGATTGAAATCCTTGGCAAAACCTAATTTCTTCCTTAGATCCAAATTGAAAAACGCCTAGAAACTGAATCATTTAACGAAGATGTTGGAATTGAAGTTAGCTAGATTGAAAGGGAAGTTATAACAGAGAAGAAGATGAAGAAATTGCCATTGAAATAAAGATTCATAGTGGTGCTGAGAATTCTAATCGTGGACCAAACCTGGCTTCTCCGTCAAAATGATGAATCCTAATCGTGGTGCTGAGAATTCTCTTCGGCACCGCCTCTGCTCTCTGAAATAAATTTCATGATCAGTTCCATAAAGTTCTCTTCGACGGCAGCGACAAATAATCTCTGATATAAGGCAGCAACAGAGAAAGAGCAAGGACTCTTTCCTTTGGCAGTCTTCCTATCGCCCCTGCCTTAAGCCATTGTACATAACATCAAACAAAACAATTAGGTCAGAGGAGAATTTGATTTATTCGCAACCCAGCGGAAGTGATGACGAGGAGGAAGAGGAAGAAGCGCTGTGAGGGAATCGAATGATGCCTCGAGAGTCTGAACGGAAGTAGGAGAAGCGAGTGCGGAAGTTGTTTGAATGAGGTGTGGCAGTTGGAAGAGCCTTACCTTTGGAATCGACGGCAGAGAAGAGAAGAATCAGTACACCGGCGGCAGAGAAGAGAATGGAAGCATCGGGAAAGAATCTGGGGTCTAAGGGAAATAATTTTTTGTTTTTTTTCTGACAAATAGCGGCAAATATATTATTTCTGCGCCATGCTATTAGGTGATTGGGGACCGGATTGATTTTTATTTATTTATGATTGGATTTGGGACCGGATTAATTTTTTTATTTATTAATGGTATGATTAGGGGACCGTGTATTAATTAAATCAAGGATCGTTATTAATTACGGTGGTCCAAAAATTCTAGCCCATTGTAATTTGGGACCATTTTTAAGTTACGATCCCTAATAAATACAAAACGGTCTCAAATAGTGTAATTTCTTGTAGTGTATGTTTTTAATTTGAAACGTTTGTGAAAATTTTGGATTTTGGAATCATTAAAGAGGATATTGAATATTGTTTTTTTAGTTTGATTTTGTTCCGTTGTTAGTATAGAGTTTCACAAACCTGTTTTTGAATATTATTGTTAGGTAAAATAATGGTGACTTTTTGAATATTGTTGTTTGGTCAAGAAATTTTGAATATTTTTAAAAAATGAAGAGCTCGAATTGTTTGAGTATTTTGTGAAAAAACGGCATGAATAAGATGCGGAAGGAATATATGGGTTGTTGAGATTGATAAGAAGGGCAGCTTTAGGCATAATTTATGGTCCTTTATGTGAAATCCATATGGTCATTGTACAGTGGAAAAATGAATCACTATTGTTTAGTCATAGTTTTTTTGTTACGGTTAGCAATATTTATTTAATATATAGAAATGCTTACCATTTAATTTCGGATGAATCACTAAACTTTAAACTTTTTGTCTCACTGTTTTGAGACCTTTGATCCGATTCTGAAAATCATAATCTCATGTATAATTTAATTTCTGTAGTATGTTTTAATTTCCTTAAAAAATTTCTACTTTCCATGACATGTTTTGGCTCAATTAATGATTTCCTGAGCCGCATCCGACATTTTCTAGGGTTATCTGGCCACGAGAAACTTCTTACAAATGCGGTGCGGGTACGAAGGCATTTGACTCATGTATGAGCTGTGATGGGCTGCTGAGTCGGTTTTGCATGTCCTGAGAGATTGTACGTATGCCCATCAGGTTTGGACCCACCTCGACATTAGCCAAAATGATCCTCGTTGGGAGGCTTGTGACTTGGCGGATTGGATGACCAGCGTTGCTAGGCATGAAGACTTTTTGCTGGCAGGTATTTCTTGTTGGTATCTTTGGAAATCCAAAAATCAACTTATTTCTTAGACGAAGAGCAAACCCAGCTCTGGTTCTGGCATTCTGAATTATTTCTTGGTCCACAACAGTGAGGTCAACTATCAATCTGGAGAGGGGAAGCCTTCGAACACCTCCTCCGAGAACCCGTGCGACATCCATTGGGATCCTGGATCTGAAGAGTACTCTATGATCCTCAATGTCGACGGGTCGGTCAATCGGGAGTCGACAAAGAGCTACAGTTGGGGGCTTGTCGCGAGATATGTACGAACATTGTTGTGTTCAACGTCAATCTTGGAAGTTGCTCGATCACTCGGGCGGAGCTCCATGGCATCTCGATCAGCTTAAGATTGCGTGAGACTGAGAGAGGCTGGTTATCGAAAGATAATGGTGCAATCAGATTCTAGGACGGTGTTGGCGCTAATCCTGGAAATCAGATTCTAGGACGATGTTGGCGCTAATCATGGTAGAGGGGGAACGAGAATTGGAATTTTGTAGCACAATTGTAAAAAATATGTACCGTCAGTAGCCAAACACGTAAAAATGTCCAGAAATAGCACAATCTGACTGGCAGCCAGCGTGCGCCTAGCCAGATGGCGCTGCGCCACCCAGCCAGCGCAGCGCCACCCAGATGGCGCAGCGCTGTCTGCCAGTCAGAAAATATTACCGTCATAGCACCGTTAGGGTTTCCTCAATCCCAGCCAGAGCTGCGCTAGCTAGGTGGCGCAGCGCTGGCTGGGACTGAAAAACCCTAAGTCGTCAATTTTTAGTATAAATACCCCCCTCATGATGCAGTTTTGCACCACACACCTCCCTTGAAGCCCTAAACTTAGAATTTGTAGTAGGCAGCCGTAACCAAGCTTAGAATATGTCGTTCTTCAACTATGGCTCTAGGTCTCGCAAGAGCAAGCGTAAGTGAACTTCGTTTGGGTGCTTTGTACTTATCTTATTTATGCATTTAACGAATTCGTCTTGTATACTAAGTACTTTTTTCTGTAGTGACAGATACTGAGAGGGTAATGCACAAGTTGAAGAAGCCGGTGGAGGAGGACTTGTTCGTTTATGAGGCAAGTGTGGTGAACTGCTGGTGTGACTTAAGGGCGACTAGATTCGTTCGACCAAGTGATCTGGAATGCTATTTTGGCTGCCCTCGTGAGGAGAGAGGTAAAAAAAAGGGTCTGAATTTAATTATTTGCATTTTCGTAGTTCTCAAACCCCTCTACGTTTGCCTTATGATCTGTAGGAGAAGGGGGTGTGGTTATTATGAAAAACTGGAGGTGCGGGAGGCCGTGGATGCTGCGATTAAGGAGAAGGACCAAATCATTGGGGCGAAGGACGAACAACTTGTTCGAGCGAATAGGGAGAAGGATGAAATCGTCGAGGAGAAGGACAACATTATTCGGGATCTGAGGGAAGAAATTTCATGGTTGCACGTTTCAATCAATAGGTTGCTCAGGGAAGGGCCTCCCCCACCACCACCCGGACCTTGTCCTTACAATTGACATCCATGTTGGGCCTAGTGTGTTTGTCATTTCTATTGTTGTTGTTGCTGTTGTTGTTGTTGCTGTTGTTGTTGTTGTTGTTGTTGTCGTTGTTCGAGTCATTATAAAAGTTAATAAAATGACTGGGTTGTAGTTGCAGCCTTTCTTCATTGTGTTGTGACATTTCATTTTGTTGTTATGACATAGTTGCAGTCTTTCTCAGTTGAAGGATTGACTAATAAAAGTAACTTCATAGTACAACTACAAAACATTAGGTTACATTGAAACTGAAACATGAAATTGACAACCACACATTTGAAATACAGATTATCAAACACAAACTACCAAACCCATAATACTAAAACATTTCATAGTGCAATTAACCGTTCCTTGTAGGGTTTGGATTTCTGCTGCTTCGCCTCGCACGTTGGCACGTCCTCCTATTGTGCCCTTCGAGATGGCAGTAACTGCAGTGAGGCTCAATATCTTCAACCAATCCATCTCGTTGCGTATGCGAGAATGTCGTGGTCGCCCCATCTCCCTGACCCTTCCTGGGTCAGGCATCAACTTAGGCCCTCCATGAGGCACCCAGTCGTCTTTCGAGCCGATAGGGAGAAAACTCGTTCCGTATATTTGTTTTACTGTTTCCAGCCTGTAATGGCCGTTGGCGTAGTATAAGGGATCTTGATTGGCGGCGTTACATGCGGCCACAGCATGTGAACAAGGCATCTTCCACTGTTGGAAACTTGCCGCATGAGCAATGACCGTCACCCTCCTCGTAGCCAAGCGAACTTCTTGCCTATTGTTTCCCTTCCCGTTGCTGCGATTTATCGCCGTCTGTATTTCGAATATCCCAGCATCGTAATCGAATTGCCTCACTGTGTGGGAAGTGGCCTTATTCACTCTTTTCTGTAGGCGCTTAAGACACTTCTTCGTCCAGATTTCACCGGCCGCCTGTTCTTCTCGAACCCTCTTTCGTCGATCTTCAAAATACGTTTGCAGCCTGTAGAAAGTGGATTCCACCAAAGCTGCAACAGGGAGAGCCCGGATTGACTTGAATGCCCCATTCACGCTCTCCGCCATGTTTGATGTCAATTGGTTCCATCGTGCCCCGTCGTGTAGAGCGTCTACGGCTCTTGACCAATATAATTGATCTTCAAGCGCCCATTTTTTATTTACGGGGTCGTCCCTTGCGAATCTTGTTGCCCCCTTTGTGAACTTTCTGAAGGACCGGCGTTTAGCTGCAGGTAAAAAAGAATGGATTACAAATGATATACACTGAAATTGTTAAGTACTTGGTGGAGTGTCATGATACTGACCTAAATTCATAAGGCGGCTTTTCATTCTTGGGTTCTTGGCGGCTTTGTTGTAATTGCTTACATAGTGTCTGGCGCACCATCGCCAATGCCATCCAAATTGGATTTTCTCCATTGCACTCACGATGCCCACATGTCGGTCGGATATGACACATACTCCGCGTCTCTGTGTCACTCGTCGTTGTATGCAATCAAAGAACCATTCCCAAGTCTCCTTGCTCTCAACATCCACGATTGCGAAAGCCACAGTGAAGATGTTCTTATTACCATCGAACGAACTAGCCATGAGTAGTGTGTGCTTGTATTTTCCGGTCATGAAGGTACCGTCGACGATGAGCAGAGGAGGACAATGTTTGAAACCTTCAATGGACGGGGCAAAACTCCAAAACACACGGTCGAATTGGATGATTGTATCTCCATCAACCGTTGTCCATTCTTTCGTGACGAATTCAACTTCCGTCCCATAGTTCGATCTTGTATTGCCTTCATTAGGGTAGGTAACTCGTTGTATGATTCCTCCCAATTACCATATATCCGCTCCATGGCGCGCTGTTTGCCGTTCCATGCCTTCTTGTACGAAATTTCTCGTCCGTACATAGTATGTATCTCTGTCTGAAGAAGTTTGATACGAATATGGGGCGTGCCTGGACAAAGGGCGTGACTGCATCGGCTATGACATCAACGTCCAGCTGGGTCGGACTGATGTTGTTCTGACTGCCCAAACACGTATGGGCCGGATTGAATTGTTTTACCGTCCACACATCGCTCTCATCTGTAGTGAGTCTTATCCTCCACGGACATCCATTGCTTCGGTATCCATGGCATCGTTGCTCAAGCAACCATTTGCTAGACCGTGCCGTGCATAACATGCGGTTATTCCTGAGTGCATATTGCTTCAGACTAGTTTGAGCCACAAGTTTGCTTTCAAATTGTTGGCCAACCGCTAACCCTGGCCCGTCAATGTGCCACCGTGGAACGTTATGAACGCCGTACTCGTTGTTGCTTGTAGTCATCAGGGCACCGATATCTTCTGGTAAATGTGTGAAATGGCTCGGGGGGTGTAGTCTCTCGGAGGTTGCGCATTCACAAAGGGTTGTGTTTCAATGTCCGGCTCAGATACATTTGCTTCGTCCTGCTCCGAGTTGACGTCGTTTCTGATGAGTCTCCTTCTATCTCATTTCCCAAGTGTGCTACCGTACTTTCTTGCCTGCTATCGCCACGTAATTGTGTGTGATTGCTCTGACAGCTCTGACCACTATAACAGGCACTCGCTCCATCGCCCATGAATATAGAGTCTCCCTGGCCTGGCGTCCCACGGTGGTCGAACTCAAAGTATAGCTCTGCCACTCGGTAGTCCGATTGGGTTGCCATGATGTTGTAGATAACCTCTAACCCAATAACGTCATTAAGAATGAGTGGGTAGTGTACCACAATTTGGTCGTTCCCAAAAACTGGACATCGATACATGACAGTCCGCAACACCGCGAAGATCCTACCCCATCTTTCGCAAGAACACTGGACATGCCTGTTGTAGTGAAGGTTGCCTCGTCATTTTGAGGCGACATAATTTCCCCCCGCTGTAGCACACCCCACCGTGTTGGCCGTGTACTATTTCGCCATCCCCTCGGAGCCAAAACGCGAAATTCATTTTATATGGTTACAAGATATTGAGAGTTGTAGTAGGTTTCGAGAGTTTGGAAGAGTTAGTAATAAATTGTTTATGGACTCACTCCTATATATAATGTACGGAAGACAGAATTCTGTTAGTGGATGCCAGAATTGCAGAACAACTCCATAAGTGGTGTCAACCAGAATTCAGTTAGTAAGAAATTTTATCAACTTTTTTCACGTGGGTTGGCAATTATACGTTTCAAATTATTGTGTCGTCCATAAGTGGAAGACTTAATGAGGAGTTGCAGCTTTTTTCACGTGGGTTGGCAATTATACGTTACAAATTATTGTGTCGTCCATAAGTGGTTGACTTAATGAGGAGCTGCAATTCTGGCAATTATACTTACAAATTATTATTTCTTACAAATTATATCTATCTATGTGAACAGATGACCCATTTTCAGGGTGTTGTCAACTCATAAAAATATACTCATAAGATACTATAACTACTCACGACCCCGCCCATCACGACCCCTCCCCTCCCGACCCCACCATCTCGGCCCCTACCCTCTCGACCCCTACGCCGACCCTGTCCCCTCCAATGTGCCCCAGCTCATGGCCTCCAGTAGCGCACATCCTCTGCGTAGGCTCTCGCCTCAGTCCATACCGATGCTGCCCGTCGGCGGGTGAGTATCATCATCATCGAAAGATGCATCATATGTCACTACGGGTGGTGTGACATACTGAGACCCGGATGGACCGGCGTACGATGAGGAAGCACCCCACTGAGACCCGGATGGAGGGGCGTAAGATGTATAGCCTCCAGTGGGGACTGTAGGAGTGGGGTATGGCTGGGTCGGGTCCGGGTGCTGTGTGTAATCCTGATGCTGTGTGTAGTCCTCCGGCTGGGTGTAGTCCTGACTCCCCATATAATCGAAAGTCGCGTCGCCTCTAGTGTCGAATGGATAGTGCTCAGAGTATCGCGTCTGCTGGTGATGTGGATCCCACTGAGGCAATGTCGGCTCCCACAATCGCGGGACAGGGGGGACATCTACATGCTGTCGGACTCTTCGTGCAGAAGGAATCCTGGCGGCTGGCGGGTCAGGCACTGGGTAGTCAGCATGTCGTGGATGGGTGGCCTGCCGGGGTGCCCTCCTAGACTCAGACGTCCTATGGATCCCGCCTGAAGCATGCATCATTGACCTCAGTGTAGCATGCATCTCCTGCTGCTCCTGAGGCGTGATATGTGACTGGCCAGAAGTCACGTATAGCCTCTCCATGCATCAAGCTACAACACATAATTAGAATGGTTAAACATGTAACTAGAAGTAGTTGTAATAATTATGACAGAACCTACGTACCAAAGACTGGTCCACGGCTCCTCGGCGAGAAACTGTACGTCTAGTGATGCCATGATACCACTGGTTGATCTCGTCGTGGAAGTGATAGGACTCCCTCTCCTCGCTCCAGCAGCCACGGGCCTGAGGCGATGTGGTCAACACGAGTGGACCACATGTCTCGATATCCAGCAAATCTAGCTACCACATCAATACGATGCCATCCACGCTGTGTCAGCTCCAGGTTACTGATGACCTCACCTACTGGCTGATCCCATGTAGGGACAGACTGGTCCATCCCAAACTGACGCAACACTCTATCAGGCCTATGCCACATAGCGTGAAGAAGCAGATAAGCGGTGCGACGACACGATGGATGGGGAAAGTCCCTGGACTGTAATGCTCACGGTCCGCCGAGTAGGGACACCACTATATGAAACAAAGTGGAAAGTTACACAACTACGAAACCTAAACTGTAAGGGAAAAAACATGATCTTCTTGTTAGAATACAATACCACGAATGGAGTCCCATCGTCAAACAGCTGGCGGTACCCCCCAACAAGGATGTATCTGGTCTTCGCGTGATACCATTCGGACCAGCTAAAAAAATGCAGAATGAACCACGTCATTCATACAACTTGATCAGATGGAATAAACTATGAAAATGGAAGAAGAAGTCGTAGCCCGAACCTAGTCATACGTGGAATGGGGGAGTGCGTCGGTGCAATCTGTCGACTCTTGTGGACTCGACGCGCAATGGACGTAAATCTCTCCAGGGCCCACGCCTGAACCAGTGCCATCCAACCTCCAATGTCACCTACGTGGTCGCGGGACGGGTTGCTCTCTATGCGAAAAGCACACGGCCAAGCTCCCTATATAGCCATGAAAGTGCGGCAGCCCCCAAGCGTAGTCGCCTACCTGGCTCATGTCCTCGAGCAGTGGAAGGAAGAAGAGTGAGGCGTGTGATCCTGACCGATCAGCAAAGATGCAGCTGCCGAAGAAGTCCAGAATGTATGCTCGACAGTGCTGCTCGATAGTCTCCTGATCGGCGTCATCCTGATGGTGCCAAAGTGGTTACGCAACCACGTCATCTTCACTCTGCCAGCAGAAAGGTCAGCGGTAGATGGTTTCTTCCCAAGAAGGCGCTCAACGTAAAGCTGCAGATCAGAATCCACAGTCGGAATGCGCCTCTGCGACTCCACAAGCACACCATCGATGCTCAGACCAGTGAGAAAGTGCACGTCCTCGAGTGTTATGGTTGCCTCACCGTGGTACAAGTGAAAAGTGCTCGTCTCGGGACGCCATCTCTCGACCAATGCGGTGATCAGCTCAGAATCAGGGGTAAAATCCAGGCAGGCACGCAACTGATCTAGACCTATGGGGGCAAGGTATGTCTCGAACCTAGGATCGTACTTCACGATCTTCTTAGAGAAGTGACACTTAAGCGTCATATGTGGGTCCTAATAGTTGGGGAAGAAGATGTAACAAAATTAATAACTAGTACTCAATTTCTGAGTGCACCCTAAACATTTAAATGTAATTAACATTCAAATATAATTAACATTCAAATATAACTAACATTTACATATAACATTTCAAATTTGATCCTAATATTACAATATAAGTAATTAAATTATGAATATTATTAAAATAAATGCAACATTCAACATAAATACCTTGTAAAAATAAATAACATTTCAGATGTACCAACCTGAGCTTCAAAAATTCCCGCCGCTCGATGTCGGTCAGCATCACCCCATAAAATCGACGGGTCATCGGGACTACCACTTCGTACCCCAACCGGCACCTCTCCAAACATGTAATCCATCTACAATTTCATATCCACAAGCAATGTTAAATACATTATAAAATCGTAAAACACAATTTAATTACCATATAATTTATAGCATGATACCTTTTGAGGGAGGGTTAGGCCTTCTTCAAACGAAATTTCCTCGCCGGACAATTGCTATGAACCTACAAATAAAATACGTCATTAGCGTACAATAATAATAACAAAAAATTTATGAGAAACACAAACAAACTATCAAAAATACCTTAGAGAGTATGTGAGGAGGTGTGAAAGTATGAGAGGAGGTGTGAAAGTATGAGAGGAGGTGTGAAGATGGTATGTGGGGGTAGGGGGTATTTATACCAAAAAAAAAAACGGTAATATTGATCCCAGGTAGCGCTGCGCCACCCAGCCAGCGCAGCGCTGCCTGGGATCAACACTACCGTTACTTAACGGCTCCTTTGTAACGGCTCTGTTGCCAGCTGGCGCAGCGCTGCAACGGCACAATTTTGATAAGGCAGCCAGCGCTGCGCTGGCTGGGTGGCGCAGCGCCATCTGGCTGGCGCAGCGCTGGCTGCCAGTCAGATTGTGCTATTTCTGGACATTTTTACGTGTTTGGCTACTGACGGTACATATTTTTTACAATTGTGCTACAAAATTCCAATTCCCGAGGGGGAACCACATCATCAACATGCAAGTGAAGTTTTGATCATCCGGGAGTTGATGGAGAAAGATTGGTCAGTGTCTCTGACTCACATTTTAGAGAAGCGAATCAAGCGACAAATTTGTGATTTGGAGAGGTGATTTTAGGGAATACATGTATTGTGGTGAATGCCTTATTTTTTTGTTAATTTCCTATCCAAAATCCATGTATTGTAATTCCCAAAACAAGCTCAAATACATAGATTTAGAATCTCACCTTTTAGGTGAGATTGTGGAAAATCCCTCATTTTTTATCTTTTATTTCACCATATGCCCTAAATATGCATTTTAGGTAAAATTGATATTCATAAATAATTGGGGCAAAATAGACAATATAATTTTTAATTTATGAATTGAAAACACAAATACCAAGCATACTTATTTATGAAAACTACTAATTTGAAAACTTGCATTTTAAATACACCAATTTTGAAGAATTCATGTATTTTAAATCATAAATACCAAACATGATTTTCCATTGTAGAATATTTTGTTTGGCCAACCAGCTTTTTTGGAATACCCAAACATGAAATGTGTAATTTTAATGGTATGGAAAAAAGCAACCTAATCAACTCGTTAAACCCATGGCTATGAGGGAAAACCTGAAATAAATTAGAAAAAAAATAATTAAAAGCAATGAAGCTATCATGAATCATGATCCACGTGAAATAAAGTGGAAAGAAACATAACATTCTCCAGAGTTAGAAGATTCAACAAATGCCAGTTGTCAATCTCAAGTAGTGCGTGGAGAAAGAAAGAAAGAAAGAGACTATAAATTATAATCAAATTGTGGAAATTTGGTGTTATAATATTTAAATCTCACAAATAACTTTTACTAAAATATTAATAAACTAGATTATCAACGGCCCATTGGCCGATTTTTTGTGTTAATAGTTTACTGAAAAATAATTTTTATTTAGATTACTTTAGAAGTGTGGTTGAATTTTTTCTACTTTTTATTTCTACTTTTTAACACTGCAACTTTTCTTTGATTAAATAGTAAACTATTCCAATCATTAGGTGTGACATTGTTGGTTGTTCACTTTGTCTCTTAACCATGAGTTTGAGAGTTCGATCCTTGTTCGTGAGAAAAGAATCAAAAAATTTTGTTTGTCAGAACCGATTTTTATCCAAAATACCCTCATTCCTAGAATGAAGGAGGAGCTCTAAAATCCTCAAAAGATGACGTGTCAACTGAAAAAAATGGTATCTGCTTTAATGTATTAGTAGATTAAAGGTGACCATAAGACAGTAGGGGAAGTATCCATGTCCACGAGTATGTATGATATTTAGTGTTTGGGAAATTTTAGACGTTTCAAAATCCAGTATAACGAAGAACGGCTTTTAGGGTTATGGTGGCTAGGATTTTTTCCGGAGAGAAACAATATTCGGCTTAGGATTGACTACTACCCTAGCAGTCTTATTTATAGGATTAGGGCAGAAACCCTAATCCCTTCCTAACCCTAATGGGCCGCCAGCCCATTAGTCCCAATCCACCATGGATTGGGCCTATTAATGATCCGGTTCATACTATAGGCGTGTGACCTTGTAGGACCAGGTCCGATTAGTCGTGGCCCAAACCACTAATTAATATTGGTCTCTAGCAAGACATATTAATCCCTAACTGGCGCGAATTAATTATATTAATCATGTCTAACACTTAACTAGTTCCTATGCGGATTTGGACCGATGGACATAAATCCTTCAGTCTCCTACTTGGCCGAGGGACAAGTCTGCACGTTAAGATTTCATGTGTCTCCTGGTCGACCGTTTTGAGAACGTGATATGGAGCGGTTACTCACTTATAGCTCAAAACTTTTCTACTTGTCACTGAGATTCTTGAACTGTTTAGCAAATAAATGATTGTAACAACAATCCATTTGAGCATGGCCATGCATTTCCACAGTTCTCACTCTACAAGGGGCCCGAGTCACCGTATCCTGCTTTGCAGCAATAGAGACATCTCCAGTCTTGTATCGATCATGCTCCCACTCAAATCATGACTGCCCTGAAAACAGTGCCTTTATAACTCCCTTATTCAGGTGAGCATTTGACAGAATCAAAGGTGAGTTACTCACTGAATGAGGTCATACCATACTCATGTCGGAGGAATCCACTAGAAGTGTATAACTTTAGAAAGTCTTGGGTTACTTTCCAAACCAGGTCATGTCCATATGCAACACTTATACATACCCATGTATATGGCAGGACAACGCTTTGTCTCTATAGTCCGTGAAACTCGCGACTATCACAACCATCATACAAACTAGTCCTTTATGGGAGTTCGTTTATGTTCAGTTTAACAACTCCAGACTAGGGACAAAACATAGCTTGAGAGGTTAAGTTCACTTATGGGGTTTCATGCATCAGCGACTTATGGTGATGATCCCATTGAACGCTACTCAACTATTGAACATTTCATTCGATTCTAATCCAAAATCAAACGAGAAGGAAAAACTATTTCCTTTTGTTGAAACAATAACTCCAATGTCATACATCTCATGTAATAAACTCTATTACATAATGTATACATCAAATCTAAGCAAGGTCTTTCAAGACAATCTCCAACAACTTGTCCGAGTCATTTTGCCAAGTTTGCTACTTATGCTTAGCACCGCTTAGAGGCTTAGTCAACAAATCAACCAACTTGTCATCTGTTGAAGCTTTGCACAATCTGATCAAGTGTTTCTTCACATAGCCTTGAAGTAGAAATTACTTCATATCAATGTGGCTTGACCTAGCCTTTGGGGCTTGGTTCCTTCAAACGAGAAGTGGCTTCATTAAATAATTATAGTATTTAGTCGGGGGCGTGGCCCCGACAAAACCACCCAATTAGTCAGGGCCAGTGACGTGACCCTAGTCACCAAGGCCGGCGTGGACACGCCACCACGGACACCCGACCAGGAAAACTCCACGAGAGCGCCAGACAAGGAGAATTTAATGGTCGTTCGGCCTAGAGACTTGAAGCCGAGCGAGGACTACACCGGCACCACCTCCGGAGCCTTGGAGAGACAAAGCTCCAAGGTCAGGCTCCAGGCCAAGCCGAGAGCCAAGTCCAGCCCCGAGCCGAGGGCCACCACTAGGCCCTGACCTGATTCCCACGAGCCCTGAAGGTACTGACCACTCCTGGGATCCTCCAGAGACATTCTTGGAGCACAGGAAACAAAGGACCCAAGAGTGCCTGGCCAGAAAAGCGTGGTACCCAAAGATTGACCTCGGAACGAGCCCCGGACGAGCCCAAGTGCTCAAATGGAGCTCAAGACCAATTGTCACGAGCCCTGGACCATTCACCACCCTGAAAGCCTCCCGTGGACATTACTGAAGAGCTGCACGAAGCAGAACTCAAAAGGGAGGCCAGAATCCGCACCTTCCCAATTTTGGGGGCAGGGCGACTTTGTGTGACACCCAGGCAGACGTGCCCTCAACCAAATGGCTTCAGGGCCTGGACAGAACTGAAGAAGGCCGAGAGCTAAACCCGACACCCGAGCCGAGCCCGTGCCCGGATGCCACAGAGAAGCACTTTTGGCCGAGCCTACAATTGGCCCGTGCCTTTTGGGAAATTCCAACTGTCATGGATAGCTTGAATCCCCAGGAACACTCTCCAACAAACGGAGCTCAATTTGGCGGAGAATTGAAGGAGATACAGTTGGATGAAGTCAGGGTGAAGCATGGGCGGAGCATCAAGGAGAGGAGCCCGGATGCTGATCCGAGGCTGCACATGATAGGAGCTACGATCAGGCCACCACCAGATCCTGATCCATGGAGGTATTGATGACCATTTATGATACGGGAAATGAAAAGGAGATGCCAAATACATCCAAGCAAGGAATCCTAATCAAACTAGGATTTCCCGATTTTGGACAGATTCCTAGTCTGACAAGGATTGACGAATATGGGCTACTTGGAGGCAGAATTTGGACTGATGTCCAACATGAAAGTTTAAGCCCATGAAGTCTACTAGTGATATGCCAAAGGGCTTAATTTTTCGAATTTATTTGCTATTTATTTGGCTGAATCTTCCAGAACCCGTTTAGCTGTTTTTTAGGAATTTCCAGCTTTTTCCTTTTAGTGTTTTTGTTTAGGAATGACTCTTTTCCTTGGTGAACAAGGCTACGAGTTTCAGTCCTTATTTTTGTATTTCTTTATTAGTTATATAGCTAATTCATAGGAGGAAAAGGAGAGCCTGTTCTCCCTTCCTCACCTATAAATAAGAGGCTTCGGCCTCATTGTAAGAACGAACCCCCTTCGATTAATACAAAATATTTCAGAACTTCTGTTCTTTTCCCTTCGAGTTAATGTGAGGAGCATTGCTTAAGGTTTTGGTTTATCATCAAAGGCATTCATCCTTTGTTTGTGCACCAAATTCGACTGAATACTTGGGATTCCTAGGTCGTTACCTAGTGGATTTCAAGGGTTCCCGCGGTTTCAAAGGTTAGGTTCTCGTGGGGCTGATAATATAGTTTTGGGTGTGGAGTCGATCCCTTCCTGGAGAAGGCGGTTCGCATCAGCCAGGCCCCCGACTATATTTGTCGGGGGTTATACACCCCCGACCATTGTTGGTCAGCCACCGACTATAATTGTCGGGGGCATTTGGCTCCCGACAAGTTTCCCCCGACTATCTTGAGTTTTGTTGTAGTGTACTGCAACAATGTACTATGATTTCATAGCAGATTGAGCCACCAAAATCCATTTGGTGCTCTTCCAGCATACTACTCCTTCATCTCCATGAAGATGTATCTGGATTATGACTACGTGCCATCACGATTAGTCAAATGGTTGGCATCACAATACCATGTATGGTCAACTTCCTTTTCACCTCCAATCACTAGAGAATAATCTTAAGTCTTTTAGCAAGATACTTAAGGATACTCTCGACAATCCAATGAAAAATCACTTCGATTCGATTGGAATCTATTGCACGTGGTGCAACATCTCTTCGAGTACATGTCATGACATACATGATGAGTTTATAGCCAAACCATGTGGAACACTCATCATATCTCATTTTCAGCTTGTGTCTAAAGACATGATTCTTTGCTGAAATGTATGTCGTGGTTCATAAGAAGGTATCTCCTCTTGGATTCCCTCATATCGAACCTATCAAGGACCTTATCAGTATAAGTCTCCTGACCTATCTCTATAGATCTTAAAGCCCAATATGTACTCTACCTCACCCAGGTCTTTCATTAAAACACATTTTCAAATGACTAGTATGTCATCTACATACAAACCAAAAGACTACATTGCTCCCACTGAATTTCTTGTAGACACAAGCTTCCTCTATACATAAGATGAAGTCAATTTCCTTAACAGTTTCATCAAGTATGAGGTTTCGACTCCTTAATGCTTACTTAAGTCCATACATGGATCTCTCAAGTTTGCATACCTTCCCAAGATTTTAGGATCTTCAAAACCTATTGGTTGTGTCATGTACACATCCTCTTCCAGAAAGCCATTCAGGAAGACAATTTTGATATCCAACTGCCATATTCATAATCATGAAATGCAAATCGATGGGATAATCCGAATGGATTAAATCATAGCCTCTTGCCAAGATTAGGAGTCATAACTCGTCATTGCTCGATTGTAGGTTATTGGTTCTTGACTTTCAATAAGCAAGATGTCTAGAGTTCCATTAATAATGAAGATTACAAATCTTCTTAGATTGAATTCTAGTCCATTTAGACTAACGAATTTGGGTGAACAACAACAACTTGAGTATATCGCCCATCCTTTAGCGTTTCCTCTACATCTTCACTATCTTGAACAATTTCTTATTCAATCGGATTCTCAGATGTAATTGGATCAATATCCATTTGTTGCTCATCATCTTGAGTCTCTTCAAGAAGAATATTTCTCCCACTTGTTTTCTTGAAAATGAACTCATTTACCAAGAAGACACCATCACGAGCAACAAACACTTTGTTCTCTTGAGGGTTGTAGAAGTAATATCCCTTCGTCTCTTTAGGATAACCTACAAATAGGTACTTTGTCTGATTTTGGTGCTAGTTTATCGAAAAGCATACGCTTAACATAAAGTTCGCGACCCCAAACTTTTAGAAAAGATATCACTGGTACCATACCAGTCCATATGTGATATGGTGTCTTTTCAACAGACTTATACGAAGTTCTATTCAGTGTAAAACGCAGTAGTTTCATGTCCCAGAAAACATATTTGGAAGATTAGTGAAGCTCATCATAGATTGAACCATGTCTAACAAGGTTCAATTTCTCCTTTTCAACACGTCATTCAACTATGGCATTCCAAGAGGAGTGAGTTTGTGAAATGATTCCACAACTTCTAAGATGATCAGAAAAACTCTTGGCTAAGATATTCACCATCTCGGTCAAACCGAATGGCTTCTATCTTCATCCCAATTGGTTTTGTACTTCGTTTTGAGAATCTTTGAACATTTCATAAGATTCAAACTTCTGATTCATTAAGTAGATGTACCCATACCTACTTAAATCATCAGTAAGAGTGATGAAGTATCTAACCCTCCACGAGCCATTGAACTCATAGGTCCAACACATCAGTATGTGTGAGGGCCAAAAGATCACTTACTTTTTCACTTTGGCAGAAAAACGACGACCTAGTCATCTTTCGCATTAGGTAAAGCTTCGCATGTATCAAAACTCTCACAAGAAAATGAGATTGAAACACCAACTGTCTAAAGTTGTTTCATGCGTAGCAAACTAATGTGTCTAAATGCCAAAAGTTTGTGGCACTACAGAAAAAAGGTGATATAGTCGCAGGCTTACCAGCTGCATAAGCTTAGTCGCAGGCCACCAGCTTAGTCGCAGGCGCCTGCGACTAATTATGAGCTTAGTCGCAGGCGCCTGCGACAAGACCAGGCCCGCGACTAGCTAGTCGCAGACGGCCCGCGACAAAGCATGGGTCTGCGACTATATTTTAAATATAGTCGCAGGCCGCCTGCGACTAAGCCCAGGCCCGCGACTAGCTTAATCGCAGGCGCCTGCGACTAAGCTTAGGCCCGCGACTAGCTAGTCGCAGGCGGCCCGCGACAAAGAATGGGCCTGCGACTAAACCCTAACACCTCCCCCCTTCTGACCGTGAACCTCATTCCAGCAATCTCTCCCCTCCGATTTTCTCTCTATCTCCGCCTAAGAATAAGCTCCGCCGACTGTTTCTGACCGCCGCTGACCGTGTTGACGACCGTTTCTCTTGTTTTCGGTAAGTAATACAACCCTAAACTCGATTTCGAATGTGTTTGTGTTCTTGTAGTTCATTTCGTTCGATTTACAGGGATTGGTGACGTTTTTCCTTTCGATTTTGTTCAATTTGTGCAATTTGGGCTGATTTTGATCAATTTTGTTCAATTTGTACGATTTGGTTAGGGGCAGCATTGTTAGTTCGATTATTCCGAGTTATATCGTCATTTTTTGACGTCCTGAATCTGAAATATTTGCTGTCATTGATGTTGTGCAGACTTAAAAATCACGTTTTGGTGCTTTGGTTTCGTTTCACAGTACTGAATCACTGATTTCTGCTGTAAGGTTTAATAATGTGAAATTATAGTGTTAATGACGTTGTGTAGACTTAATCATTATTTGCTCATATGTATTCTAATACTTGATTTGATGTTTGATTTTGAAATCAGATTCGAACTTGGTGACCCGTTGTTATTGGAGGGGAAATACCATAGCAACGGTGTAGTAGCGGTCATCTATAACGGTGATCAGGTGAGAACACTACGATCAAACGCTTTATTTCTTTTGTAGTCAATTTGTTAAATATTTGTTGTTTAAGATCAAGAATATGTTATTTACAGATATTCGGTTACACACTGCTATTTCATTGCCAGACATCCGTTCTCTACTATTCAGGTTGGTATAACTCTATTACATCATTTACTTGTTTAATTAATGATTAAAACATGTTTTATCAACTTAAAAATGAATAAATTCATTTATGTTATGTTGTCACAAATTATAAATGAGTAAAGCATGATAATATTTTTTATCATTGTGAAATTCGAAAATGACATATTATGCTATGGATTAGTTAAATCTGTATGAACTTACCGTTACATGTGATATTTAGAATAAAAATTGGTTGTAAAATTATAATTTATATAAAGTTGTGAAAATTTAAAATATATATATGCATGTAATAATCATTTAGTTACAATTTAAAATATATATATGTGCATGTATATCAATTATTAGAAGAATTAATTAGTTGCTAATACTAAGTAATAAATTATTTATACCAATTTGGTATAACTAACCTTTTTAAGATATGTAATTAACTTATACCTACTTAACTTATACCTACTTAGACACTAAGTTACTTAGATACCTACTTAACTAATATTCTCTACTCATCAACTGTTACTAATAAACAGCCCACTACCTAGATGGACAAATCTTGGATACGAAAGGCTCGTCATACTCCCGAATATTATGCCGGCCTTCAAAAATTCCTAGACTTTGCTGTCTCTAATGCACCCGATGGAGTGAATATCATCTATCCATGTCCCAAGTGCAAGTTCAAGAAGTGGAGGCCAAGACAGGAAGTTAATGACCATTTGCTCCATTTAGCTTTTCCCTCTTCTTACGGTGTGTGGAATTTTCATGGGGAGTTAGCTACTGAATTTCTGTCCCCGGTTGCTGAGAATATTCCAGCTGCAATGGTCACTGAAGAAGTAAATCCGCCAACATTGGTTGAGGAAACACCGATAATAATTGAGCCAACCTTGTTCCAGAACATGGTGAATGACGCATTTGGAGTACAATTTCAAGAAGATCCACTTCCTACTAGATCAAACGTGGCTATTGAAACTGAAACTCCACAACCACATCCTATAGACATACCAATGCCGGATGTCCGGAGTCAGCTCCCAGATGATGATATCTTTCGAATTTTACAGGATGGTGAAGTGCCCTTACATGATGGACGCACTAAGTTCACAAAATTGTCTTTCATGATGCGTTTATACCACATCAAGTACTTACACAAGATCAGTGACAAAGCTATGACTATGCTTCTGGACTTGCTTAATCAGGCTTTTGTTGGTGCCAAAATTCCTCAAACCAACTATGAAGCAAAGAAGACGATCATAAAACTTGGGTTAACTTACCAAAAAATTGATGCATGCAAGAATGATTGTCTACTATACATCGGAGAAGATAGTGCAGCGATGCAATGCCGAGTGTGTGGAGTTGCTCGATTCAAGGATGTAGGAAACAGGACTGCATCTGGAAAGAAATCAAAGCCTCGACCCGAGAAGATATTTTGGTATTTTCCCTTAATACCTCGGTTGAAGAGGTTATATATGTGTCCTTACACAGCAGAGGATATGACTTGGCATGCAACCGAGATGAGTAATGATGGTATGGGCAGACATCCTCGAGATGCAGAAGCGTGGAAAAGTTTCAACACGAGGTTCCCAGATTTTGCTTCCGATCCACGAAATGTGAGACTTGGATTAGCTACTGATGGCTTCAATCCATTTGGTACTATGAGTATAAGTCATATTACATGGCCGTTCGTGCTAATCCCGTACAACACCCCACCATGGTTGTGTATGAAGCAAACGGGACTCATTCTATCTGGCATAGTTCCTGGACCGAAGATGCCGGGTAATGATTTAGATGTGTTTCTTCAACCTTTGATTGAGGAACTGAAGTCCTTGTGGGTTGGTGTGCAAGCTTGTGATGCAGTGAAGATGGAAAACTTCATCTTCGGGCTGCATTATTATGGACGATCAGTGATTATCCAGGACTCTGCAACTTGTCAGGATGGAATACACACACTGCACTCTCATGTCCGACATGTATGTTTGACGCAGACGTTGTTAGGTTAAAAGCTTCTGGTAACAAACCTTGTTTTATGAGCAGCAGAAGGTTTCTACCACATGATCATAGGTTCAGATCTCAGAAAAGTAAATTTAATGGGAAAGTAGAGAAACGACCTGCTCCGATGATGCTTACTGGCTCTGAGATACTGGGACAGGTGCGGAACATTGATGTAATATTTGGGAAGACGCAACCTAAAGAATCAGGTCCTGCACCACAATGGAGAAAGAAGAGCATATTCTTCAATCTGTCGTACTGGGAGTTCAATCTATTGCGTCACAATTTGGATGTTATGCATATAGAAAAAAATGTGTGCGACAACATTTTGTACACATTACTAATGACAAGAACAAGAGGAAAGATCACCTAGCAGCAAGGGAAGATTTGAAATCAATGAAGATTAGAAGTCAGCTTTGGCCACTAGCAGATGGAAAAACTTGTCCAGCCGCTTCATTCACTCTCGACAAGAAGAAAATAGAAGTTGTGCTGAAGTCACTGATGGAATGCAATTCCCAGATGGTTATGCAAGTAATATCGCAAGATGTGTTGACTTACCCAACCGTAAGATGTTTGGTTTAAAAAGTCATGACTCTCACATGTTGCTGCATGACTTATTGCCACTTGCTATACGAAATGTGTTATCGGTCTCAGTGGCAAGAGTGTTGGTAGAGCTGGGAGCGTGCTTCAAGGAACTGTGTTCACCGTTGGTCAATATTGTTGAGCTCGATAAACTCCAAGGGAGGTTTGTGATAGCATTATGTCATTTGGAGATGATTTTTCCTCCTGCATTCTTCACTGTTATGGTGCATTTAATTCTGCACTTGGTTGAGGAAGTCAAACGTGGTAGACCAGTTCAGTATCGTTGGATGTACCCCATCGAAAGGTATGTTCTGTAAAACGTCTATTATCTTAGAAAACCAGTGTTCTAATACCAACTCTGACGTCAAATGTCTTTTTTAGGTATTTGGGCAAACTAAAAACCTTTGTCGGCAATAGAGCACACCCTAAAGGGTCTATTGCTGAAGGTTTGCTATCAGAGGAGTTTTTAATTTCTCATCTTATACTTCGATGATGATGTAGAGACACGTTACAATAGAACAAAATGGGTTGCAACCGAGCCTGAAGTGTCCAGCGATGACAATTCGGGAATACTCATTTCACACGGGGTTCCAACCAGTATAGGTGTACCTTTCAAGTTGTCACAGCTGGAGTGGCCTCAGGCGTATCGTTATGTTCTGGTGAATAGTCCATTAGCTCAGCCTCTTTTGAGGTAAAACTACTCCCATATAATTTTCATTAGAAGTACAAAAAGTGACAAGTATAATTAATAGTTCAAATTTATCATTCAGGGAATGCGAAGCGGAAACTAGAAGGGAACTGGGTAGACGTGCCAGTGAGACTGCGGTTAACAAAGCAGTTCACAAGAAGATTGTTGGTTGGGTTCAAAACAAGGTAATATACCAGCCTAGCCTGTTCCCTTCAATACATGTTAGTGGTTGATACAGACGAATAATGATGTTTAATTACTCCAATTCACAGATATTAGATCAGTCAGCAACGTACAATGCTGATCTAATGACGTTGGCTAGGGTACCAAATGTGTCTGCAACTCGATTTACTGCGTATGACATCAATGGATATCGCTTTAGAACAGTTGACCGGGATCAACCACTGAAGACACAAAATAGTGGTGTAGCTGCTAAATTTGGCACAGACAGCGTTTCAGGCTCTTCAGACAACAATCCAATTCGTACCGATCTCTGGTTTTATGGGAAACTTACTGAGATCATCGAGCTGGATTATTATACTCGAACAATCACGTTGTTCAAGTGTCAGTGGGCTGATACGGTGAATCCGACATGGAAGAGAACAGATGCTCTCGGTATAACAATGATCAACTTCAACCATTTGAGAGATGTTGGTGACAAAGCTGAAGACGAGCCATATATAAGTGCTAGTGATGCACGTATGATTTTCTATGTTGACGATACAAGTGATCCAGATTGGTGCATACCAATACATTGCAAGCCACGAGATGCATATGACACAGGAGAGGAAGGTGCTATATCCCATGAGTATTGTTTAGCATTAGCTCAACAACAATTACCTGTAACAGACAATATTCTTGATTTGCAAATCGTAGGGAGTGGTGTAATTGACTTCGATAAGGAATGACATTGTTTAGTTTATCAAAATATTTTAGCACGAATATGTATTCTTTATGTCCCGAATTATGAGTTTATCTATATATATATATATGTCCCGAAAGATGACATCCAGTTCTAGCTCTGGTAGTGAAGAGCGTCCGGTAACTCCTACTCCCGGATCTCCTACTGGTCAGACTTCTGGAGGGAATTCTTCCCGCTGCCTCGACCACCGTGAAGAAAACATATACATATGAGCTGGACTTTATTGGTTAGTTCGTTCTCTCTATGAACTTCATTATTGAACGAAATGAAGAAATTATTTGAGTATATATTAATTAAGAATGGTAAATTTCTATTTCTACAGACTGTTCTGGGTTCACGAAGACTGTTGAGACTAAGTACGCGGACTTCCGTAGGGTAGCATCTGGTGGCACCCGTTGTGTGTTCAACCTGGACACCCTTGGAGTCAAGCCCGGTGGACCCCTCTTGTCTTTTATAGGACACTACGCCGGTGAGTGCTCCCGGAACTACCAGTACTATCCTATCTATCCCAAGGATTGGAAGTTAGTGCCACAGCGTGCCAAGGATGTTGCGTTCGAGCAGTTCTTCACGGTAAGTTTGAAATTTGAATTTCATTCTATTTGCTTAAGTATAAACACATTATATTATAGTTAGTGTGATTCTTAATTACGATTTCTATGTGAAATTAGGATAAGTTCTACTTTCGCTCCAGAGATCTTACCGGGTGCTCGCAAGTATTTCAACAAGAAGGTTGGCCGAGCTTGGGCCAAATCTAGGCTTCAAATATGGAAGGCGAGGATGAAGCATGCGGAGAAGAACAATCTCCCTGAGGAGTGGATTCTTCAAAATCCTCCACAAGGATGCCCTCCCAATGATTGGTATCAATACATTGAGTACACGAAGACTCAAGTATTTAAGGTACGGTTTAGATTATCTAATTTTTAATCATTATATAAATTGAGTATAATAATTTGTTTTCCTGGATTAGGATGTCGTGCAAAGGAACAAGGCAAATCAGCACTGCAAGAGGAGAACCATCATGTGCTCTAGACCGTGGCGAGGTACAATGAGGAGACGGGCAGAAAACAGGACTCGACGTCGAGGGCCGATCTTCATTAAATCTACACCGGCCCTAATGGAAAGTTCAAGGATGCGCATGCGAAGACAGTGGCGGTAAGTTAATAAATTTTAACAGTATTTTTGTTCCCGAATATATGTAGTCCTAATTATTTGATCAATGAATTCATATTGTAGGAGACAATTCAAAGAATAGAGGATGAAGGTTGTAGTCCTGAGTGGAGCCCACACGACTCTCTGGCACAAGCAATGAACAAACCAGAGCATCGTGGCCACATCCGCATGCTCGGTGAAGGGTTTACTAAGAGTCAGGTGAGAGAATTAAATTTTAATTCAATGGTTGAATACAGTTCGTTAGTAACTTTATTGTAATTTACACATTTGCAACATCTTCTTTGTTTAGGTCTTTGGTACTCATGCTGGTCAGGGGATGTCTACATCAGAAAGTGTTTCTTCTGTGCCAAAACACAAGCCTGAGTATGTTCAGCAGTTGGAGAGCAGAGTTAGTCAGCTGGAGACCATACTAAGGTCTATTGCACCCACACAGTTTGTCGGGGCATCCAGTTCATTTGCGGTACCTCCTACTCAGACACAGGCCACTGACCAGCAGCCCTATGTGCCACAGCCAGTTCAGCAACCCTACGTGCCACAGCCAGTTCAGCAGCCACAGACCACTCAGGCGACAGATCAGTTCCGTGTTCCCGGACTTCGACTTTGATACCATACTTGCTCATCTTGCCGAGTGGATGAACTGTGTGAGTTATTTATGCTTTCAATTAATTTATAATTACACTATTTAATTAACTCTACTTACTTTCATTGTTGATAATTGCAGCAGCCTTGGAATGAAGGCATCTACCAGAACCAGAACCAGGATCAGTAGGATGTTTCATCTTTGTTTGTTGTATGTTAGGTGTTGTGTTATATTTTCAGACAAGTGTGATAAATATTTGGATGTGTAGTTAGATGAATAGTTTAACATTTCCATGTGTTGTTGATTATGAATTAATTTGTGTTGTAACATATGATTAAGTTTATGATTTAATGATTGTTGTTCCAAGATTATAATCTATTAATAATCATTAATTATAAAATTCAACATCATACAAAAATTGTGAAATCTGACCAAAATCGTGGAATCTGACCAAAATCGTGGAATCTGCCCAAAATCGTATAGAATCTGACCGAAATCGTGGAATCTGGCCAAAATGATCCGGACAGTTGACTAGTCGCAGGCCAGCCTGCGACTAACTTAGTCGCAGGTTGGCCTGCGACTAAGTCTGGGCTTTGTCGCATCTATTTTAGTCGCAGGCGGCCCAGATTTAGTCGCAGGCAGCGCCTGCGACTAAATTAACACTTAGTCGCAGGCCAGCCTGCGACTATATCCATTCGGGCCTGCGACTATGTTCCCTCTTCTTTGTAGTGTGAATTATGAGTTTGTCTATTGCTTCTTGGTGTTATTGGAACTAAAACTCCAACTGGAATGCATGCCATCCTAGCATCATTGTCAATGCGAAGTTTTATTCTACAACTAACTTCTTCCAAGTTACAAATATTATTCTGTCTGAAATCCATTTTCATTTACGATCTCTTGCTCGTATAGTGCTTCGTGGGTATCACACCACTCATTCCTTTGTTTAATACTTTAAACGCGGCTACCCTAAACACCATATCCGAAGTGGTTCACAAGAATGTGTATAAACCAGCCAACTACGGACGAGAAGCAATCATTGCTTCTAGTTCTCCTCCCACTCATGCAGTCATTGTATGATTTTAGGAGAGATTTGGTCGTTCACTACAAAAAATGACCTTTAGCTACTGCAAAATTACAACGATGAAAATGCAGTAGCAAATAGTTAGTATTTGCTACGCAATCACTATTTCATGTAGTATTTGCAGTAGCAATACTATTGTCAACATATTTGCTACCAGATCCGTAGCAATAATGGTGTGACAAATAGTATTTGCTAGTGCAAATTACTACATGAAATAGTGATTGCCGTAGCAAATACTAACTATTTGCTACTGCATTTCCATGCCGTTGTAATTTTGCAGTAGCTAAATGTCAATTTTTTTGTAGTGTTTGGGGTACCAGGATAGAGTATGCATTCATAAAGTTCACTCCAAGTGGTTCTATGAATGAAACACGTGGCACATGACAATCATCTATTGTCTTTTAAAATTCACTTATAGTCTTTCTTCCTCATATGAGGTGACTATTTGAAGTTTAAAGTATGGATTTCAAGGACATTTCCTTAAGAACACTACTTTGTTCTATGTGTGGCGAGGGCTTCAAAAGCCTTTAGCATTCATAATGCTTTGTACTTCTCCTTCTTAAGAAGAAATTCATTAATTTGGTGATAGGATAAACGAGTTGACTAACCATAATTCTATGAAAAATAAAGTGCAAAAACTATTATTGTTTCAAAAATACATAGCTCAACAATTTTCTCTAAAATTAAGAGCATATGTGTACTTCATTCACACAAAAGTGTGTCCCCTTGAATGAAATACTTCCCAAGATCCTAAATCCATCAAAAAGTTAGCTGTACTTTGGCACTGCCACTAAATTTTTGTAATTTAGGTAGACCAACCCATTGGTCAATCACAAACCTTTTGTGACTCTTGGTTGATTATGTGACAATCACAAAATCGACTATGCTTCGAACCAAAACTTTGTCTTTTGTATTCGTTGAGTACGACCAAAAATGAACTTATGGACCCCTAAGATCCACCATTGCTATCCAATGCAATAATAGGTCCATAGTCTACTTTGGCAGAAAAAGCCTAGTTCTTGTAAAGGCATCATAGGTCTCGTTATGGTAAAGCATTGCCTCAATTTTTCTTTGGGGACATTTTAGGTGATGTGTTTTTATCTACGTTTGCTAGTGAACTAATCGCGCAAGAGACATACACAACAACCCAAAATATGGTTCTAAGCATTCAGACAATAAAACGCTTGTAGGTGATCAGATCTTGGCCCCCTTTAATCTTGGAAAAAACGCTTCATGTTCATCATCGAAGGATCTCCTATCCTTAGGTCTTTCACTAGCGTCCATCCCTCCTTTGTTGTAATTACATATTTTTGTAAACTAAATACAAGATTCCTGATCTATCTTATTAATTTACAAATAATAAAATTACAACAAAAATAAACGGTACGCAGACCGTATTTCCCAAAATAAATAATAATAAATTAAATTAGGGTGGGGCCTTTTATCCGATCACCAAGAACCTGCACGCTTTGCCACAAAACGCACAATATACACAATAACACATGTATATAACATCCATTCATTCACTACCGCATGAGTGAATGACCTTAAATCTAGCATGCTTGATAGATTTAACCCTAATTAACCAATTTTAATTAAGGTGATAATTAATTAACAATAAAATATTTTTATTCTAATTAAACCCTAATAACAAACTCCTTTATTCTAATTACTTCAACAATAAAAATTCATTCAATTATAGGGATTATCGTTAATATTTAAAAGTTTCATGGATATAAATTTCAAAACTTGCCCATAAATTCCATCAATTAAAACTCCCAATCAATTTAATAACTCATTATTAAAATTAGATAGGAAATTAATTATGAATTTAAAACTTTTCAATACTTAATCAAACCTATGATTAAAATCGAAAAAAATAGCCCATAAATCGAATCAAATTAAATCTGTCCCAAACAGAAAAGAAAAAAAAAGAATTTTTTTTTGAATTCCGACTCAAAACTGGTCGGTACGAACTGGTTCGGCTGAACTGGGTTAACCAGATGGTTCAACCCGATCCGGGCTAAACCAAACGGCCGACCAGGGCTGGGCTTGGGCTTTGGGCTTAAAACAAATGGATCATCACCAACCCAAAAAAGAAAATAATAATAATAATATAAACTACTGCTACCGGCTGCTGCTGCATCTGCCAGCGTCGACAGCTGACCCACCGGACGGCGACGACGGCACAGTAATTTTTTTTTAAATCAGTTTAATATACATAAACTTAAAATATCCATTAAAACTTTCGAAAACACGATTTTCAACAAAAATATTAACACGACATAATCCCATCTTTTAATTGAATAATTTTATTAAAAACGCAATTCGTTTTGTTATGAAAAATATGCAAAACGAGGGGCTCTGATACCACTGTAGGACAACGTTAGATGTAAAACCAGAATCGCAGCAGAAATACGAATCAAACATCTAACAACCAAGATAAGCCCGATTGCATATAAATCAATAACAAAGAGAGTTATTGATGAACCTTCGTAGAGCGGTATCAAATAAACTACCAAGCTAGAAGCTAGGGTAGATCGTATTCCACGGGTCTTCTAATGATTGATTACTCAAATATAAAAGCAAATTACTCAGATTTAACACTTTGTGCGTGGTGTGAGTTCCACGACTTTTAATTCTAAGAAATGCACGGAAATTCAAAATTAAAACTGAAAACAGATTGAAAGATTGGTTGATTAAGCAAAAAGACAGACAAGCTTAGAGTTTGAATCCCCCTCCGTTCACCAGAGCATTGGCAATCAACAGATCAACGGATTTCGATTCTCGTTCAATCAATTCTAAGACACCACCATAACTCCTTACCCTTAGGTTTAAGATTGGCGAACGTTCGCTCTATCCGATCTAGCTACCAAGATTAATTAGCCGCCCGGGTACGGTCGCCTCTCGCAACGACTTAACTAACTGGTGCAATTACTAACGATTTATGAGTTACTCTTGAAGTGGATTAACCCTAACTGGTTCCTACGAAAGGCACACTCCAATGATTAGGTTAATTGTTCGATTTGATGTTTTAAAGTAAGGCAAGCGTTCGCTTCTATCCTTAGCTTAACAAGAATCTAATCTAGGTGATCAATCCAGACAAGAAACATGAACAACGAAGAACAAATCAAACATGAAAGAGAAACTGATTGAACTTTGAATCTAATCACCGTCGATCCGTGACCGCTTTAAAGCCCTGGGTCACTAAGGGTTCATCTAGCCTAAGCTCTACGAGTTTAGCTACTCATGTTCATACAAAAAGAATCAAAGGCAAAGACAGAGTTCATCTTGAACAGAGGAAGAACAGAAAAGGATCTGAAAAACCTAATTAAGACGACTCCGGCAGAACTTCGATCTCCGGTAATCTGCAATCCTAGCTCCGAGTCTTCGAGATGAAAGGGATGGCGTCATGATCTCTTTCTGGCTCTTCGAACTCTAAACTCTACTCCAGAACTCTTGAGAATCCTCGAAGTATTTGGTATAGTTGGTATTATGAGATCTGGATTTGGGCCGTCGGTTAAGTACTTATACTTAACCCTAATACCGCTGGATTTTGCCTGGAATTTTCGCCGAAAACCTAAGGGATTTTTCGCCAAAAATTCCTTTGTAAATGGGTTGACCGCTCGGCTGTATTCTCCTGTGATTTTTGGACCGCTGGTTCTCGGCGAAAACTTGGTGTTTTCGCCGAAAAGTTCTTCTTGTAAGCTCTGTCGATTTCTTCATGAGTTTTCGCCGAAAACTCCAAGGGATTTTCGCCGAAAACTTCTTTGTAAATGGGATCAGGATTTGGTTCGACTTGATTGACTCCTTGGATCGATTCCGGTGCGATTCCTCGAGGTTCCAACGCCTTAGACACATCCTTGGCTACTTTATTTGACGGCAAAAACCTGTGCTAACATGAAAACACTAGAAAACCATCAAATAGACCCGAAACAGGCCAAAGTAACACAAATGGCACGAGATAGAGTAGTTGAGTGAATATTCGTTATTCTACCCTAAAAACCATGTCTTAAACAAGGAAATGTCGCTTAAATGAGGCTGATAATTACGTCAAATCGAGTGTCATCAGTTATCACGACAAACCTCTTGAAGCGTGATATTAACTCGAAAACTAATACCTCCCGTAGCTCCCGTAGCCTTTAGATCGATCCAGAGAGCTTCAATTGTAGCTCCTCTACTTAGTCCACGCTAGATGGGATCCGGATCTTCCTCGCCAAAGCTTGCTAGAACTTCTGGTTGAAGAACGGCTTTTAGGGTTATGGCGGCTAGAGTTTTTTCTGGAGAGAAACAATATTCGGCTTAGGATTGACTACTACCCTAGCAGTCTTATTTATAGGATTAGGGCAGAAACCCTAATCCTTTCCTAACCCTAATGGGACGCCAGCCCAGTAGTCCCAATCCACCATGGATTGGGCCTATTAATGATCCGATCCATACTATAGGCATGTGACCTTGTAGGACCCGGCGATTAGCCGTGGCCCAAACCACTAATTAATATTGGTCTCTAGCAAGACATATTAATCCCTAACCGGCCCGAGTTAATTATATTAATCAGGTCCAACACTTAACTAGTTCCTATGCGGATTTGGATCGATGGACATAAATCCTTCACTGATAACTAGCCTAGTCGCAGACGATTATCTTGTAACTAGCCTAGTCACAGACAAAGTTGGAAGATTGGACCGAGCCGGTCTACTTCTAGTCACGGACTTGATCTATGACTAGAAAACACGCGACTAGGCTAGTCGCTGGCGGACAACTAGTAATCAAGTGGCCCTTGACTAGGCTAGTCAACCTTGATTCTTTTGGTTGCATCTTACCAAATATGAAATTCAAATTAGCCCTCGACCCAAAACCTCAATCCTAACAATATTCTTGGTGGATCTTGTTTTTCCGCTTTACCTTTAAATTTGGTGTTCTATGAGCGAAAACAATGGCTCCTAGGTTAAAATCTTTTATTGCTCGTGAAAACAGTTTATTCCCAAAACTTTCAACTATCAGCTTCAACATCAAACATACAAGCAATGAAAAAAGAAACTTAATTTGAGAGCTACATTAATGTGAATAATAAGTGATTATCCAAATTATGTAACTTACCGGGATGGAAAGTTACATAATTTGGATAATCACTTATTATTCACATTAATGTAGCTCTCAAATTAGTTTCTTTTTTCATTGCATCAAGCTTCGACACCAACCCATAGAGCATTCAACTCTTTAATGGGTTGGTTACCTAATTGATCACCGAACTATGGGTAAAATAACCCGCAGTCACTGAATTCAGAAAAATTACCAAGTAATCACCGGACTTCAACCCATTTTCCCAGCAGTCACTACCGTCAACGGATATCCAAAATTCCGTTAATCTGCTTATGTGGACATACCAACTGAGATTCCACCTCTCACCACTCTTCCTAGGTGACATATTTTTGCCCAATCACCCTAACCCATGTAACCGACCTTATTTGACCCAATTACCCAACCGAGTCAATTACCCAACTGAGTACTTCTAAAATTACCCAAATCCATAGTCGGCCACACCTCGTCGTCGCCGGAGCTAGAAGTTGGCTGATGCGATGAAGCCACCCTCTTCTACTTCCTCTTCTTCATTGCCATCGTCAGCTACATCGACGCCATCTGAGTTCCGGCGATCAACCTATCTCCAACGAATCACTTCCAATCTGTCATCCTCACTCATGTTCCCCTCCTTACGAGTTCTAGCCTCCTTCGAAGATAATCCAATCGTCGGACGTCATCCGACGCTTCCACGACTCCAATTCCGTGAAGCACTTTGTCGGCTTCGTCGTCGCCACAAGATCTCCAATCGTGTTGGGTTCTTGTTCAGATATGAAAATAGGTTGGGTTCTTGTTCAGATTTGAGAACTAGGTTGGCAAAATTGATTCAGATCTGGGTTTTTCAGACTAGAGAGGGAATGTGAGGAGCCATTCAAGAGAGGAGATTCACAAGGAAATACTCTCATCGCCATTGGAGCTCAGCATCACCAGCAGAACCCTAATTCTCTTCAAAGCACCGACCGTCCCAATCAATGGCTTTGTTCATAGCCCATCCCGATACCAAAACGACAGCGTACATACATAAGTTGAGCACCAAAAGTAGAGTAGCTACAGATTACATCTGACCATTCGCCATTGCAGCTAATAAGAATCTCGATCAAATAAGTACTCTGTTTTTTCCTCCTCTGTATTCGTCGTTCTTAATTTGTTGAACAGAGGCTATGGCTCTCATAAATACGACATGTTTTTGTTCTTTGTTTGTGAGGGATGTGTTTGATTGATCCATACACACAACTTTTGAAAATCCATAATAGTACAGTTGTAAGGAGGGTGACTAGGTGAATGAAGGTGATTGGGTGAAGGAGGGTGACTGTGAAGAGGGTGATAGTGAGGAGGAGGGTGAAGGATGATGACTGGGTTGAATCGGTTGGATCACTTAGGCTTGGTTACATGGGTTAGGGTGATTGGACGAAAATATGCCACCTAGGCAGAGTGGTGTGAGGTGGAATCTCAGTTGGTATGTCCAAATAAGCAGACTAACAGAATTTTGGATGTCCGTTGACGGTAGTGAATGCTGGGATAATGGACTGAAGTTCTAGGTAATTTTTCAGAATTCAGTGACTGGCGGGTTATTTGCCCATAGTTCGATGACCAATTAGGTAACTAACCCACTCTTTAATCAAGGGTTGGAGGAACACATCAAGGTCATTTCTCGACATCCTTGGACAAGGTGCAATACCAAATAGAATGAGATCAGAACAATACCTGATATAATGAGACCTGTTTGGTTCATACACAACCAATACGTATAGAGACACGAGATTAACACAAACGACCAAGTACTATAATCTATCCCCATAGTACCAAATGAATTGAATCCATCAGTTGCGAATGTAAGTCGCACATTTAGTGTCTAATCAACAAAATCTGGAATGGTACTAGGCGAAGAGGGAGGAATCTGCCGGGTACCAGCTATCATCCTCCTACGACACCCTAAAGTAAAAGTGGGAATGGTACTATGCCTTGGGGGTGTTTAATTAAGCACCTGAACCACCCCAACATGAGCGAACATGTCCCTATTCAAAAAAGAAAATTCGTTCTCGTCAGAATGCACCATGTAAAATGCTTTGAACAACTTGGCGTTAGGGCGAGCGCCAACATGGCGGTAGGACAATGTAAAGGCGGCAATAGTGCCCCAAGCACTCACCACCAAACAAGCCAGCGATCCGCCCAACCACTGCAAACCAACACCGATCAAGAATGGGTTGATCTGACGAGCAAACAGACAAGGAAAGTAAAGCGTCCCAACAACATGCCTCGTCAGGCCAGGACGTTGAGACGCCCAAATATTATGCCAAGGAACAACGGTATACCCATCGCCCTTGGAACCACCAAGTTCCATCTCAAAGCGATGGATGCCCCGCTCGAACCCATTCTGGAAATGCCTACAGGCAACCCCCCAGTATTTCTCTGCTTCCCACACCACCGTCTACACGAGCTTACCCTTATTCAATCAACCTCTTACTACCTATTTGTCTAGCTAACTACGAGGTACCCCCGACGTAAGGAGTTAGACGACCAATCCCAACAATCTTCCACTCGAACCAATTCATTGGATCAACCTGGACTCTCCGGGACGGAACATGTTATTATATAAGTTTGTTCATCATGTCATTACCACATCAACATTCCGTTAAAAATTTAAATGGAGTTAACGAAATAATAGACGAATTCTTAAATTTTAGCTAAAAAATTTGGGCTTAGAAAAGTTTTTTTTTACGAAGAAATTAGCGAAAAGTTGGACTACGGCCACGTTTTCCTGCAAGGAATTCGCGGTGGAATTCGGCCAATTCCGGCGGAATTTCCTGATTCCTTGTTTTTCTCGCATGTTATAGCAGCTCAATTCCGGCGGATTTACGAGCTCAATTCCGGATCATAATTCCGACCAAAATGGCAAGGAATTGTCAGATTCCGGCGGAATTAAATTTTGTTCCCATTCTGCCCACCTCTCTTCTCTCTCTGTTCGAACCAAACCTCTCTTCCCCAATAGCAACGATCGGCGAGACGGCAGCGGCAACGACCGGCGAGATGGCAGCGGCGCCATCCCTCGTTCACCGACGGTGACCGGCTCGACGACAGCAGCGCCATCCCTTCTTCCTCGAATCGCAGGTCGTTGGTTGCTGTTTGGTTCGGTTTGGTCGCGGCGGAGTAGCTGAAGGCGCTCGCCAGCGTCTTGATCGAGTGGCTACCGGCGGAGATGTGGTGGCCGACGACGTCAAGATTTGTGCGGCTGTGGTTCATCGGACGCTGGGTGGTGTTGGGGTACCGAAGGGGGTCGGTCGAACAGCAGGTCGGAGAGGAAAGGGGTCGTCGGAGGGGAAGGCCGGAGTTGGCAGCGGAGATGTGAGTTGGTGGCGGGTTGCAGAGGTGTGGTGTTGGCGGCGCAGATGAGGGATTAGGGTTAGTGTTATTTTTTTCATAAGGGTAGGGACATTTTAGGAATTTAAATGGCTTTACATTTCAATTCCAATGTACTAATTTTGCAGGAAAACAAGGAATTGAGATTCGAATTTGTGTGGATTCCAATTCCGCCGAATTTGCATAATTGCGGCGGAATGTGGCTATTAAGCAGGAAAACGTGACCTACAACTTTGGCCTGGAAATAATTACATTTAATGGTTGAAATTCAGTTTAATGCTTCTTATTATCGTGATTGAAATGCTCACCACCATATTTTGATTTAGAGGCGATATCCTGTTTTCAGCCATTAAAAAAGGCGATATTATATTAGAGGTGATATCCCAGATTTTGAGTCTTTCTAAAAGATTTTCTTTAATTTCAGAAAAAGAAAAGAGGATTTCTGTTTTTTATCTAATAATAATATGCCACATTTTGAAAGTGCCTTTATTCTTCCTGTGTGTCTGTTCCTGGTTAAATTCGTCAACTCTTTTGTATTGTTTATATTTTTTACGTAACTTTTGTATTGTTAAAAAATCCATCCCTTTTGTATTTTTCCATTTTACTTGATGATGAATCTAGAACGAACGAATAAAGCGTTATTTACTAACCAGAAATAAATTAAAATATTCAAAATAGAACCGTCCATTTCCTTCACTCTATATAAGCGACTACTACTACTCTCTGTAACAACCTTGAATGAATGATCACTCTCTCTCTCTCTCTCTCCAGCATCCTCCATGAAATGAAATCTCTTCTCTTCCTCTGCTGCTTAACTTATTAAGTTAGATCCCCCTTTCCAACTACCAGTGTGTGTGTCTCTGTGCTTGTAATTAAAATGGAGGGAGGAGTACATGGTGTACCAGATTCGTCTGCTTTCAAGGAATGCTTCGCCCTTACTTGGAGGAATCCTTACGTTCTTCGCCTCGCTTTCTCCGCCGGAATCGGCGGCCTTCTCTTCGGTTACGACACCGGTTTGTTTCTTCTTCTTCTCTTTCAATTCAATTATATCCCAATCTCTGTTTTCTGTTCCAATTACAAAATTAATGATGAAAATTACTGACTTGCAGGAGTCATATCTGGAGCTCTTCTCTACATCAGAGATGACTTCAAGTCCGTCGACAGACAGACCGTTTTACAGGTTTTCTTCATTTCCTCTGCTTCTTGTAAATCTTCATTTACCAGGGAAGCAATAGTACTAGTATAGTCAGTGGTAGTGTGGTACCCCGACGCCCATGTGCTTTCGCTTCTCTGTCGTCACCGATCCATCCACCCTGGAATTTGGATAACGCAAAAAGATTAAAAAAAAAACAGCATAGTTTTTTTTTTTTGGTAAACTAAAAACAGCATAGTTGATCGTATGAACCCTAGAAGAATTGCTGAGGATAAGATTTTTGAAATTGAGAATCTAGGTGGAAAGCTGTCACTCAGTCAGTCAACGACTCAGTCAACCTAGAAAATATGGTTTTTGTTAGCATCAATTTATTTTTTAATAATTTCCGGTCTAATTTAGTGTATAGGTCACTGATGACATCTTTTGCTTTGGGTCCTACTTAAATTTTTTTTTTGCTTTTTTTCTTTTCTTTTCATTATGCTAATAGAATTTGGGATAATACAGACGTTTAATTGCAGTGCCGTAGGACATTTGTAGATCCCAATTAAAGACTGTGAATTGGAATTTGGAAGTGTATGCATGATGAATTTGATGCGGCTGGCTTTGAAATTATTGCCTAATAAAATCTCAGAAAATGACATCCCCACTAACCCACCTGCAATTGAAATAATTACTCATTTTGAAAATGTTATTAATTTTGTTGCATGATTTCTTAATAGCTTTAGACAAAGTTTTATGCCACTTTGTGGATTTTATTTATTTGAATGGTTACATATATATATATAACAGGAGAGCATAGTGAGCATGGCAGTAGCAGGAGCAATCATAGGTGCTGCAGTTGGTGGATGGGCAAACGACAAGTATGGAAGGAAAATAGCACTAATGGTTGCTGATTTCCTCTTTTTCATTGGAGCAGTGATCATGGCTGCATCACCTGGCCCTGCTACTCTCATTGTTGGTAGAGTGTTCGTCGGTCTTGGTGTCGGAATGGCTTCAATGACATCGCCATTATACATATCAGAGGCATCACCAGCTAAAATTAGAGGTGCTCTCGTCAGTACAAACAACTTCCTCATCACTGGAGGACAGTTCCTTTCTTACCTCATCAACTTAGCATTCACCAAGGTACCAGGAACATGGAGGTGGATGCTTGGTGTTGCAGGGATTCCAGCTATACTACAATTCGTCCTCATGATGTTCCTCCCTGAATCCCCACGTTGGCTCTTTCGCAAGGGTAAAGAGGAAGAAGCGAAAATTATCCTCCGGAAAATATTCCCTCCTGAAGATGTTGAAGCTGAAATCCAAGACCTTAAGGACTCCGTGGAGAAGGAAATTCGTGAGCAAGGAAGCTCAGAGAAGATTAACTTTAGGAAACTGTGGCAGACAAAGACTGTGAGAAGAGGACTTATTGCTGGTGTTGGGCTACAGGTTTTCCAGCAGTTTGTTGGGATTAACACTGTCATGTACTATAGTCCAACTATAGTTCAGTTGGCTGGTTTTGCATCAAATCAGACAGCCCTGCTTCTTTCCCTCGTCACGGCTGGACTTAATGCATTGGGCTCCATTGTCAGCATTTACTTCATTGATAGAACAGGAAGGAAGAAGCTCTTGCTCATTAGCTTGTTTGGTGTGGCTGTTTCTCTTGGTCTGTTGGCTGGAATTTTCCATCAGACTACTACCCATTCTCCTAGGGTTACAATTGCTACTGGTCCCAAGTATTCCAACATGACCTGCCCTGACTACACCTCTGCACCTAATTCAGCTTCTTGGGACTGTATGAAGTGCCTCAAAGCATCTCATCCAGATTGCGGCTTCTGTTCTTCAGCTTCTGATAAGGTGAAACCACCAAACACACACACAACAAACCAGTAGCTAGCTTGTTTAATTTGTTCTGCAATCTTGCTAACTCTTTCCATTTTGTTTTGTTTTGCAGCTACTCCCTGGAGTATGTTTGATCGCGGATGACACAGTGAAAGATCTTTGCCATGGAGACAGCAGGGAATGGTACACGAGAGGATGTCCAAGCAAATTCGGGTGGCTAGCACTAATAGGCCTAGCTTTGTACATCATCTCCTTCTCTCCTGGAATGGGTACAGCTCCATGGATTGTGAATTCAGAGATATACCCTTTAAGATTCAGAGGAGTATGTGGAGGAATAGCGGCTACTGCTAACTGGATATCTAACCTCATCGTGGCTCAGACCTTCCTGTCTCTAACGGAAGCTATTGGAACTGATATGACTTTCTTATTATTCGGAATCGTATCTGTTGTTGGTTTCTTCTTTGTCATAATATATGTACCTGAAACAAAGGGACTCCCCATTGAAGAAGTTGAGAAAATGTTGGAGATGAGGCCTCTACAGTACAAGTTCTGGGAGAAGAAGAGCCCAACAGCAGAGACAGAGGACATGTTAGAGAAGAAGCAAGGTGTGTGAAAGTGACAGTGGAACTAGGATGACAAGGCATATAATTGCATAGCTATTAAGTTCACAAGTGTCCTATGTAAGTGTCACAGTTGTTTGTTTGGAATTTACCATAGAGAACAGTTCTCATTTGTATGAACGTCCTTTGTTGCTAAAGCTGAAAATGAGAAACAGTGTTGCAGATATCATAGAGAGCTTGAGTTGTACAGTATATGCTACACCAAAAAGGGTAGGAAATAACATTGGTTGAGGCCCAACACTCTATATATATATACTTACCGTTTGGGAAGAAGAAAAAAGGAATAAAGGAAAACGTGACTAGTGGAGAAAAATAGCCTTGTGCAACCCTTGGCTAGGGCGTTACTAACAAAATAACTCCCTACCAATTTGTCCCTGTCGCACATGAACGTTGTAGTCAAGACAACCATTTAGCTTCTTTCACAATCGCTATGAAGATGTATAAGGTGATGGACGCCGGTTACTGCAGGGTGTTCCCAAGGACCTTTAGAGGTAGTGCGTACGATTGGTACAAAGAACTCCTATAAGGCGTAAAAAAATCGGGATAATTTTGTTAGATTATTATTGGCCAAACTTGTAAATTAGAGTGCGATCAAGGATAACATTTCAATTTTTGAAACTTGAAACAAGAAAAGAATCATTGAGTGATTATCGCGAAAAGTGGTCTAGGGTGGTGATGTTGGTAGTCGATGTCACTCTTGAGATGGCTGTGAAACACATCAAATCCACAACTCTCAAAATTTACCTAGTAAAGTCGATATCTTGGGTAAAACCACAACCGAATTCCAACCTCGAATCAAGAATACAAAAGTGTGTTGAAGTTGAGGAGAGTTTGAGCACATTAAAGGGCGACTCGTGTGGAAAATGCCAAAAGAAAGCGATCAGACCACTCCCAAACATCAAGAAAGGAAGAGAAGAGAGAAGGGTGTTTTGGGTGTGATAGAGACGATAGAAGACATTCCTTTCCCAGGACGCACCAAAAACCTAAGTATACGCGGTTAGCCTAGGCGAAAGATTTTGACTCTCATGACTAAGAAGAAATACAAAGCAATAAAAAGTGGACTGAAGAAGAGATCACTCAAAATGGTGTGAGTTTCATCGACAACTAGGTCATTACACTAATGAGTGGCGAGAGCTGAAACAAGAAATCGAGGGGCTGTTGGAGAAGGTAAACTTACTAGGGTATATCCTAAGAAACAAAGAGCATGAGAGAGAGATGGGTTTTGGTTGCCAAGAAAGGCACATGGATACGAAGGGAAAACAAGAGAGCTTTCCCAAATGACGAGAGCCACAAGTCAAGGAACCAAAAGTGAACGAAGAGGGAATATTTTTTACTACATCGACGAGCCTAACGAAGAGGAAGACTCCCATGGAGAGAAGAAAAGATAAAGGAAACCATGATGGCCATGACAGAGAAATGAATGAAACGACCAAGAATGACAAAGTAGTACATGCAAATGCTCATTGGTAAGCCAAGCTAAAGTAGTCATGCCCATAATCTTTGATGAGAGATATTTTGTGAAGTCTAGTGGACCGAGATGTAGTCATTGATGAACGCCACATTGAAGGTGTTCTCATTGATGAAGGATTAATCTCATTGGATATAATGTCCATCGATGTCATCAACAAGTTAGGTCTTAATACGAACCTAAGGCATATTATATTGGCCAAGTTTGCAGGAAATGATGTTTGTGCTGGGAATCATCGTCCTAGTTGTGACACCAGGAGATGAAAAACATCAGGTGACAATGGAGGTCAAATTCCATGTCACCAATTTCTCCTCGACATATAACATCATTCTATGACCAAGTCTCACCAAGTTCGACAAATTTTGTCACCCCATATAATAGGTGATGAAATTCCCAATGTACGGGGGATATGCATTATTAGAGGCAACCCCACCATAACTAGAAAGTGTTACGACTTTGCGTTAAGGCAAAAAGAGGCGTGATTCACAGTAGACACTAGAGAGTTTGAAAATGAGCGTCCCAAGCCCATTGAAGCTGACGAGGAAGTCCCTTTGGATTTGAAGGATCCAACGAAGGTTGTACGCCTCTCGGCTCATGCGGCTTCTAAATTAAAAGAATCAAGCTCGCCTTTCTACGAGACTACGCACAACTGTTCACATGGATGCCATATGACATGATAGGTCTAGACTCCAAGATCATGGAGCCAAACATCGATCAACTGGCCGGTGAATGCCACATCCAACCATCAAATGTTGTCATTCCTAAACATTTCTCCAGTTATCATCAAATAGCATAAGATGATCATAAGAGGACAATGTTTATGACGCTTTTGAGCAAATATTGTAACAATGTGATGTTGTTTGGTTTAGGCAACGTTTTCCTGCTTAATGGGCAAATTCCGCCGCAATTATGCATTCCGGTGGAATTTGATTCAAGTAGGATTCCATTAGTAATTCCTTGTTTTCCTACGAAATGGTTAGTGTGGAATTGAAAATTAACCTCTTTTGAAATTACTAAAATATCCCTACTTCTTATCCCTTCATATTAACCTTCTTCTTCCCTAGCATATTGTCACCGACTGCACACCTGCACCTCTTCATCGCCGATCGGAGTAGGGGAAGATGGAGTGGTGGGGAGTCGGGGAAGCGGCGGCCGATGAAGAAATTGTCGACGGTGGAATTGACAGGGTAAGGCTCTGTTTTGGGGGTTTGGACGACGAAGATTGATTTGGTTGAATGGACGGTGGGATGGTTGCCGAGAAAATATGCGGCGAGGAGGAAGATCCATGCGACGAAGATGATTAGGATGAAGTACCAGAATTTGATGCGAGTACCGACATGCATCTCCATCAACGATGAAAGAAAAGACCCCTAATTTCGTTATTTGGTCATTCAAGGCGATGATTGAATTGCTCCGGCGAGGAAGGAATTTGGGAGAAATTGGTGGGTGGATTGTGTTTGAACGATTCAGAAGGGGAAAGGGTTTCGATTAATTTGGAGAAGATTGATTGAATTGATTGAATTGATTGAATGATTGATTAATTGGGGGAGTTTTTTATCAATCTGGAAATCCCGTGATTTTAGGGATTTTGATATCGGAGTTGCGGAATCGGCGTTTGTGTGTATTTAATTGTTTATTTCCTTTATATTCGCGGCGGCGGAGGAAGAGTTAGGCGAAGAAATCGCCACAGCCGCCGAGGGCTAGACCGCCGATGTCGTCGGCGTGGTTCCTGAGGCATTCTTTGTAGGAGACGCGATGGTGAGCATTGGGTCTGGGTGGCGGCGTAGGAAGGAGGCGGCGCCGCCGTTAGAGAGAGAAAGTGACTTCTGGAGGTGGGTTTGAAGCGGCGGCGGTGGTGGGGCTTTGGTATCGCTGTCGGAGGTTGAAGGGGAAGAAGATTTCGGGATGATTGTTGGATTGGAAAATGGAAGACAGAGTTGTCGAATTCGGGTGGCGGCTTGGTCGGCAGCGACGTCGTCAGTGGAGGAACGGTTAGGTCGCGGGAGCACGACGTCGCCGGTGGAGGAGGGGTTCTGTCGCGGTTAGGTGGCCGGCGGTGATCAGTTATAAGGAAGAGGGAGAGACTGTTGATGTAGATGGAGGGTAACTGTTGTGATTTCGGGGAAAATATTAATTCCTTTGGTTTTGAAGTGGAATTAAATTCCTCCAACGATCTAGAATTTCGCGAGGAATCGGAATTAAATTCCGCTGCTAATTAGAAGAGGAAAACAAGGAATTGTAGCTTTCCGCCGGAATCGTTCCTGGCAGGAAAACGTGGCCTTAAAAAGTTTGAGGAAACATATAACCGCATGGTTGATAGAGTTTCTAAGACCAAATAGGAAAAAATATGAAGGCGACATAAATGACCTTCTTGTCTTGGAGACTATTCTCAGTGCATAGTTCTTTCTTGACTTTTTCCACAAATACTGCCTTGAGGTCAAGAATATGCTTCCCCTAGCAAGGGTTAAGGTCTTTACCACCAACCTTCTTATCGACATGGAGTTTAGAAGCCTAGGTATCCACCCCAACAATCTCAAGAAATTAAAAACACCAAAAAGAAAGAGAGAGAATAAAGAGCCAGTACTAATCAGTGAGTATCTAATCCATGATTAAAAATAGGGATAAGAGACTAGGAGGCCCCTATACTATTAAAAGATAACAAACAAGCCCTTTTACTATATTTTGATTAAATGAGACCCCACTACTTATGGACCCTAACTAACATCTCCTTCCGTTACTTGTTTCGTCAAACTCCGTTAATTCTAACGTGGTACTGACTGAATCATATTTTATATTGAGAAATTAAAATCAGAAAAAGATTAAATTTGTGAATTTAAAAGAAAATTGAAAACTACAGATCTAACCTTTCATCTTCTTCCCCTCCGTCGCCTATGGTCCCTTCTTCTTGCCCTTTGTATCCTCTCCATCTTACCGAACACTCAGTGCTTTCCTCCACTGACATGTCAGCATCCTACCGAATGACAACTCCAACACTAGATCAAAGTTTTGGGTCAGCCTCCTCGGTTTCTTGTTACCCCAGTTGTTGGAGGATATACAACTCCCCCCGTCTCCTCTCTATCTATGATGGTTGTCGTCACCGTGGTTGTGACGTTGTTCCAAGGATTTCTGGAGTTGACAAAAAAACTTAATCTTGTTGAGCTCTGCTGGAGTTCTGGGTGAGGAAAATAGGAGCCCTTGAAAATATATCTATCATCTGGGGTTACTGATAAGCTTAGATTTGTTTGTAAATTTTGTTTCTCATTTCTGTGTCAAGCTCGCATATTTTTTGGGGGATTGGGAGTTGAGGGAGTTCATGGGATTGATTCGAGGTTGAATTAGTTTTGATGGGTTTATAGGTGTTTTCTAGGTTTTGATTTTTTACATGCATCCATTAGAGTAAAACTCGGTCAATTGATGACAGTTGCAGGTGAATTAGATCATAGAATTGGAGAGACCGTCGATGAGAAAGCGGTGGAGGAGTTTATGTGAGACCCGTCCCGAATCGACCTGGGTAAACCCGTGGTCGAACTGGTTAAGAGTATCACTCGAAGATACAACAATTAATAAAAGGAGAAACAACATTGAAAATCAAATTAAAACACAGAACAAGAGTAAACGGAAGCGCCTCCATTATTAAAAATCCAAAATCAAAATACAAAGATACAATTCAAACCCAGATTCCTTTACAATCCCGAAGTTCAAATCAAACGAAACAAAACATCCCAACCCAAAATAGACAACAAAATCAAAAGACGGTCAACTCCTGGTCCAAACCTCCAAAAATCTTCTTCACGCCAACAAGACACCGGAACTCGAAACACAACTGAAGCACCTGAACTTTAAATCACTTTCTCTACCCACGCGAACCTGAAAAGAGAGACTGGGGGGATCAATTTCATATTGAAATTGAGTGAACCCACTGGGTTTAACTATGCGCCGAACCTATCCAAAAGAAGCGATTCCAAACTTCTCATGAAACACTAACAATGGAATCAAAATCAACCTTTACTAGTTTTAATTCCCTAAAACAGTCTAAGTGATCACATAGGTGTAGTTCTCAGTACAACACTTACCATCCACGATAACATCCACAAATAACAGAGAATCATAATTCCCACAGTTCAACATTACACCACAATACAACTCACAATTCACAATCAGCACTTTCACATACATCAGTCACACGCATTCACATTGCACACACTCATCGTCCACATTCCAATTCACTAAGTTAGTTATTAGACATCCTTAAGCAGTCTAAGCTATCACCCAAGAGCAGTTCTCTATACTACAATTCACAACTCATATCACAGCTCATAATCATAAATCATTCAATATCAATCTCACAGCTCACCACATCAACACAACTCAGTTCACAGATCAATCCAACACAGTCCATAGCACACCGCATATCAGTTCACAAACTCATCCAGCACAACACACACACACACACCAGCAGTTCACACTTCATTTTACTAGGTGAGTTAATTAGGCGACAAAAGGAGTTGTTCCCCCTCTACCCCGCCGGCCATCACGGCATTCATATCCCGGAGGATCTTTCCTCGCAGGGAGATACCACAATGCATCCCCAAGCGGATCCTTCCTCCACGGAGCTAATACGACGCATCCCACAAGGATCCTTCCTTAGCAGAAATTTCAACCACCATGACTCGATGTCATGGGATTCACCCCAGTTAATTAGACTCTAACTCCACGGTATTACGGATGGAGTAACATTGGCTCCTTCCGGTTCTATAATTTTAATTCCATTAAACACAATCACAACAACTACACACATCAACCAAACAATTCCATTTAACCAATTCCATTCAATCCATTCCACTTCCCAATTCCACCACACAATTCCACATCATAATTCCATGTACTAATTCCCTGTTCCAATTCCATGTTATAATTCTTGTCTAACCCAAACCGGCAACAATAGATACAATCACAGAAATTCATCACACCATCCCATCCTATCTCACATTTCTAATTCGAATTCATTAGCCATCATATTTCATCCCAATCCCCACATCACACGTCAATCAGTACAATCATCATACAACAATCACAAAGACAACTATTCAGTTTCACTCTTATAGGTTCATGCAAGACCTAATTCCATTCTAAGTCAAGTTTCAGCTCCTCACGTTACTCATGGTGTCCTATCGACGCTAAGCTAAAATACAATCACATAACTTAAGCACACTTTGGAAATAAACTCCCAATTCTAGCCCCTAGTCAACCATACATTCACACAAGTCAACCATACAAGTCGATCATCCATTAAAACCAGTCACTCAACACCACATAATAGCAACCATCACAACAACATCCATTTACCGTTTCTACTCTCCAGTTCATGCAATCATATATTTAACTACATAATCCATCTATTTCGCATATTTCATTTAACACGATTCATAGCCACAATTCATCCAATTCATATATCCTCATTCTCCTCAATCATTTTTCAATTCATATTCAGGACTCCAACCTTATTTCAATACCACAAGTCACGTTATCAATCACCACCACACATAGTATCAATTTCACTCAAATCAATGACACAACATCACTTCATCATATCATCGATTCTACCCAACTCAACACAAAGAATCAATTCATCCAATATCACGTTTACAATCACAATTCATTTCATTCAATATCCCACGGATCACAAACAATTTAAGGGTAAACGGCTAGCTCACCGGCCATCCCCACATGCAAGTACAGGGATAGTCATGTCATGAGTCTTAGGGTTACTCTCCTGTTCTTCCTTCATAGGACGACCCACATTGGTAGGGTCATCCACCAGTTCATCATTAACAGGGCGACCCCACATTGGCAGGACCACCCTCCTGCAACCACAACTGACACAATCGAGCATACATATATATAATTAACCACATCATAAACTCATCCCTCCTATCACTCATTACTAGGGCCAAACCGTTTATCATCATCATTAATCATTTACCCCAATCCCAACAGTTAGAAATCAGCAATCAAACAACAACCAAACTATCATTTAACAATCACTCAACAATCGACAACCATCATGAATCAAATAGCAATCAATTACATAACAGTTATCATCTTTTACTCTTTTCCAATTTCATGAAATTCCTACATTCATCTAGGTAAGAATTTCAACTCCTCACATCAACCATCACTACCTATCGTACGCGAAACCCTCACCTCACAAGAAGACGAGGCTCTAAACAACTTCTATAAACTCCCTCCTCAAAAAACGTAGCTTCTTCCTTCTTCCACTGACAGCGCCTAACTCAAAAATACCAGAAACCAAGATATGCTATCTCTTCCTCTCGTCATCAGGAACGCGTAGCAAAAAATGGATCGCCAATCAGACCTTTGTAGCTTTCGGAATCAAGGTTTGAAGCTTGGGGAAGTTTGGTTCGTCAAAGGGGTTTTCGGGAGGAAAGAGAGAGAGAGAAGTTGAGGATTTCTGTCAAAAACCCGTTTTTATTATAGTCAGACCATGATACACAGCCATGTATCATGATATACGGCATGTATCACAGATACACGACCATGTATCATGATCTGCCAACTTCGATGAATTTTCACGTACTCGCTTGTAACTTCAATCCGACTCAATTATGAACGTCCCAAACTTCGATGAGACCTCAAGAACATTGTTTCCAATGTCTCAATCATCCAAACTCGAGTTTCAAATCGTTCGGTTGGGCGGGGATGTTACAGTTGAGGGAGGCGATTGAGGAAGAAGAAGTTTTCTTTATTTTATTAAATTTTTTATTTATCAACATAAATGATGACTCAGTAAGTGCCATGCCAGCAAATTAACTGAGTTTGACGAAATAATTAACAGAAGGGGTTGTTAGTTAGGGTCCATAAGTAGAGGGGTTTCATTTAATCAAGATATAGTAAAAGGGCAGATTGGTTATCTTTTAACAGTATAGGGCTCCCCTAGCCTATTATCCCTTAAAAATACCTTATTAAGGATGTAATAAGATATCCAAAAGTAATCTCGTATCGCTATCTGTGTCCTTCTAATTATAGTGAACTAGTAAGGTAAGCCACACCATTAACCCATACACAGAAATCATAGGTCGGAAAATGTTTTCAATCCCTAATACAATGGTCTATATGACCTGAGTATGGCATCAAGATCTCTACCACCAATACCATTAAAGATCTAAGGGAGTTGCACAACCTAAATGTGGGTCATCATTGTCACCTTAACTCCAATCTTAAAACATTAGCCTAATAAGTGTTAACTAGAAAATTAGTAAGGAGTTCATGTAGAACTCATCTAACAACCAATAACATGTACCAATAAGTTAGTAACCATTAACTAGTAAATGCAACTCAAGGATTCTAGCTAAAGCCAGAACCTTTACTTGTAAACCCGTAGCAGTCTAGCTCTGTTACCCAAGATCTGACCATAACTCGTCGAATTATGATCTCCCTCGTTTACCATTAGGAACATAAATAAATGTTCAAATAAAATCAATTCCAGTAAAACCCTCACCTTAAGGGTTGAGCTCGATAGTTGTAATCCGTCGAATTTTGTAGGAACTCATTGTTTGGCTTATAACTCTCAACATTGAACTCTAAATCTAGATCCGCTAATAATCACACCTTCATTGACTGTTTCTCCACAAATTTTGTGTTGATTACCTTAGTTGAAACCCACTCGAACTGGCTCGAAACAAAGAAACACAATAACATTGTTTAAAAGAATCGAGTCAAGAATCATCCAAGAACAACAACTCGGGATTATGTACCTTGATCTGAACTGTTAGAAGTGTTACTTATTAGTATGTAGACCTTATCTACAAAATTCAGTTCAGTCAAAGTCTTATAACTTCGTTTTAACTATTCCACTTCAATGAGCATATCTACTGTAACATCCCCAACCTTTTTCTGACAAGATATTGTCCTCTTTGAGCCTAAGCCCTCACAGATTTTTTGAAGGTGTTGGTGGGATTCGAACCCATGACCTCCTCCTCTCAATATCAAAACCCCACTATTACACCCCAAAACGCGTTATGTCAGTTAAGGTTGAATTATTCCATATAGCTCATGGATCTCCCCCGTGGGTTGTCGATGTGAGATTTTCGTAGGATGTCACGTCTACTTGAACCATCGGTCGTCTGAAGGTCTTTGACAACTTATGTGTTCACTTGGAAAAAACTCGCAATAAATAGGTGAAAACCACAAAACAACGAAGCAATCTTAGAAAAGTCGTTGTTCTAAAAAATAAAATGAAACTTAGAGAATGTTGCAATGACCACCTTAATCCCGTAATAAATTGTTTTCCTTGATGCGGGAAAGATTTCTCCTGAAGTTTGAGCTCCATCTAATAGTTAGATTTTTCTAGATCGGAGAAGAAAGTTCGAGTTTCTGATGACTTGGGAATTTGAGTTTTAGGGCTATTGGGAGGGTGAAACCCTTCGTACGACGTTCGAGCTTGATTTTTATACCAAGGGACTACACAACGGCCATTGTGCAAGACCCATGACCATTTTCAACGCCCGTTGCACCCCTTTTGATGAATAGGTCGATAACACTTCACACTAACAGTCCCATTTGACAAGTCTTGATCATTTACCATCCAAACGACCTTTGAATACTCTCAAATTTGGTATAGACTTTTACCTAACCTCTTGCTTATATTTCCAATGTGTCATGTATCGAGTTTGAATGCGTTTGGATTGGAAATTGATCTTTGAAACTAATAACTTTCTCGGTGGCTCATTTGGTCGTTCTTTGATTATTCATGCTGTCAATAACCGTTGCATCTCAATGACTTCAGTTATTGAGAGAAGGTTATGAATGAATCTTATAGTTTTTACTAACACACTCCCTCAAACGAAAGCCCATGAAAGGGGATTGAAGTTTGCAACCACTACAAGAAAATACCAATTTAGTCATGGTTATTTAGTCACAGTTTTTGAAACCGTGACTAATTAGTCACGGTTTTCTGAAACCGTGACTAATTTGTCACAGTTTCTTATGAACCGTGACTAATTTGTCACGGTTTAAAAAGAACTGTGACCAATTTGTCACAGTTTCAAAAGAACCGTGACCAATTTGTCACAGTTTCAAAAGAACCGTGACCAATTTGTCACGGTTCTAAAGAACAGTGACCAACTTGTCACGGTTCTTTATGGAACCGCGACAAATATTTGTACAGGCTGGCAATCCGGGTCACGTCTTCAACTTCATCTTCTTCTCTTCTTCAATCGTCTTCCTCATTCTTCTTCCTCTTCTCTTCTTCAATCTTCTTCCCCTTCTCTCAATCTTCTTCCTCAATATTTCTTCCTCTTCTCTTATCCTCTACCAAATTAAATAAACCATCAGCCTCCCCCCCTCCCCGTTGATTACCGCTGTTCTCCGATTCCGAAGCCGCTGTTCTCCGATTCCGAAGCTGCTGTTCTCCGATCTCCGATTCATCTTCTCTATCGGTCGCCGAAGCCAAACATCGCCATCGACGACGACCTAGAGTCATGGTCCTCTGAATGTAGATCCAGATCCGAAGCCCTCCTCCAACTTCTTCACAAATATGACGGAGTCATGGTTTTGGCGAGATCTGATGGTGGAGTTTGGAGACGGCGGTGGAGTTTTGACGGCGACGGTAGAGTTTTGGCGGTGGCGACGGCGGTCGATGCTCGCCCGTAGCTCCGTGGTCGATCGGCTGTTGCGACGGAGGTCAGAACATCCAGATTCGAGACGCCATCCGACGGCGGTGGTTGAAGCTTGCTCGATGGGGTTCCGGCGGGGGGCTACGGGGTCGGCTGAAGAAGACGAAGGGGATTTGTGCAATTTTTGTAAATTTTGGGGGTTTTGTGCAATTTTTGTATAGTTTGGGGGTCTTTGGGCAATTTTTGGAAAGTTTGGGGGTCTGTTTACAAAATTGTAATTATTTTATTTATTAATTGAATAAAATTGTAATTTTTGTTATATGAGTGACCTATTAGAAATCTAGTAGAATGGAGTGACTAGTTTGCATATTGAGTCACTGAAAATTGCATATTGGGTCACTAAATTTAGTCACGGCTTTGTTTAGAAACCGTGACAGAAATTGCTCCTTTTAGTCACGGTTTACATAGAAACCGTGACCAATATTAGTCACGGTTTACATAAGAAACCGTGACTAAATTTAGTCACGTTTTCTATAGGAACTGTGACTAATATTAGTCACGGTTTCTTATGTAAACCGTGACTAATATTGGTCACGGTTTCTATGTAAACCGTGACAAAAAAATTTAGTCACGGTTCCTACTGAAACCGTGACAAAAAATGATCAATTTAGTCACGGTTTTCAAAACCGTGACTAAAAAAAACCGTGACTAATGTGTTGTTTTCTTGTAGTGAACTATCCATCAAGTCTTATGCAAGATAAAATCTTTATATTGGGGGCTATCAGGATTTGATGTTGAGACATTTTGGTCATCAAAGGCTCTGATACCATGTCAAGAACCATTGCATCCCAATAATTCAAGTTGTTAAAAGAGGGTTATGAATAGATATTATAGTGTTTACTAAGACATGCATCAAACGAGTTTCATTTGATCCAAAACTTAGTGAAGATCTTCCTAGGACGCTAACCACACTCATACCATGTTTAAAATGAAATTTCAAACACATGAAGAACCACCGATTTTAAAACCTACATTTCAAATATACTATTTGAGAAAAGTTCTTTATATGTTAAATCACTAACACCAAAAATACAAAAAATTTCTTAAATTTCTAGTATTGTAAATCACAAATACCAATACAATCCCATACATAGAAAACAACACAATGATGCAAAACCACCAACTATGCCAAAATCCTAAATGACTACAAAACAAAACAATGTATTTGAGGGAGAGAGTGGCTATTACGGTAGTGTCTGCATACATAGAAGGCCAATTAAGACAGATTGGGACCAACTCACTTCCAAACAAAAAACAACCAATACGGCTTCAAGTGACTGGTGTATTAGATGAGCAGAAGATAAACAAAGACACATTACCCTATTCTCATACCTTATTCCTTCATCTTAACAAAGTATTTCATTGTTATGAAGATAAAAACGCAAATGTATTTTATTGCTTAATTCAAACTGCATTGGCTTTAGGTAAAAAAGTATACCATAAGCAGTACATAAAGCTACAGTAATTAATATTCACATATCAATTATGCATATATTATATGGATTATGGGGTGCTTAAAACATCAAAATAAAATGGGGCTACATACACCACCCACCTTGGTCTCTGGTGGCATGCAAAGTATATGCCTCACGGTTAAAAACCCAAACAAGCAACAAATGCATTTCTCCTTTAAACTTACCAACAACCAACTTCATGCAACAGATCCAACAAACGCTTTCTATATATCCCACCCACAACATGATCCAAAGCTTGACGAGAGAATATCTTGGTTGTTCAAAGCTAGGATTCAAGTCAATCTCCAAGGATAGATGTTGCACTAGGCGTGCAAAATTGTTCAGTTTACCTCCACTCTGAAAGGGACCATGTTTATCTTGAATCACCACGCTTTCAACTGGAAAATCCTCAAGGAAAATTTAATCAAGAACATGACTAGATCATGATAGATCACACCTTGAAAAGCACAATTCACGCTAATACCAACAACATATGCAACAACTACTATGGCTATCACACAACCAAGCAAAGCAAAACATGAAACATGACAAAGATTCTTTCTTATATTATCCACAGGAACAACATGCTAGATTAGTGGTCCATGCTTGCTTAAACCCATATAGTTACTATTGATAAGAAACTAGTCTAGAGCTTGTGTTCCAAAATCTAGCAATTCCACAACATATTCATCAATTCACCTTAAACGAGACTAAGAGAAATGGGGAAAAACAAGTTTTTTTTTTACCTCTTTAGATACGATGGATCGCTAAACGGGAGCACTAGGGTTAGAATGAGTTCATCTCCAAGCAGTAAGTCCTCCGTTTAACAAGCATCTTGGCAGCAGTGCCGTAAGGCTCCTCAAAAGCGGTGGAAACCCAAGAGAGATCGCAAACATCCTTGTTCAAAGAGGTATGCTCGGTAGGCCTAATAGCAACGAGAGTTGCCCCTTTGAGGACAACCCCATCAGGCAATTCCAAGTGAGGAGCATACCAGAGACGCATGTTGAGAGCTGGGACGAGGGTCCTCTTGGAAGCAGTAGAAGCCGATAAAGGCTTCACCCTCAACTCCTCCAGCTGATCCCTATTCATATGGAGCACCCCTTGCCCATCCGCATCCGTCAACACTAAGCTATTCAGAGTATCATGGTCAGAAATTATGGGTTGAAGCAAGTAATGCCTTGCGGAAGCTGCAATCAAAGAGCTAATGGTCCAGACCACTCTCAGTTTAAGCCCTCCATTTGTGTAGAATGACTCAGGGATGCTACCATTATCATCCATCCCTGCTGCATTTCCGTTGGCACAAACTACATCAAGAGATTCTTGTGAGGAGGATAAGTGCTTGTTATTGTTGCTGTTGATAACGGAGGAGGCACCAAGGATAACGCAATTATCTAGAGTAGATCCGAAATTAGCCCTCCATTTCAAGAGAACTCCATCATCAATTCCCAATTCGCCGCTGGGTAACTCAATCCTCAAGTAACGAATTTCATTGAAATTCTTAAGAACCTGGGTGGGGGAGTGATGCGTTACTCCGCCTTGCTCCATCTGGCCCTGGAAGTCTTCGTCGTCATCGTCGATGAAGGAAGAGGCCTGCTGATTGTGAATCTCCCTTTTAGGAGAGCCCAGTAATTGACCTAGAGCCTGGAAGGGCTTGATGACTCCACCAAACAACATCCGGAAAATGGAGGGGAGGCCTGAGGAGGAACATGACTTGTCGGATGAAGAAAAAGTAGAGGTGTCGTCATCGGAAATAACGCAGTCGACACGGACAACGACGGTCTCCACCTGAGGGACAAGGGTATGGAATCGGCGGGACACAATGTAGCATCTACCAAGGGCCTTGACGTCTCCAATTTTGTTGAAGAGAGGATGAGGAGAGAGTCAGGGAGGCGGTCCAGGTGGTCGATTGGGTAGTAGGGTTCTGGGTAGATTTTGGAGGCCAGATCCATATTATTAATAGGTTAAATGGCGGAAGGAATGGAACTGGGTTTTTCCTCCTAGTCCTTGAAAGGGAAAAGGGGGAAGAAGATAAGAAAAAAGAGGAAAGACCCAGAGGAGGAGAAAGTAAAAGTAAGAGAAGAAGAAGGGGTTTTGATATAGGAGATGAGATCTACTAAAGAAAAAGAAAAGACATTGAATTGAATTGAATTTGGACTGTGGAGAGAAAGAAGCGGAGGAGGCGATGATGGAGGAGACTCTGAGACAGCAAAATAAGGAAAAGGAAAGAAAAAGAGAGAAAAATCTATCTGAAGAGATAAGGGGTTAGGAATTGCGGGAAGATCGCAGTCGCATGCCAAAGGAAGAAAAAAAGAAAAGGAAAGGAGAAGAAAGGAATGGTGGACTGGTGGTGGAGGAGGAGATAGATCCATGACTTTGTCTCTCTTCACAGTCAAAAGAGAACGATGACCGATGAGAGATTCTCAGTAAACCAAAGGGAAAATATTAACAAAAATATAAAAAAAAACCAGCTTCTATTTATTACTTATTATTTATGTGCATAGAAAAAAATGCTAATATACGAGAGATGCTTCAAGATAGTCACAAAGCAAACCAAAAACTACAACAACAACAATAAATAATGAAAAGGGAAATAGCACTTTGACCCTCTACTTTTCCAACTTAACAGATAGTCCCATGTACTATAAATTGCTCTTTTTATCTCTCATATTTTGATTAGTTTTTCGTTTGGGTCCTTTCGTTCCAACTTTCATCTTCTTAACGTCAAATCTGGACACATCTGCACACCAACGGAGAGAGATATGGGAGGTAGGAGACGAAGAGTTGGCTAGGGAGGTAAATTGGGGAGGTATCACGAATAGTATGATGAAATATGATTTTAATACCAGACATTTTATTCATTGATTTCATCAATATATATATATATATATATATATATATATATAATATATATATTATATATATGGTAAACGCTTCGGTGCACCCACTAAAAGTGGTGCACGGGTACACCACTGACGTTTGTGCTATCTAGAGTGATATTTTTATTGAACTAATCATTTATATCAATAGATTTAATCTTAACAAGTCTAAATTGAGCTTAATTACAATTTTTAGTCATCATAGTATAAGATTATACCTAATGTTCTTCAGGTTTCTTTCTACAGCTGCATTTTTTCTCAATATGATAGATTATCATCTCTACCAAATTAGTTTTTTGTTCAAATCGTCCTATATATCCTTTAACAACATGTAGATTCTTATACTCGACTAAAAAGATATTAAAAACATGTTTATCTATCAAAACGTTAGTGTGTGTACCCGGTGCACCCACTTTTAGTGGGTGCACCGGAGTGTTCACTATATATATATATATATATATATATATATATATATATATATATATATACACACACATGGTGCACACTTCGGTGTCCGTGAGTATCGGTACCCTAGCTAGCATAAAAATTCACATTTCTATACATTAAAACTCAAATAATGAGTCTTAAACTTATTGCAATAAACCCTGAGCGCTACTTAATAATGCTAACTCCCTAAACACTAAATCTTAACCCTCAAACACTACATTATAGACTCAAAACTCTAAATCGTATTCCAAACTCTAACATTTGACGGTAAGTCCAAATTAATAGATCATAAACCCAAAAAATAAACTCGAAACTCCTACACATGTATCCTAACCCCTCAATACTATACCAAATCCCTCAAACTCCAAAGTTAAAACACCAATATGACAGTATTTTAGTATGATAGGGTACCGAAACCCCAAGGTACCGAAGTGTTACCCAATATATATATATATATAATATATATATATATATATATATATATATTATATATATGGGGTAAACGCTTCGGTGCAGTGCACCCACTAAAAGTGGGAGTACCGGGTACACCCACTGACGTTTGTGCTATTTAGAGTGGTATTTTCATTGAACTAATCGTGTATATCAATAGACTTAATCTTAATAAGTAAACGTTTCGGTGCACCCACTACATGTGGGAGTACCGGGTACACCCACTGACGTTTGTGCTATATAGAGTTGTATTTTCATTGAACTAATCGTGTATATCAATAGACTTAATCTTAATAAGTCTAAATTGAGCTTAGTTACAATTTTTAGTCATCATCACAGTATAAGATTATACCTAATGTTCTTCAGGTTTCTTTCTACAGCTGCATTTTTTCTCAATATGATAGATTATCATCTCTACCAAATTAGTTTTTTGTTCAAATCGTCCTATATATCCTTTAACAACGTGTAGATTCTTATACTCGAAAAAACAAGATATTAAAAACATGTTTATCTATCAAAACGTTAGTGGGTGTACCCGGTACACCCACTTTTAGTGGGTGCACCAGAGTGTTCACCATATATATATATATATATATAATATATATATATATATATATATTGAGACAAAAGTTGGAATGGAAATATGCAACGACAAAGTGGTTGAAGTAGAAGGGGTAAAAAAATGATTTGTAGTGTAGGGGGCTATTTGTTAAGTTGACAAAGTAGAGGAGGAAAAGTGTTATTTTCCCATAACGAAAATAATAACAATAAAGCGGAGCAGAAAAAGGGAATACTTTCAATTTAATTATTTTTTTAATATTTTAAAGCAGAGTATTTTCACTAATTTAAATAATAATAAGAGAACATGCTTATTTTTTCATTTTTACTTTACTTTTACTTTTTTTTTATGAATAATTAGAGATTTCATTCACCAAATGAACCAAATTAGGAACACCTAATTGGAAAGAGAAGTAACCAACATACAAAAACTTAGGACTGTATAAAAGCCGAGCCGCTCGGACTCGGGCTCGATTTTTTTTCTAAAAAAGCTCGTTCGTGAGATCGGCTCGTCGTAAGCGAGCTAGCTCATGAACAGGCTCGTCACCTAAATGAGCCGAGCTCGAGCCAGTATGTTGTTCGAATCGGTAGGCTCGTGAGCCAACTCGTTTCGTTAGCTCGTTATGCCAAACTCGTGAGCTGGCTCGATTATAACTCGTATAATGCTAATCCTAAATGGTAATTAAATAATCAACTCTAATAGTGTAACAAACTAATACCCGAAAAGAAGTAATATGGTAATTACTAATTACCGTAATGGCAAATGTGATGTGATCCTGGCCACCAAGCCCGGCTTGGACAAGACTGATGCCGACCCGGCCCCAGCACTGATGCCAGGCCGAGAGTACACTGGCCCCAGGCCTACACCAGCACCACCCCCGGAGCCTAGAAGAGCCCAAGTCCCGGAGCCAGAAGATGCACCTGGGAAGATGCTGATCCTCAGCCAGGCCCCAAGGCCAGCTCCTACGCTAGCCAGAGTCAGGCTAATGACCCGCCAGGATCTGATGCTGACACCGAGCCCCGACCCGGACCTCGGACCGAGCCTAGCACCAAGGCTAGGCTCCAGATCCACTCCAACGAGCCCTAGAGCCCAATTGGACCTTAAAGAGACTGAGGAAGCATCCTTGAAGACCTGGAAAAGACAGAAGTCAAAAGGCTCGGACATAATTGAAGAAGGCCGAGAGAGCTGAGCCCGACACCCGAGCCGAGCCTGTGTCCGGATGCCATATAGAAGCACTTTTGGCCCAGACAACAGTTGGCCCGTACCTTTTGGGAAATACCAAGTTCCCTGGATAGCTTAAAGCCTTAGGAGCACCCTCCAACAAACAGAGCTCAATTTGGAGGAGTATTGAAGGAGATAGGCTAGAACAAGTCATAGTGATGCTTGGCCAAAGCATCAAGGAGTGGAGCTCGGATGCTGATCCGAGGAACCCCATGCTAGGAGCTGTAATCAGGCTACCACCTGAGCCTGATCCAAGGAGGGATGGACTACCATTCATGATACGGGAGATGAAGGGAAGATGACAAGTACTTCTAAACAAGAAATCCTAATCAAGCTAAGATTTCCCGGTTTTGGACAGATTTCTAGTCTGACGAAGAATGACGGATTTGGGATACCTGGAGATAGAACTTGGGCTGAAGCCCAACATGAAAGTTGAAGCCCAAGACGTCTACTAGTGATCTGCAAAAGGGCTTATTTTTTCTATTTTATTTGGTATTTATTTGGCAATTTCTCCCAGAACCCGTTCTGCTGTTTTTTAGGAATTTCCAGCTTTTTCCCTTTTAGTGTTTTTGTTTAGGAAGGACTCTTTTCCTTGTAGGGATAGAGCTCCGAATTTCAGTCCTTTTTAGGACTCTTTTTGTATTTATTTATTAGTTTAGGAAGTAGCTATTTAGGAGGATTAGGAGAGCTTGTTCCCTAACTCCTCCCTATAAATAGAGGCTTTCGCCTCTCTTGTAAGACACACCTTGAATTGAATAAATTACTTAAACTTCAGTTTTTCTTTTAGCATGAAATTGCTAATCTCTTCTCGAATTTCATGGAATTGCCTGTCGTTTAGACCGGCTTATCGTCTAGGGTATCCTCCCCTTGAAGTGGCGCCATCGACTTGATACTTCTTGTTCCTAGCTCTTTATAGCTAGCGGGTCAAAGTCCTCTCCATCCCGGTTCCCGACGGTTTCTACCTCGTTGCATGATCATCAACTTGCGGTGGTTAGGGTTGTATGCCCACAGTTGCAGCGGTTCACATCAGTTGGTATCAGAGCACGGTTCAAACACAAGGACCACATCTATCCCAGTTTCCAGGTTCATTCTTGGATCCATATCCTTTACTTTTTGTTCGTAGAAAATTGTTTAGAAAATCTTCATCTATTTTAGTTCTTCTATTCGAGTTTTTCAATTGTAAGGCAAGAAAATATTGGTGGCCGATCAAGCTATCAAAGAAAAATACACAAAAGAAGAAGTAGAAAAAAAAAAAAAAGCAAGACCACCCTTGCCCAGTTATTTCTTTTCGTTGTAATATTGTGTTTAAGAAGAGGGGATAGACTAGCTTTCATTTCTTGTGTTAAAACCGAGCCACGACCCTACTTTTAGCCACTAAATTGTGTTTGCATCGAGTCCTAGAAAAAGAGTATTAAAAATCATATTAGAAAAGGTTTTTGGGTGTTCGTTGTTACACTAACCATGGAAGAAAGAAGTCTATGTTTGTTGGAGCTTCAGTGCCTAACTGCAAGCTCAGCCCTACAAAACATGGAATATTCGTTTAGAAGGTTAGTTGAAGACCGGAGAGCCAGCACCGTGCCCAACACTCGGCCCAACACCGTGCCCAGCACCGAGCCGAGCGCCTGCCCAGCACCAGCCGAGCGCCTGCCCAGCGCCTGCCCAGCACCAGCCCAGCGCCCGAGCGTTGAGCACTGGCGCCCAAGCGCCCAGCCCCGGCGCCCAGCGCCCCGCCCGGCGCCCGTGCCCAGCCCCGGCCACCAGCCCGGCCCCAGCCCCGGCACCACCGACTCAGACCCAACACAGAGCGTCCCCAGCCCCAAGCACCGACATCATGCCCCAACACGAGCCTAGGCCCGAGCCCCGAACCGAGCCCCAGCCCGTGCCCCAGCACGAGCTCAGGTACCAGCCCCGATACCCACAGGCGCCCTAGCCCGGAGCCCCCATACTAGCCCCAGTATGGCCCGAAGACCTCAGGCCCGAGCCCCGAGCACCCGTACCAGCCCCGGTGCAGTCCGAACCCCCAAGGAGCATCCATGAACAACCAGGTCAAGTCCTATACTCCCCTGTAATTATTTTTATTATTTCTAAAGGATTATCAGGCAAGGATTCGAGGACGAATCCTCTTCAAGAAGAGGGGGATGATGTGATCCTAGCCACCAAGCCCAGCTTGGACACGACTGATGCCGACCCGACCCCAGCACTGATGCCAGGCCGACAGTACACCGGCCCCAGGCCTACACCAGCACCACCCACGGAGCCTAGAAGAGCACAAGTCCCGGAGCCAGAAGATGCACCTGGGAGGATGCTGATTCTCAGCCAGGCCCCAAGGCCAGCTCCTACGCCATCCAGAGTCAGGCTAATGACCCGCCGGGAGCTGATGCTGACACCGAGCCCCGACCCGGACCCCGGACCGAGCCTAGCACCAAGGCTAGGCTCCAGATCGACTCCAACGAGCCCTAGAGCCCAATTGGACCTTAAAGAGACTGAGGAAGCATCCTTGAAGACCTGGAAAAGACAGAAGTAAAAAGGCCCGGACAAAATTGAAGAAGGCCGAGAGCTGAGCCCGACACCCGAGCCAAGCCCGTGCCCGGATGCCATAGAGAAGCACTTTTGGCCCAGACAACAATTGGCCTGTGCGTTTTGGGAAATACCAAGTTCCCTGGATAGCTTGAAGCCTCAGGAGCACCCTCCAACAAACGGAGCTCAATTTGGAGGAGTATTGAAGGAGATAGGGCTAGAACAAGTCCTAGTGATGCTTGGCCTAAGCATCAAGGAGTGGAGCTCGGATGCTGATCCGAGGAAGCCCATGCTAGGAGCTGTAATCAGGCCACCACCTGAGCCTGATCCAAGGAGGGATGGACTACCATTCATGATACGGGAGATGAAGGGAAGATGCCAAGTACTTCCAAACAAGAAATCCTAATCAAGCTAGGATTTCCCAGTTTTGGACAGATTTCTAGTCTGACGAAGAATGACGGATTTGGGCTACCTGGAGATAGAACTTGGGCTGAAGCCCAACATGAAAGTTGAAGCCCAAGACGTCTACTAGTGATCTGCCAAAGGGCTTATTTTTTCTATTTTATTTGGTATTTATTTGGCAATTTCTCCCAGAACCCGTTCTGCTGTTTTTTAGGAATTTCCAGCTTTTTCCCTTTTAGTGTTTTTGTTTAGGAAGGACTCTTTTCCTTGTAGGGATAGAGCTCCGAATTTCAGTCCTTTTTAGGACTCTTTTTGTATTTATTTATTAGTTTAGGAAGTAGCTACTTAGGAGGATTAGGAGAGCTTGTTCCCTAACTCCTCCCTATAAATAGAGGCCTTCGCCTCTCTTGTAAGACACACCTTGAATTGAATAAATTACTTAAACTTCGGTTTTTCTTTTAGCATGGAATTGCTAATCTCTTCTCGACTTTCATGGAATTGACTGTCGTTTAGACCGGCTTATCGTCTAGGGTATCCTCCCCTTGAAGTGGCGCCATCGACTTGATACTTCTGGTTCCTAGCTCTTTATAGCTAGCGGGTCAAAGTCCTCTCCATCCCGGTTCCCGACGGTCTCTACCTCGTTGCACGATCATCAACTTGCGGTGGTTAGGGTCGTCTACCCACGGTTGCGGCGGTTCACATCAAAATGCCCTAGAATTACTATAATCCTCACTCTGTGAGTCACGAGCTCAGACTAATGGTACATCATTCTTCTTCTCCGGTCTTTGGCGTCTTTTGCTTTTTGATGGTTGCTAATTTATTTCTTGAGATGCACGTTGGAAACGTTCATATGGATTGAAATTTGTGATTTTTTTTATATTTTCTATATTTTGTAGCACCTATATCATATTTTTGTAGAATGTTTAATTTCTTATATTTCTGATATTTTTTATCTCGATTTTGGCTCGTTTATGATAGTAGTAAACAAGTCTAACTAGGATTTGGCTCGTTTAGCATTATAAACGAGCCAAATCTGGCTCGTTTAGCATTATAAACGAGCTGAATCCGAGCCAGGCTCGTTTAACATAGTAAACGAGCCGATCCCGAGCCGAGCTTGAGACGAGCCCGAGCGTAGGCAACCAATAAACGAGTCGAGCCCGAACTAGCCTATCTGAGCTCGTCACGAGCCCGAGCCCGAACCAGAAAAAATTAAGGCGAGTCCGAGCCCGAGCTAGTCTGAAGCTCGGCTCGGCTTGGCTTATATACAGCCCTAGAAAGACTAAACAACAAAGGACTGAAAACCTGAACTCTCGTGTCGCCATCTCCCTCAACATTGAGGTGCCCGACTCTACTCAAGCCAAGCAAACCTAATTAATTACAGAGGGAATAAGAGGAAGACTAAGACCTTTTAACTCCCATATCTTGTTTTGCACTCAACTTCAAATTGAATCTTTTCTATCACACCTTTGGCTGTCATACTCTTCTCACCCACATTTCTCCTACATCGTTCATACCATATATTGTTGATCATTGCTCTCCGGATGAGTCTCCCCTTTTTATCCGACTCTAGCCTTCTGCAAGCTTTCAGAATATCATTTTCCCAGTTGTTATCCCTCGAACTCCAAACATGACAACCCCTAGCCACTTCCTGCATATAACCACAGTCATGAAAAATATGTCCTATCTCACCACACCTTGGTGATAGAAGTAGCAGCTAATGTCAATTGTAATTCCCCATTGTGCCATCTCCATTTTACTGATAAGACTCCTTTTGACTGCCATCCAGAGGATGAAAGCATGCTTAGGTATGACAGGCTTCCCCAGAATTACAGGTGTACCACTCAACCTTGTTGTTTCTCTCTAGAATGCTCTCTCAAACTCTAGTTACAGAGTAACTAGACAGTGGAGCTCCATCCCAATAAACCTGCTTATCCAGAATTGTAAGATGGGATTTCATGCATTGTCGTATCTTCATTAATCTCCTCCAAATCCATGAATGATAGGGAAGACTTTTGCACTCCCAAATATCCCATTTCTTAATTATGTACGTATAAACCCATGCAACCTAAATGGAGCCTTCTTGGGATAGTATACTCCATATATGCGTACCTATACAAACAACATTCCAGCTATGAAGCTCATTGATCCCTAAACCCTCCTCCTCCTTAGGTTTAAAAACTTCCTTCCATGAGACCTTAGCTTTTCTCCTGCTTCCACTTTCCACAAAAATCACTGCATTTCTTCTCTTCTTGTTTAATAACAGTTCTAGGCAATAAAAATATAGCCATCCAATACTGACTAAGAGCAATAAGAGCTGTATTAACAAGAAGTAGTCTACCAGCATAGCTCAGATTCCTAACTTTCCATCCACTTATCTTCTTAGTGATGCGTTCAACAAGAATATCAGATTTTTTAACATTAAGTTCACCTGAGATTAAAGGCACGCAAGATATCAAACATGTATTCGACTCTCTCTGAAAGCAGTAACATTAGTAATATCGTTCTCCACATCATCTGAAACTGTAGTGGAGTAAAATATTTCATATTTATCTGAATTAATACTCAACCCTGTAATCTCATATAAAGTACACAACACCTCCTTAATACCCTTCACTCCTTCCAGAGTTCAATTTGTGAAAACCATAAGATTGTTCGCAAAACTTAGTTGAACTATATCTAACTTTTTACACGTTGGGTAGTAAGGATCAAACTCTTACCTGCAGCTCTATGCAACAAACAATGTAGAACTTCCATATTGATTACAAAGAGAGTCGGGCATAAATGACCCCCTGTCTCAACCCTCTCCTACTTCTAAAATAACCTGTCGAACCTCCATTCAACCCCAAGCTAAGCATCACACTTCCTAGACATCCTTTAATCCATTTAACAAATATAGATGGGAATCACATGGCAATTATAACACTGATCATAAAATCTAAATTGACCGAATCAAATGCTTTCCTCAAGTCAATTTTTACAGTACATCTAGGAGTAGTATGTTTCAAGTGATAGGCACTCACCGGTTAGTGCGCCATGAGAATGTTATCACCTATTTGCCTTCCTTTCACAAATGCAGAATGGCTGCTGCTAATAACTTTCGGGAGACAGTCTGCAAGTCCATTAGATAAAAATTTTGTCACACACTTATAGATGACATTGCAGCAGGCAATTGGTCTGAAATCTCTTATATTAACTACATTGTCCTTCTTTGGAATCAAAGATAAAATGGTCGAGTTTACATCTTCTGGCATTTTCCCATTCCCGAAAAACTTCCTAACTGCTCCACAAATTTCATTCTTCACCAAATTTCAGGATTTTTGAAATAAAGATGAAGAGAATCCATCAGGCCCTGGACTTTTCCCTCCCGGAATAGAGAATATTGCCTTTTTAACTTCATCAACTGTAATATCCCTACATAAACTAGAGCTGGCAAAATGCTGACCCGGCCCGATAAACCCGCCCGCCCGCCCGGCCCAGCCCGCCCCGTGGCCCGATTGACCAAAAAGTCAACAATCCAACCCGCAGCCCGATGAACCCGCAACCCGATGAACCCGCAACCCGACTAACCCGCGACCCGATTAACCCGCAACCCGACTAACCCGCAACCCGACTAACCCGCAACCCGGCTAACCCGTAACCCGACGAACCCGTAACCCGACTAACCCGCAACCCGCCCGCCCGACCCGAATAACCCGATTGTCACACAATTCATAATATTCAGTGCTTCAAATATCAACATTATGTCATTATTGAAGATATAAAAAATTTAATCTACTTCTGACTTCACCAAGTTTATTTCCAAAATAATTAAAATCAATTATATATAATATTGACAATCATAGTTGTAAATACTTCAATCTACCTGAACGAGCACGACTGCTCTGCACCATATGTCCATATCCATGTTTTTAAGTTCTTTCACCAATTAGCAATACAAGCAACTAATGTAGTATGCAACACTACATAATTCGACACCAAACATTCATAATTCATAGAATAATCCAAAAGTCAAGTTTCAAACCTGTTGATATATAGAAACACAATACTGATGAACATTAAAGTTTAAACCACTCATCCATACTTCAACCTTCAAACCAAAATTATAAAGAAAAAGTGTTATAACAAAATATTCATTCTGCATTGTCAACACTCAACAACAATGAATCCTGCAGCAACCAGAAACTAGAATGCATCTATGCAAGACTCACGTCTTCTCCATCAGTAACACTTAGCACCATCAGTAACAGTGTTAAAAATCTTAAGAACGTTGACTATATTTGTCATCTAACATAAAATCAAAACGTTTGATCTAAAAATGTCATAAAGAGAAAGTCGCTAGATTTGATACTTTTTTGAAAGAATTGACTAAATTTATAAATGAGTCCAATGTTAAACCCTCCTAGACCTTAAAAGCTAAAGTATATTCAATTTCATTTCATTTATTATAAGTATATTTAATTTATAAAAATGAATTATTATTTTTAATATATGAACAACTGCTACAATCCTTAAGAGTTAAGCCTACTCGCGATTAAAAATTTAATATATTTTTAAATTATTTATCACATAAAAAAATTTACATAAAATTTTGCAAATTGTAGTTGAGAGTTGAGACTAGTAAGTAATAACCCGTGGGCAACCCGAGACCCGCCCGACCCGCGACCGATGAACCCGCGACCGAGGAACCCACGACCCGACGAACCCGCGACCCGGCGAACCCGCGACCCGGCGAACCCGCGACCCGGCGAACCCGCAACCCGACGAACCCGCAACCCGACTAACCCGCAACCCGACTAACCCGACCCGTGGCCCGCCCAGCCCGCCCGTTTGACAGCTCTAACATAAACCATCTGCAGATGCTTGAGATAGACGTTTCATCAAGATTCCTCCCATATCATCAGCTAACAACATTTTGACATTTTTATCAATTTCACCAAGTATTGTCCCATAGAAATCAGTGGCTATGTTAGCTATTTCATCTATATCAGTAGCCAAAGTTCCATCAGATCGTTCCAACTGTAAAATTTGATTCATGGCCTGTCGAATCTTAATAGATCTATGGAAGAACTATGTATTAGAATCTCCCAAGTTAAGCCACTGCACTCTTGATTTCTGCTTCACCAATGATTCCTCCGCCTGTTTTAATCTGTGCCATTCATCCTGACATTTCATTGAGATCTCAGCAAGCTCATTGGAAGGTTTTGCTAAAGCTGCTAATTGAGCTCTTTTCATCTCCTCTTCTGTAATTTTAACTCTTTGGTTTATACCTGAATTTCTATTCTGATTCAATTTCTTCAAGGAAACTTTGACATTCTTCAGTCTAGCATAGATTTTATAGAATCCATCTTTGCTTCCCATCTCATGAGTAGAGTTCCAGGCTTCCTCAACAATTTCACAATATTTCTCATTCTCCATCCACATGTCAAAAAACTTGAATGGTTTGCAACTTTACTTTTACTTAATTACAAATACACTTAATGACTTCCAACCCTCTTTACCATACCATATTGATTCCTTGTCCTCTTTGTCTATACTAGCTAGCTTGATCAATTGGGAGAAAGTCTGCTAACCCAAGGGGCAAGGTGGACTAGGGCTTTGGAGTGTCAAGGAGATGAACCAAACATTTCTAATGAAGCTTGTGTGGGGTCAATGAAGTACCTTGAAGCGATGTGGGTGAAAGTGCTGGAGTCTAGATACTTAAAAGTAGTCGAGTAATGGCTTAGTACCTGGGAAGTCTAAACGTTGGTCATCTTGTTAGAAGGGTATTAAGAGGCTTGGCCTATATTCACAGATTGTCTGTATTGGGGAATTCGAAATGGGATAAACACCCACTTCTGGTGCGAAAGATGGTTGGATGACAAAACCATTATGGGGGACGTTGTTCAACCGCCAACTATCCAACAAGAGTGTGTGGTAGCGGAGTTTTGTACAAATAACGGCTTGTGGGGCATACCTAAGCTGTCAACGATTCTTCCTCCCGATGTCCTGCAATCTGTGGTTGGCATGTCTCCTTCGTGCAACGATTTCAAACGACAACATCTTGGTTTGGGGGCTAGAGCCAAACATGACCTATTTAGTGAAGTCAGGTTATCTCTTAGCTAAGGGGCTATTGGAGGCAGGTAGCAATACACTCTAGAGGAAAATATGGAGATGGGAGAACTCCCAATGCATCTAACAGTTCCTGTGGATGGCGATTAATAAGCACTTTTTGACAAATGTTGAACATCACCGCTGACATCTCACGAGCAATGATAAATGTGGACTATGTCATGGGGCTCCTGAGTCAATTGAGCATTGATGACTCATTTTTAACATCATTTTATTTTCCAAGATTGACACATTTCTCGAATGGTTTATGAGTGTTTATAACGTCTCTTAGTGGTTTCATGCTTAATTTTTTTTTTAATTAGTTGTAAATAGCATATTGGGACCCTTGTGGTCCATTTTCACTACTCTCGAGGTATTTTTTTTAATTGTTTTCAGGTCATGTCATGATAGAGCTCAGAAACACTAAGCCATGGGTTCAAACGGTGATCACTTTGGAGTCTGGATGCTCGAGATTTCAAAGAATTACAGAACCCAACTCTATTGGCACGGTGGAGGTGATGTGCATGGCGCATTGCGCCCCCAACGCACAGATAAGCCAGAAAAATTGTCGCTATGTCAGACAACAGCGTGTTGGTGGTGATGTCGACGGCGCCGCGTGCCATCAACGCGCCACTACCAGCTCCTTTTAAAGACTAATTTTTTGCAACTGTCAAGGCATTATTGTATTCATTCTCAGTTTGATTTTGACGAACATGAGTGTTTTCCAGCAACTGGAAAATCAACTTGAACCTCCAAATCATCATCCATTAATCATCCTTTGCCTCCGTCATCATAGAAATGCAAGACGAAAATCAAGAATCATCTAGCTCGAAGAATCATCCCCTCCATTGTTCTCTAGGTCGTATTCTTCATTTCTTCAGCATGTCTTGTTGTAACTAAACCCGCTAGGGTTCAGTGAGTGGAACCTTAGGAGGTTGATGATTTTTTCTACATTCTAAGATCAATTGATGTTTCAATTTCGTGATTATGCAAGTCTTGATTCAATGTCATGTTTTTATTCTCATTTCTTATTCAAGTGTTCTTTCTAGATGCTTGTTTAGGTCGTTAATTGTTAGGGATTGACCTAAGAGAACTTTCATATCATAGATTATCGTGGAATTGTGCTTGGTAGTGCATTACACTCAAGAGAGGGATATGTGCTAGGTCTTTCTAGGTTGAAAAACCTTAGGACATTTAATCGAACACTTGGTGTGCATATGCATCTAGTCAGTTTTGAGGCGAGAGTTTGATTGATTTGGTGTTTGTTCTTTGTTCTAATAGCCACGAGAGAGTCTTAGGATACGTGTTCGTTAAATTGCAAAAGATCATGTCTTGCATTTGCATAAATTATTCATCCTAGGTTAGTGTAGCTTCATGATTCATGATCCTTAAGGGGAAACTCGTTTGACCCTTCATTCTCACCCATTATATCCACTTTGCATTTTTCATTTCTCGTTGCTAAGATTAAATTGTTTCATCATATTTTCCATACTCTTTGAGCCCTTGCTTGTTAGTTGACCCAAACCCCTTTGTTTGACTTTGTTGTGGACTGTTGACTTTTGGGGAACCTACACCTCGAGGTATCTTTGAGCTCAAACCTCCTTGAGCATTTCCCTCTTAACGAGTAAGCCGCACAAAGTAACCCTGAGAAATATGACCCTAGCTCATCTAGGTATCTTTGAGAGAGGCCTTTGGCCTGGAACAAGAATATCCTAAGAGACTGTTTGATGGCGAGACAAATGTGGAATAGATAGCCCTTTTGATCACTGAGTCCGACCCATTTTTCTTGATGGATGCGGAGGATTGGTGGAAGCCCTATATCAGTGAGAAGAAGGTTGTGCTTAATTTTGGGCTCACATGTTGCCTACTTTGGAAGATTCGCAATGAGAGGGTGTTTGAAGGCAAGAGATCGTCAATAACTAGTATTGTAGAACGAATTCACTTTGTATTAAGCTTACCACATTAGCATATACGAAGATGGACGAGCTGAAAAGTAGCCAGGGGAGTCTGAGATGGACTACCAAGATTTCCTGGAAAGAAGCTCCCTAGGCGACGTTCACTCTGAACACAGACGAATCGACGAAGGCAATAACATGAGAGGCAACAGTTGGTGGTTGTATCAGGGACGGTAATGGTAAATTAATTTATCCCTTGGCAACTAATCTTGGTAATTAAATGCTTCATCACGAGAGTGAAATTAACTGGAGTGGTCATTGGGTTGGAAAGGGCTTGGAATGCTAGCATTCGAAATGTGAAGGTGTAGACTAACTCTGCTTGTGCGATCAATCTCCTCTCGGAGGAAGTTTCTTCTAATCACCAACACGCTAGCATCGTCAAAAAATTCAGAAGTATGGTGCGGAGAGACTGGATGATTTCCCTAAAGCATGTTTACAGGGAAGCAAAATTCTTAGTTGACTTTCTCGCTACCAAGGGCCATGATCTGGCCCTTGGTAATCATTCAATTAGTATCACGAAGGATATAGGGTCTTGTATTAAGCTAGATATGATCTCGTTGGGGGTTCTGTATCTCGAACTATCATTATTGATTAATTATGTTTCGACTTTCTACAAAAAAAAAAATCGACTACGTATAATTATTGTACTTAATTATTTAGTTATAGTTTGAGTCTTTGAGACAAGAAATATCCAATTTATAAGAGAGTCTTGAATTTTTCTTACACATAGTCTTAGTTCATTCTTAACTTTATATATATAGGCCTAATACACTAATCTAGCCAAACCTTTCACGAATATGTAAAATATAGCTACTACTATTTTGATGACATTTTTTATGCAAAACCTTTGGAAGTGATAACAAATCTGGGCACCGAATTCTAAAAATTTGACACAGTTGATAACAGTGGTAGCGAAGCTAACGTGACAATAGTTTTACTGGACAAACAGATGCCACATCAGTTGCCACATAATTTTTTTGCTTTCATTTTTCAATTTTCAAAATTTTATATTAAAATTTTATTGTTTATGTGGTCAAATAATTGATGTGGCAACATGTATGGTGATAATGTTTACCACGTCAAATTTGAAATTTGTATTTCCGTTAACTTGGAAAAAAAATTAAAGAAAATCACTCAATTAGATGATTTGAGATTTTAAATAGTAGTAACTACATTTAACATATTTCGTGAAAGGTTTGGTTAGATTAGGCACCGTTCACTATAAATTATCTTAAATTATATAATTGGGTGAATTATATAATTTAGATAATTATAATTCATAATTGAAATTCTGTTTACTTGGTGTTTTGTAAATTATGAAATTAAATAATTTATAATAATAATTGTGTTCATTACTTTAGTTGAATTACAAATTATACACACTTCTAGAATTCAAGTGAATCACATATAACACTCGTCCAAACTCGACTAATTACTAGCACACTCGTCACTCTACATCTTATTTGCAATCCAAAACCATGACAAAACCAAAACTATCAGGAGAGAACAGACATACCAAAACCATGACAACATGTAAAGTGATGCAAATTTACAGACGAGTTTATAGTTTGTAAGGTACCTTGATCGATTGCCGAGATGGGTCAATTTCAATGAAATAGGATCCCGGTCTTGCAATTACAAAATCAGTATTATATAATTTTTAAAAGTAGCTTTTTTTTCACTTATATAATTAGGCCAGAATTATGAAATAATTATATAATTGCATTTTTTAATTTTCAACTAGACACTTATTTTAGTAATTTTTGAAATTATTTGAGTTGATTATATAATTTCCATAATAATAAGGCTATGTTCACTAACAATTATCTAAAATTATAAAATTAACAGAATTATATAATTTTAGATAATTGGAATTCAAAATTGAAATTTCGTTTACTAGTGAACATGGTATTAGTCCTAAATTTATAATAAAATATATTTAATTTTACTATTTTTATTTATAACTCTAATATATTTATTTTTACATTTTACTTTATAAAGACTTTATACTGTAACTTAATTTTTTTAGTAGGTCTTTTGAATTAAAAAGTTGAGTTTGCATAATATTTTTTAATCGTTTCTCATACTGGGAATTGTTCTAGCCTGATCACCTGGCCCAATAGAGAACGGAAACCCAGTCGCCTGGTCTTCAGGGGTACCTCATATAGAATATAAAGGGGGATAGTAATGAGTTCAAGGGCGATTGGGACGAAGACAAAGAATAAGGATGCTCTGACTGGAATAACGTACTGAAGGAATAATCTTTGTCTGAATAGTGTCTATCCTTCTGCAAGGGAGGCCAGTGCAGTATTTATAGGTTTTCCCCCTAGCTGACATGTCCTCCAAGGATTGGTTGTGTCGTTGGGGCGGTCGTGAGTGTCCACTACAGTCGCTGCGATGATGCCACGTTGTTGTCGCATGCCTCGAAACCCTAAAGACGCCAGGGCCCTGGAGGTGGGCCTCCAAAGCACCGTCTTGGGTCGTCACTCAAGGCGATCCGTTCCAAAAATGCAATCAACAGATAACTGGATCTTTGACTATTGCTGTTGGACCTCAGGTGGGCCTCATGGGGCTCTGGGTGGGACCTATCAGGAATACTCTCCTAACCCCCAAATAAAATATAAGCTCTGGACCCGATTTTTAATATAACGGGCTTGGGTATCAAGATATGCCTGGTCTCAAACTCATTATCATTTCTAGCCTATATGAATTTTGTTAAAATATTCAAAATACATGGAAGCAAAAATAATATATTTATAAATCTAATAAAAAATATAGAGATCCCTAAATAATAACAAAAATAGAAAACAAACAAATAATATTAGTTAAAATAGAAAACTTCATTTAATTTTGATAAAGAAAGCAATTAAACCAATGTCCATCTAAAGCCAAGTAGCAAGTATGCTTGCTAGGTATGTTGTTAGTCTACCATTACATTTATTTCTACTTCTTGAAAAGTTCCTTTGTAATACAAATTTTATGTATTTCTAGTCAACCTTAAAATTTTAAGGTCTTGTGTTGTAGAACTTATTGGCACACCACATTGGGCGGCTCTGAATGTACACAAGGATTTGGGTTATGCATGGTATGTGGGTTGATGAGCCGTGAACTTTTGTACGTATCTAATTCTATTTGACTCTAGGATTGGGGCGAGGTTCGAGATTGTGTATTAAGGGTGTTGTAGTTCCCTCTCGATGATGCTTAAGCTTTTGAGCATTCATCATCAATAATTTTGGAGTTTAGTTGGTTTGTTTAGCTAATTATCGTGTTAATTCTCATTATTGATAGCTAAGATACAGGGTTTAGCTAAAACTTCAACTATCAAAGTAGAAAATGTTCGTGTTTTCAAGGCCTTATATTTACAGATACTCGAGTGAAACCGAGATGCTAATTAAAAACAAGTTGCGTGGTTGAAGTTTAGCAAATTCTTAAATCTATCAAAGCAAATAAGAAAAAAAATTCAAAGATATCTTTCACGACCAATTGGGAAGGTGAGGCACGTGGGCTCGTGTTTTACTCTGAAAAAAACCTACAGATCTGTTGAGTTTCATTGTGGTCGCCGTCGCCGGCAGGCATGGCCTGCTCTTCCGAAGCTACTTCCAGTGTTGGTTTTTCTTGGGCCTCAATAGTTGCAGATTCGAAGACTGACTTGAAATTTGTATCTCAAGCGGTTGCTTCCCTAGTGGATGGTGTCCTCGAAATTTCGAAGGAGGTGTTGAAGGTCGGACAAGAGAAACTCAAGTCTGTAGTGGTCGTCCAGTTCTTGGGGAATGTCCCTCCGGTGAGGGTTATCCAAAATATGCTTAATCGACTGTGGGGATTTGATGACACTTGATTTGAGGTGATTATCAGCCTCATTTAAGCGACATTTCTTTGCTTAAGACATTGTTTTTAGGGTATAATAACGAATATTCAATCGATTGCCCTATCTCGTGCCATTTGTGTTACCTTGGCCCGTTTCGGGTCTATTTGATGGTTTTCTAGTGTTTTTGTGTTAGCACAGGTTTTTGCCGTCAAATAGCGTAGCCATGGACGTGTCTAAGGCGTAGGAACCTCGAGGAATCAAACCGGAATCGATCCAAGGAGCCAATCAAGTCAAACCGAAAAGTCTGCCCATATGCACTTGTACCTTCGGCGAAAATGATCTCACAGTTTCGGCGAAATCAACAATGCAAATCAGCTGATGCCAAGTGAAGACTGATTTCGGCGAAACCATTAAGCTCTTCGGACCGAAAATGCAAGGCAGAGAAATCATGGCCATTTACACAAGAATTTTCGCCGAAACTATCCCTATGGTTTCGGCGAAATATATCAGCTCAGCTCGGCCCAACTAGGGTTAAGTATTTATACTTAATCCGGCGGCCCGAAGAGAAATAATTTTCATAATTCAAAAACAGAGCTTTTGGGAGATCAGGTTTCTCTGAAGTTCTGGAGCGAAGAGTTGGAGTTCGAAGAACCGGATAGAGATCGTGACACCATCCCTTCCACCTCGGAGAACCGGAGCTAGGAGTGTAACTTACCGAAGATCGAAGTCTGCCAGAGTCGTCTGAATTAGGTTTTTCAGATCCTTTTCTGTTCTTCCTTTGAATGATGAACTCTTTCTTTGTCTTTGTTTCTTTTGTAATGATCATGAGTAGCTAAACTCGTTAGAGCTTAGACTAGATGAACCCTAAGTGACCCAGGGCTTTAAAGCGGTCACGGATCGGCGGTGATTAGATTCGAAATTCAATCAGTTCTTTTTTATGTTTGATTCGTTCTTCATTGTGCATGTTTCTTGTCTGGATTGATCACCTAGATTAGATTCTTGTTAAGCTAAGGATAGAAGCGAACGCTCGCCTTACTTTAGAACATCGAATTAAACAATTAACCTTATATTGGAGTGTGCCTTTCATAGGAACCGGTTAGGGTTAATCCACTGCAAGAGTAACTCATTAATCACTAGTAATTGCACCAATTAATTAAGTCGTTGCGAGAGGCGACCGTACCCGGGCGGCTAGTTAATCTTGGTAGTTAGAACGGATAGAGCGAACGTTCGCCGGTCTTAAACCTAAGGGTAAGGAGTTATGGTGGTGTCTTAGTAATTGATTGAATAAGAATCGAAATCCGCTGATCTGTTGATTGCCAATGCTCTGGGGAACGAAGGGGGATTCAAAGTCTAAGTTTGTCTGTCATTCTTGTTTCCAACCCCTAATTCTCAATCTGCTTTAGCTTAATTTGTTTTAATTTCTCTGCATTCCTTAGAATTAGAAGTCGTGGAACTCACACCACGCACAACGTGTTTTTTTCCTTGAGTAATTTGTTAGTTCTGAAGGAGCCAATCAATTGAAGGCCCGTGGAATACGATCTATCCTAGCTCTTGAGCTTGATAGTTATTTGATCGAACCTGCTCAGCACAACGACGGTTCATCAAATTGGCGCCGTTGCCGGGGACCTCTTTTGATTGTTGAAAGAAGATCTGGCAATTTATTCTTCTATTTTCCATCTTTCATTTTTCCATCCACTTCGATTTTACACTGGTTTTGTTTGTCTTTGTTATCTGTAGGTTTACATGTGTATGCCTCACCGTCCTTGGACTCGCTCTCAGACCGAACAGGCTAAGATTGCAGGGAATCCAGGCAGTCCTGCTACACCTCTACGATCACAGATTCTGAAGGAAGGCAGATCCAACCCATTCATCACTCCGATCAAGATCGAGGAACCGAGGAGAGTTCCTCATCTCCGTCTTCACCGCACTCTTCATCCGCTTCATACACCGAGTCACTTTCACCTCCTCCATCTCCCACCATGACGATAGATTACCACCAAACGGCGATCAACCGCCGCCACCCCCACCTGCACAGAAGAGTCTAGCAGACTATAACAAGCCGAGCGCGACTAGCGTTCGATCTGCCATTGCCGTTCCGCGCATTGAAGGAGATCCTGACTATGAGATCAAGATTCCATTCTTGACCATGATCTCTAGGGATTTACAGTTTGAAGGCAGGCCCTAGACAATCCGTGCACTCATCTTGCAGACTTCCTTGATCTCTGCAGTACTTTTAAAAACGGAAACCTCGACAAAAACACTCTTTGTCTGAGAGCTTTCCTGTTCTCTTTGAAAGGCGCTGCTAAGAGGTGGCTTACTGGCAAACCACCTGGCTACTACACTAACTGGGATACTCTGGCTCAGGACTTTGTTGAAGAATACTTCCCTCCGGCCAGAACAACCGCCATCAAGGACAGCATCGCCAGATTCTCCCAGAAAGGAGGAGAAAGTTTATGTGATACTTGGAATCGATTCCAAGAACTTCTCTACACCTGCCTCATCATGGATTCGAGCAGAGGCAGTTAGCTGAAATCTTCTCTCGAGGACTTCGAGAAGAATCTGCCAAGTGGGTCAATTCTCTAGCTGAAGGGGATTGCACTACACTCACTCGGAAGCTGCTCTTCTGCACTTCGCAAACTGTGCCTCCAAGTCAAGGAACTGGGAGCGACAATATGAAGGATCGAGGAGCAAGCTAGATTTCGAAGCAGCTATCAAGGCAGAGGTAGAGAAGCATTTGAAGAAGTCTACCACACCAATCAAGCCACCGGCAGCTTCTGTCTATGTTGCCGATTGCGAGTGGTGTGGAGCTTGCGCACATAACGGAGGCCGTTGTCAGAATTTTGGTAAGGCAGAAGTCTGGTCTGCCGAAGAGGTAAATTTCATCCAACAAGGCTTCGTTAATAATCAGAATGGTTATGCTGGTTATCGTAACTTCAGACAGCAAGGGAACTATCAAGACAGACCTCCCTATAATACTGGCACCAATCATAACCAGAACCAGAATAACCGCCCGGCTGGTCAAGCTAGGGATCAGAAGCCTAACCATCCGCCGGCAGGTGTCTACCAGCCGCCGCATCGCAATCTGGGTAATTATGGAACTGCTCCTGGCAATCGCCAGAATCAATATCTTAACAATACCTATCCAGGACAGCAGCATCAAAGAGATAATAATGTCAGTGACTTGGATAAGAAGCTCAGCTAGATCATCACAAGACTCGATGATCATGACAGTCAGTTCAAGGCTCAAGCTCTTCTCAATCAAGAACAAATAGCATCTGGACAACGGATTGAGCAAGTCGTGAACAACATCTCGAGCATGCTAACATCTGGTCGACCATTTGGCCAGCTTCCAAGCCAGACAGAGCCAAACCCGAGAAAAGAACAGGCTAAAATGGTAACTGCTCAAAAACTTCCGAACTTAATTGCTGATGCTTTTTCTGTTTTACGCAGGATCGCTGAAACTCTGGAAGAAGAGGAAGAAGAGGAACATAAACCAGCGCCTAAGGATGATGCTCCTCTTGCACCATACGTCGTGAAGCCTCCTTTTCCTAGAGCACTGCTGCCAAACGCAAGGATCGAGACTGACATGAAGGGGAACAAGGAAGGATACCCCGACATTCGTATTAAGAAACCTGTCTCTCCATATCCAGCTAAGTTATCTGATCCTGGTTCTTTTACTTTGCCTTTGGTCATCAATGATGTTGAAATTGAACGTTGCTTAGTTGATCTAGGAGCATCTGTTAATGTCATGCATGTGAGTCTATATGAAAAGTTAAACCTAGGGGAACTTGAACCGCCCAGTATGCAACTCGTCTTTGCTGATAGATCGCTTAAACCCCCTAAGGGAGAGATTAAAGATGTTGTCACCAAATGTGGCCCGTTCACGTTCTTAGCTGATTATGTGATTATGGATACTAGTACAGATGACGCTACTATTCTCATAGGTCGACCTTTCATGGCTACTACTAGAATGAATATTAACGTTCCTAATGGTTCTTTGACTTTAAGAGTTGGTAAAGAAACGAAAACGTTTCGTCTTAAAGACGCATGAAATATGACTCTAGGAATGAAGAATCTCACTGCTTAGCTGTTGAAACTGTGGAGTTGACTCCGGTCAACTCCGTTACTAATGCTTCTTCCAGTGTCTCTAGATCAGTTGTTGCTGCAGATATTAAACAGGTCATTACGAAGAAGCCAGAAATTTTGGTTCAGAAGCCGCTTAAGAAGAAGAAGCAGGAACTGCAAGCCTCTTCTAAATCACCGAGCAGACCTCGAGGAAAGAACAAGAAGACAAAGACCCAAATGGTCTGGAGACCAAAAGCTCCACCGTCTTCCACCGAGCCAGCTGCACCACCAATTCGTTCCGAGAAACCGGCGTCGGGACAAGTATGGAGGGAGAAGCCGAAAGCATCTCCTAAGGAAGTACTAACGATCACCGATCCTGGTGATAACAAGCCGAAGAAGAAAGAAAAAGAGAAGCCGACAGTCCTCATTCCTTCCATTGTCACACTAAAGAAGGATGACCTCTCTAGAGAGCTGTACGGACCATTCAAGTTCGTTGATCATCTTCCCGACGGACGTACCAAACTACTACATGCGAACGGGAAGAGATTCACGCTTACCGGAGAAGTCCCGAAGCTGTACTTCATGAACTCCGACGCGAGCGAGAAGGAGAATCTAGGTTGGGATGTCTCCTAATACCGTCCAGGTATCGTCCAGCTCAAGGACGTTAATAAAAGAGCGCTTCGTGGGAGGCAACCCACGGCTGGAGTCAGTTTTGTTTTGTTTCAACCTTGGTCTTTTAGAGTCGGTTCGGGAGAGCTAAAAGTGTCATTTTGTTTGATTTATTATTTTTCGTGTATAGTCTGCATGTCATAGAGTCAGTCGCAAGTTGATTGAGGTCGTTCCGATTTTTCTGGATTTAACTGTGATTTTCTGAAGTTGGCCTGATTTACAAAAATATTTTCAACCCGAACAATTCAAAAATTTCAGCGAAACCACCCTTGTTTTCGGCGAAACCGATTTTCAAAATTCGGACCTGTTTCTCCTGTTCCTCATTTTCGGTTCAAAAATTTTCTAATTTCGGCGAAACCATCCCAACTAAAATTTTCGGCGAAACCGAGCTTCCATTTTCGGCGAAACCGCCTTTTCAAATCGGTCAATCCATTTTAACTAGTAGTTTCGGCGAAACCACCCCCTACTTTCGCCGAAACTGATTTGAAAATTCACCCAATTTATCCCTTAAAAATCCGGTCCACTTCCTCTTCTCCTTCTCTTATTTTCGCTCAGCCTAACCGAAACCCCCCTCTCCTTTTGAAATCGCCGACCACGCCCCACTTTCAACACCCGCCGTCGCCGCTGTTTCACTCGCCGTCCCGTCGCCGACCGCCGCCGCACCTCCCCCTCCTCACTCCGATCCCAACGAGCCCTAGAACAACCAAATCGGAGCTTTGCAGCTCCAGTTCTCCGAAACCCCAGTTTTCAAGTTTTTCACCGATTCCTCCCAACCCGTTCAGTTTTTGCTTCCATGGCTTCAAGGTAAAGTGTACAACTTTTCAATACAAATCTTTTGCCATATGGATTGCTGAATTTCGTCGGGGTTGACTTTCGGTTGACTTTTTGGTTTGCCTCGTTTTGCGTGCCGACTGTTTCGTGTGAACTTTGATTAACTGAACTTCAAGAACTGTTCTAGGATGCTTAGGGAGTTCCGTGCTTAATTTCCATATCATTTGGTCATGTGTTGCTATGCATACGATTGATTCGTTGTTATGTTGACTTGTGAGATATGTTGGTTTGACGTTGACTTGTTGTTGATCGTTTGGCTGTCATAAGTGTTCATTCTTGTTCATATTATCGTGCCGCCATTTGAAAACATATGATGCCGTCAATTTCCAAGTTGTGATAGTCTTGCCATGATTAGGGTTCAATATGACTTAATGTTGACTTTCTAAAATGTCGGTTTGACTTTTTGAACTCTGATTGCGCTTACCTGATTATAGCTGTTCTTAAGACATGTGTTCTATTGTCTATGATTACCGGTTCCCTTGCCTTGCTTACCCCACTTAGTTTCCCTCGTTTCTTTGTGAAATTGAGTTTTTCTACTAAGTGTGGGGTAGGATCTTAGTTGACTAATCTGGTTTCACTTCTGGTTTTAGGAACACTTTTGAGCGCAGGACTAAGGCACGCCTTGATGGCGCCTCGAGCTCAGGAGCTGGCCGCTCCGTCACACCCGCCATTCTGGGTCCTCCACCTGCACTCCCTCGCCATGCTGGATACCATCCCACCATCGCCGTCTACCGGACTTCTACTTTGAGAGCTTTCAAAAGATTGAGCACATCCGGGGAGCTGACGTGCGTCCTTTATCCATGGAGTCGCTCCAAGAGCATAATGAGGATTACTACCGGAACGTGCATGACACCCTAGCACCGGCCGGTCTCCTAGAGCTGACCACCATAGCCGCCGAGTTCCCAGACATTGCTCTCCAGGAGTTCTGGGCGACATTTGACTTGGACGAGCATAAGAGGAGACGGGGCCAGAAGGTGATCACTTTCTTTCTTGGTGGGGTGTACAGGCAGCTCACCTACGATGAGTTTGCCGCTCATCTGGGCATCCCCTACGAGCACTATCACGATCACCACCTCGGTTGGGGCGAGGATGATGACGACGAGGAGTTGCACGCCCTCTGGAGCCACATGACAGGCGTGCCTGGCGATCGCCTCGGGAAGAGCAACTCAGTTAAGTCTCTCTCTCACCCGCTCTATAAGTTTATTCATATGGTTTGGCGGAGGTCACTTTTATATGTCAGAGACAAGGATCGCCACCATATCCTTAAGGAGGAGCTCATGCTTCATCGAGCCATCCGAGAGAGCTACCCCCTCCACCCCGGCTGGGTGCTAGCTCACATCTTCAGCCAGAGGACCAAGAGGACGAAGCTACCACGCAAACTCTTGGGAGGCCACTTCATAGGTCAGCTCATCCTCTCCTTCGGCATCAGCCATGAATATGGCCCTCACATTCCACGACACCCAATTATGACCGTTGGAGGAGACTTGGCGGTCGAGTACGATTTAGAACTCGACCTCAGTCCCCATGTAGCAGCAGATCCTCCACTCCAACCTGCGGTCGAGTCGGAGGACGAAGATGATGCTGAGGAGCAGCAGCCGCAACCGCCGCCTGAGTTTCAAGATTATAGACTCTCGCCACACCATCATGCAGAGTACATTCACCAGCCGCAACACCACCCCGCGAACATTGGTGAGTTGTACGAGCGACTACAGGAGTGGCGCATCACCGACAACGCCACTCAAGAGGCGAGATGGACTATTATGCAACAACACATGCGCCGCGCCGAGAGGCGATACGAGCGACAGCTCGGCGATTACTTCCACTTCCCCCACCCCGACACCTCTGACCAGTGATGATCAGGTGGTGTCCTTTTCCTTGTCCTTATTTTCATTTATTCTTTTCGGACTTCGGTCTAACTTTTTTTCTGTGTGGAACCGGGGCACTTGTCCCGGTTTCCTTTTTATGTTTCATTTGTTTTTGTTTTGTAGGCAGTTGGGAGATTCCTTTGCTTCAGGTTCTGTTACACTTCCCTCCGCTCCGAGGATCCGTGCTTACCCTCTGAAATCAACCGTCCTCTTCCAGGTTCTTCCCTTCCACTCTGAACTCTAGAATTAGTCCTGTGAGAACACAGTCCGATTTAAGTGTGGGGTAGGATGCTAGAGAACCTTGCATGAACTTGATTGCCCTCGATTGTGTTTTGTGTGCCTCGTGATTCCATTCCAGTCTCTCCAGCATTAGAATGGCTCAGTTCTTGATTTTTGATGTTAAGTTGTTGTTCAACCTTTCATAATGATGCTTAGACTGCTTAACCTAGAACTTGAGAACCAACTTGTATGCTTTGATGCTAAATTGCCTGGTCAGAACAAAATTTTAAAATCACACTTGTAGTTTGTAGCCTTGATTGCATGAAAATGACCGAATCCGACTAGCAAACCAACTGTGAGCTTTTGATCCATTGCACGTAACTAGCAATTTAAATTCTTTCTGAGTGGTTTTCTGTTTACTTGAATGAGTTAGAATTTGCATGAGACCTACTCGAGACCACACGATGACACGAGTTCTAGAAGGATAGGGGCACCTAGATTTAGCTACTAAGCCAGATAGCCTACCAAACGATAAAATCCACTAGGTTTAGACCCTTGAGCTTGGTCTGTTCTTTCGGTTCGATAATACATTACAACCATTTCCCATTTCTTTCATTCCCCATTGATCCCCTGTGGTTGTAGTTCTAGATTGACCTACCGGAAGTCGGTTTGTGGTAACCTGCCTATAGCCATTAAACAGGTGGTCTTAGCTAATATGTCCAGACGTGTAAACCCCTCTAGCAACTAAAAGAAAAATCGGCACAAAAGAAAAAGTAAAGAAAGAAAAGAAAAAAAAAATCAGAAAAAGTTCAAAGTTTAGTTCAAATAAAACGTTCTCTTCTCCCTACAAATGGAAGAACGAAGTCGTAAGAAAAGTGAAAAGAAAAATGTGTATGCAAAAGAAAAAGAATAAGTGCTAGGTTGCTTGAGGGTATCATAGGACGAGCGTTCATCATTCCACTAGTGTTTGGTTAGACGGTAGGAAGCCATAGATTAGATTCGAGGGAAGTTAGTCGGAAGCTACACCGCACCAAGCCATCATTCATTCCCATCATCCATCTCATTATAAACCCGAGTAGTGTATATTTCATTACGATCCTAGCAGGGAAGTCCTTCTTGACTAGATACTCGTGTTGTCACAGTGGTGGAGATGTGGTCGAAATACAAACCTATGACAGAATTCGGTAACAGAAAACGATCGAGAGCAGAAACACGTCCTTAAACACAGAGAGTGAGAGTTCCCATTGTACTATACATATCCTGTGTGAGAAGTCTGGTCGGTCAGGTCAAATTCGTGCATGATTGATTGCTAATTACTTGTCGTGTGCAGTTTATTAGTGAGACCAGGTAGTCTGGCTGATCAGTATGCATGTTAGGTTTCTTGTTCTAGGATCGATCTGTCTAATAATTCATTGTCTTTGATTGAGCTCTAATTTAATCTATCTTATCATTTATGAACATGAGCGTTTCTATTCAGTTTGCTTGAGGACAAGCAAAAGCTTAAGTGTGGGGTATTTGATGACACTTGATTTGACGTGATTATCAGCCTCATTTAAGCGACATTTCTTTGCTTAAGACATTGTTTTTAGGGTATAATAACGAATATTCAATCGATTGCCCTATCTCGTGCCATTTGTGTTACCTTGGCCCGTTTCGGGTCTATTTGATGGTTTTCTAGTGTTTTTATGTTAGCACAGGTTTTTGCCGTCAAATAGCGTAGCCATGGACGTGTCTAAGGCGTAGGAACCTCGAGGAATCAAACCGGAATCGATCCAAGGAGCCAATCAAGTCAAACCGAAAAGTCTGCCCATATGCACTTGTACCTTCGGCGAAAATGATCTCACAGTTTCGGCGAAATCAACAATGCAAATCAGCTGATGCCAAGTGAAGACTGATTTCGGCGAAACCATTAAGCTCTTCGGACCGAAAATGCAAGGCAGAGAAATCATGGCCATTTACACAAGAATTTTCACCGAAACTATCCCTATGGTTTCAGCGAAAATATCAGCTCAGCTCGGCCCAACTAGGGTTAAGTATTTATACTTAATCCGGCGGCCCGAAGAGAAATAATTTTCATAATTCGAAAAACAGAGGTTTTGGGAGATCAGATTTCTCTGAAGTTCTGGAGCGAAGAGTTGGAGTTCGAAGAACCGGAAGAGATCGTGACGCCATCCCTTCCACCACGGAGAACCGGAGCTAGGAGTGTAACTTACCGAAGATCGAAGTCTGCCAGAGTCGTCTGAATTAGGTTTTTCATATCCTTTTCTGTTCTTCATTTGAATGATGAACTCTTTCTTTGTCTTTGTTTCTTTTGTAATGATCATGAGTAGCTAAACTCGTTAGAGCTTAGACTAGATGAACCCTATGTGACCCAGGGCTTTAAAGCGGTCACGGATCGGCGGTGATTAGATTCGAAATTCAATCAGTTCTTTTTCATGTTTGATTCGTTCTTCATTGTGCATGTTTCTTGTCTGGATTGATCACCTAGATTAGATTCTTGTTAAGCTAAGGATAGAAGCGAACGCTCGCCTTACTTTAGAACATCGAATTAAACAATTAACCTTATAATTGGAGTGTGCCTTTCTAGGAACCGGTTAGGGTTAATCCACTGCAAGAGTAACTCATTAATCACTAGTAATTGCACCAATTAATTAAGTCGTTGCGAGAGGCGACCGTACCCGGGCGGCTAGTTAATCTTGGTAGTTAGAACGGATAGAGCGAACGTTCGCCGGTCTTAAACCTAAGGGTAAGGAGTTATGGTGGTGTCTTAGTAATTGATTGAATAAGAATTGAAATCCGCTGATCTGTTGATTGCCAATGCTCTGGGGAACGAAGGGGGATTCAAAGTCTAAGTTTGTCTGTCATTCTTGTTTCCAACCCCTAATTCTCAATCTGCTTTAGCTTAATTTGTTTTAATTTCTCTGCATTCCTTAGAATTAGAAGTCGTGGAACTCACACCACGCACAACGTGTTTTTTTCCTTGAGTAATTTGTTAGTTCTGAAGTAGCCAATCAATTGAAGGCCCGTGGAATACGATCTATCCTAGCTCTTGAGCTTGATAGTTATTTGATCGAACCTGCTCAGCACAACGACGGTTCATCAGGATTCGAAGGCGAAGTGATAGTTTCTATTCTTTCGCCTGGTTTCTTCCTTATAGATATTGCTTCGTTGAAACTTTATAATTGGATACTTGAGCGATCTTGGCATATTCACCATCCAGCAATGGTGTTGCGGAGATGGAGTGAAGGAGTAACCCCAATTGACTTCTCCCCGAAGGAGGTTCCAGTCTGGGTGGAATTCCAAAACGTTCCCCCCACTCTGACTACTCTAGAGGGGGTTAGCTGGATAGCTAGCCAAGTCGGTCGTCCGATAAACAAGTACGTTAGGGATGGTCTCAATGTTAAGGTCTGCGCAGTTCGAGGTGTTTCTGAAGACCCTCCGTCCGGCATAAAAGTTGATATGGGGGATAGTTATGAAGTAATTCGGGTAGAGTTGCCCAAGGTCCGAGCATACAGGAAAGCTTCTAGTTCTTCTACCTGGACAGCTAAGGGAAAGGAGGTTGTTGATCAGCCGACTCCAATTGTTCAGAAAGATTCACCTTCAGGCAATGGCGCTAAGAGGGTACTGGGGGAAAAGCCCCTGAAGTTTTTGTGCAAATAGAGGAGGCTTACACCCAACAAGATGATGTTATCTTGGGCTCTAAAGGTATAGAGGTTGATGGGGAGACTTCCTCGCAAGTGAAGGGATTTCCCACCCAATAAAACTTTACATATATGAGCCCTAGTACCGGCTCAATAACGGCTGAAGGTATGTTAGTCAGCAATGATGAAGTAGATGAGGCTTTTGAAGTTGAAAACCCTGATAGCAGCCCTGCTGTTGTAGTTTTTCCGAAGCCGGTTTTTGCAAGGGATATTAATGAGGATCTAATTACAGTGGGGGTGATAGTAAGAGAGTCCAATTGCCAAAAGCAACTCTGTTGGATTTTATAAGTAAAGGTTAGATGATGTCCCTAAAAGGGGTAATTACCGGCCCTGAACAAGAAGAAGATGAAGTTATGAAGCTTGGCTAAAGGTTTCATGGATGTTAATTCTGATGGAGAGTTTACTTGGATTGGTGAGGTCAAGAACAAGTTTATGAGGCTGATTTGTCCAAAAGTGCCTTGTTATGTAGCTGTTGGGAAAAGTTTCATCATTGCAGCTCAGGCTGTTTCTTGCATCCTCTGTTCAAAATTGTGTTAATAGATTTCTCCTTGCCTTTTATTAGCAAATGGGGGATGGGTGCGAAGAAGTAAATAGATGATTCTGATGGCAATGTGCTTTGTGGTGATGTTAGAGTATGTATTACTACTGTTAGGAAATTCTGGAAGGTTGATAGTAGTGTAGGGTGGTTTTGTTTCTTGATTTGGAAAACTGAATGTGTTTGGGTTGAGCTGAAACATTTTGTTAGATGGGGAAATGTCTTTTGGTATAAGCTGATTTGGTCACTTGGATTAAGATGGAGGGTTGATTGTGGTTGATGTTATTGCAATGAAGAGCTTGAAAATGTGGGTTGACAGTGGCTTGATCTGCTCATAATGAAGTGCTTGGAGTTTCTTTTTGTTTTAGTCTGTAGTTTGAGTAGCAATATAGAGAAAGAAGCTCTTTTGTATGCTTCATAGTTGTTTTAAAGTTTTTAGATATAGTTTGTACTTCATGACAATTTTTATGATATGAAACTCTTTATTCATAAAAAAATATTTTTGCAAAGCTTAAGCAATTGATTGGATGTTGTTCAAACAAATGGAGAAAATGAAGGTCCTGCATATGTCAAATTAACCAAATGTTAGGCATCAACGAGGTACCATCAACATGACCATAGAGATCATGGCTCGCGAGAGAGGCTCGAATTGGAGCTTCCTGATGAAATAGTTATTTGCGGTAAGTTTAACAGAGAGTTGTGTGGGAAGGGAAGGTAAGGGATTGGCCATTGGGGAAGCTGGGTTGGTTATGGTACTGTTGGGTGGGGCAGACATGTGGAAGGGGAAGGCTTGGGAAGGGAAGAGGGCGGGTAGGCAGTAGTAGATTTAGGGGGAGGCGGCAGTAAGGGTGAGTAGGCAGTAGGTGTAGGGTGAGGCGGCAGTAGGGTTAGGGTAAAAGCGAGAGAGGCAGCGACTGTGTGTCTAGGAAAGGAAAAGAGAGAATGGCTCACCTGCCAACCTTGGCATGGTGGTATTCTATTTATAAGTAAAAATAGATACAGAGTTTATGCTTACAAAGAAAACTAAATCAAGGGAGATTATCCCAAATAGCAGAAAAGGGAAATAAATATTTACAGTATTAACATATATCCTTACCAATATTCAGTATACCATTGCGGTTTCTAACTCTAAGCCTAAGGTTAAACTGACAATTCACTTATTGTATCTAGAACCTAGCTAGTGCACAATTGAAATATTTATGAACTGCTCTCAACGACCAACTAAATTAACTATCACTTTGCCAAGTAAAATGGGCAAACCTAGCAATTGATTTTGACGTTATAAGATTATTATTATGAGTTATTTCGAATCAAACCTTAATTTAACCAAGTCCTACTTGTGGTGATAAAACAAGAACAAGATTATCAATCCTACTTGGGGTTACTAAAGTCAACGATCGTTATGCCATGCCATGACTATTGCCTGTGATAGAAGAATGAGTGTTATTATAGTACAAAGGGCGTTGTACCGACAGAGAGAGGGATTTGAGGTAAGAGACGAATAGTTGGTCCTGAGTAAATTGGGGAGGTGTCACGAATAGTATAGTGAAATATGAAAGATTTTAAAAGGGTAAATAAATTCAAAAACCTCGAACTTTAGCATATTATAATTAAAATGCTCTAAGTTAAAAAAACCCCAAATCTATCCCGTACTTAACGCCGTTAGTCCTTTTTTGTAAAGTTTTAAACAATTTGAACCAAGTTGCTAACGGAATTAATTTTTAAGTTTTTTGTCTTCTAAAGTTAGTAACTCATGTTTTCCGAAATTGCATTTTGGACTACTCAATTTCATCCCTTACAGTTTCATCCTCTTCGATCTGAATCCGACTCCAACCCCTGCCGCCGCTGTCGACTTCATCGTCACTCCACCGTCGCCGCTTCTTTCCTTCAGACAGAACTTCATTGCCCTCTTCCACCACCACCACAACAACAAAGCTAAACAAATCTAAATCAATGAAGCACCAGAAGGAGATGGACTCTGATGAAGAGTTTCTGCAGTTCGTCGACGCCGAAGAAGCGCCTCCTTCTCCAGTTCCCCAAAGGAGGCTAAAACGTTTGAGGAGAGTTACTAGCTCGAAAGATTCGGAGAATGCATCTCCTCTTCCGCCTGTGACTTCCCCTTCTCTTTTCAAAGCCCTAGATTCGGCTGTGAGTTCCCCTTCTCCTCTTGAAGCCCTAAATTCGGCAAAGAACCACGACGAAAGTGAACTGGAGGGCCTGAAATCCAGATCCGTGTCTGTCTCGATGAGGTTTGAACAGGAAATTAATATGGATTACAGAGTTGATAGCTTAGGTACTGATCGCCGCCATGGGATTAGGACTTCACGAAAGACCCTCTGCCGCCACCGCCGCAGCAGTGTCGTCGTCGTCGTCGGCGAGCACAATGAGGGCGATCAACGACAACACCAAGGGGAAGCCACCATTGCTCAATTCAACGCTGATGCAAGCTTATTAGCCGAGTTTGAGCGGTCCGGTATGTCGAACAAATCGTTTAATTACTCGAGATCGTTTCTTTCGCCGCCGGAGCCTGTTCCGGAGGAGCAGATTGCGATTTACTTGTCGAGGATTCAGAGAGGTGGGTTCATTCAGCCGTTTGGGTGTTTGCTCGCAATTGAGGAGGTGAGCTTTAGGGTTATTGGGTACAGCGAGAATTGCTTTCAGATCACAGATTGAACAAACTAGGGGGGTTAGGGGTTTGAATCGGTAAACTGAAAATTGATTAAGAGTAATTGGGGGAAGAAGTGAAGCAGAGAGAGGACTCAATAATGGCTTCTTCGATTATGAAAATAACAAAGGGGAAGTTGTCGGCGTATCAGTAGTTGTTCGTCGTCTTCTTCATCTGACGTCTCTATACTCGTCTTCCCTTCCCCACCATTTTTAGGCTGCTATGTATGCGTTGCTGTTGCAGTTGACTGACTCGCGTGAACTCCACGCGTTTACCCCTTTTGGTGCTTCATTGATTTAGATTTGTTTAGCTTTGTTGTTGTGGTGGTGGTGGAAGAGGGCATTGAAGCTCTGTCTGAAGGAAAGAAGCGGCGATGGTGGAGTGACGATGAAGGCGACGGCGGCGGCAGGGGTTGGAGTCGGATTCAGATCGAAGAGGATGAAACTGTAAGGGATGAAATTGAGTAGTCCAAAATGCAATTTCGGAAAACATGAGTTACTAACTTTAGAAGACAAAAAACTTAAAAATTAATTCCGTTAGCAACTTGGTTCAAAATGTTTAAAACTTTACAAAAAAAGACTAACGGCGTTAAGTACGGGATAGATTTGGGGTTTTTTTAACTTAGAGCATTTTAATTATAATATTCCAAAGTTCGAGGTTTTTGAATTTATTTACCCATTTTAAAACCACACATTTTATTCATTGGTTTCATCCTATCTAATTATATATAGGGTTATTATAATTAGAAAGCAGCAACTTTGGGCCTTTGTTTTGTAAATGCACAAACTTTTCGAAACCCCAAATCTATCCCAATTTTCGATATAGTTAACGCCGTTAGGCCTTGTTTGAAATTTTTTGAAAGAAAGTGACCGGATCGCAATTTTGACTGACACGATGGCTGAAACGTAGTTACACGTGTTTATTAACCCTTCAATTTTAATAATAAACCCATATTTTAATTTCCTTTTTCATCTTCTTCTTCTTCCAGTCGAATCCACCGCTGCACAGCCGCCGGCACTACAACCATTTCTTCATTTCTTCTCCTGCTCCATTTCCTACTCATAATCCAAATTCCTAACTCTAGAATCAAAACCCCAGCGGCTTGTCCGCCGTTCATCGTCTCCTCCTCTACTTCACCACTCTAGTAAAGCATTAACTTACCCAAAAATCAGAGCTATTTTTTGGGAACTCTGGTTCACAAACGCGGCACGTAGATCGACGGGTATACATTACAAATGGAGACGTTCCGATTGAGATTTCGTCAACAGGAAATCCAACCGATAAGGCTGTGACGCAGGCGACGCAAGGGGATATGTTTTCTAGGGATTGGTTGCAATTAGATTTCATACTCTGGAGGTTGGATTTGGAGACCCGGAACTCAAAGTTCTGCCGATTTGTGATATTGACGGATTGAAGCCGCAAGTGGTTCGACCGTTCGGAGGTCGAACGATTTGAGAGAGGAAAAGTCGAGCGGGCGGATGGGAGCGGAGGGAGGAACTGTCTTCATCTGGGATTCTCCCAATTCTCTATGACCACTCGGGGAGATGACCACACCGGTGTTTCCCCTGACCACTCAACCGATTCGGACGACGGGTCTTTAAGGACCTATTTCACCCACGACGAATCCTCATCGAGGAAAATCGTGGTTCCGCGAGTTCCTCATCAGGGAATCGAATCTGAGCCTGAAGATGAGAAAATTGAAGGGGATCTGTCGAGGAGGACCTTGACGTGACGGAGATCTCGTGGACCTTCACCCACGATGATTGCGTTGAGTTAGGCGGCTATGACGACATCGAAGGAGATGGGTTTATTGGCGTCGGCGCCGCCGTCGAGGGAGCAGAGGAAGAAGAAGATAGAAGGTGGAGGAAAAATTGGATGATAATTTATTAATTTTAATTGGGTAATTTTTTTTATTCGGTTAAATTAAATGAGTCAAAACACGTGTAACTATGTTTCAGCCACCGTGTCTATCTAAATTGCGATCTGATCACTTTCTTTCAAAAAAATTCAAACAAGGCCTAATAGCGTTAACTATATCGAAAATTGGGATAGATTTGGGGTTTCGATAAGTTTGTGCATTTACAAAACAAAGGCCCAAAGTTGCTGCTTTCTAATTATAATAACCCTTATATATATTTATATTTCCAAATAAAAAATTCTTATAAGCTAATACACGGTGCACTGAATGTTCATAAATTAACGTCATGAAGACGAAAGTTGTAACAAAAGAACCCCAAACGGCAAAGTGGTAGAAATAAAAGGGGTAAAAAGTGATTTATAGTGTGAATTTTGCTATGGGTCCGAGAGGCAATTCTCTCAGATCCATCTAAGAGCATTTCAGCCAATGGTGAGGTGCCACATGGCAATGACCCCACCCAACTAAAAAAAAAAGAAATTTTAAATGAGTTGGAAAAAGAAAGGGGCTGCCGCGCGTGTTCCCAACCGCCCGGGCGGCCCGAAATTCCTTTCCCCAAAAATTAAAAGATCTGACATAAATGTTCTGTCTTTTAAATTTTTCCCTAACTTTAGATTTATTAGTATAACTCTTAATACAATGCTCAAATCACATTTTTAACATTCACAAATGATGTTTATTATAATTTTTCGATTCCAATGATAGCAATCTTGATATAGTTTATTGAAGTTTTAGTGAAATATTTTGACCTCATAAGTAAGTGTTATGTCGGTATTATGACATGTCAAAATCTCATAATGATGAAAGAACACTCATATAACGATGATATAACAGTGTGTTATGACGTTGTTATGTCGGTGTTATGACATGTTAAAATCTATAACAATAAAAGAACACTCATATAACAATGTGTTATGACGCTATTATTATGACATAACGATGTCATAACAACGTCATAACATCAATGTATGGATGACATAACATCTAACAGTCTCTCTCCTCTGCCCAGAGTCATTTTCTCTCTCCTGCCCGCCAATCTCTCAGATGGGTCTGAGATATGGCTCTCAGACCCATAGTCGGACTGTTATAGTGTGTGTAGAGGACTATCTGTTAAGTTGGAAAAGTAGAGGGGCTAAAATGTTAGTTTCTCAAATATTTATTTGGCGTTTCTTTTTTCTTTTTAAACGAGAATTCCATTAATCGGAGCTCGTTCGTTAATAAGACAATGTTCCTTCGACCTCGTTACAACTTACAGCCCTTGCATCCTCCGCTGAGCTTCTTCGCCGACGTCAGCCCAGATCTCCGCTTCTTCTGCTCCTCTGCCAGTCTTCTCCGCGCCGGCAATCTTCTCCAACCTGCCTCTCTTTCCATTCGAATTAGGTATATCCCCTAGCCCTTTTTCTTTGTTTTTTTTCAACCCGCACCCGGGAACCAGTATATCATATATAGATTCTAGAACCTACCTTTGTTCTACTGTAAAAAATTCAACTTTCCTACTACGATTTTTCTATCTTTGATTTTGATGGCAAAGCTTCCTTGTTATTCAATGTGGCCGAAACATACAGAGGGACTCTGTCCACTATCTGCAAATTCAAATTTGATAAATGAGTAGTGTCCTGTTTGAACCAGCTCTTTTATTTTTATATTAACAAACGCAATCGACATGGAGATTAATCATAACTTTCCCAATTATGCACTTGAAGATGTTTCAAGTACATGTATCATGGAGCATCTTCAAAACGGATTTCATCTCCCATGTTTGAGAATGATGCATTGATCTAGAACAAACTATGAGAATGGTTCATTCATCTAGGATAAACTATGAAATGATTCAGTTTCTGTGGTTATCAACACAGCAGTGATTTACTAACCCTAAATAAAGGAAACGAATGAACTAGTAGAGTACTGTGCTCTATCAAATTTAGTTAACTGATAGACTATGAAAATGCAATAGGATTATACCTTCTGAATTGTCATCTTACACTAGTGTTTCTATTTCATTCTGTAATTTTATGCACAATGCTTATTCTTAGCAGAACTCTGATGTTCTTTAGGCTGATTTGAAGTGTATTTGATACATTAAATAGTTTTGATTAGGCATTTGGTCCATACTACAAACATTTTGACATATTATGATGAATGATTTTGTTGATAAACATCATCCTCCTGGTCCCTGATTGACCCTTTCCGTGAAATATTTATCTGTTACTGTCAACAGTTTTGAAATGTTATGTTTTCTTGTATTTTCTTTCACTTAAGAGATTGTGAAGTCATTGACAGCCATGTCCATGCTGTATCACTGTGAACCGGTATTTTTTTATGGCCCCTGTTACCTGTATGATCCTAGAAGTGTTAGAACTTAGAAGTCTCTCTTTTGGTGTTTGCTAAATGTTTAACTAAAAATAATATAACAAAATCCATCACCAGCTGATAAATTGGACTTGGAGATATTGAGTATTACTGCTAATCTAAGATTCATCAATTACTGACTTGCCTTTTGTTTCTCATGTCAGTTTCTAAACCTTACAGTGCTCTGGAAGACAACCACAAGTTAGCATGTAAGTCATTCATCATCATGTACGCCAATGTGATAATTTTTGTCTTCGTCTTGCCCCCTTTGCTTATAATTTCACTTAGAAGCCATTTCGAAACTCAGTTACATTGAGAGATCTTTTGAACTTTTACGGGATCGAATTCGTAGTTGTTCAAAATGGACTCATGGACAGAACCTAAAACTTGACGAGTCTTTCTCGAAAACAAGCATCAAATTATGGATTAGCGATTTGATTCCTTAACAGCCCTAGCATTGAGAGACATTACACCAGGAGAGTGAGAAAGAGAGTTAGCTCAGCTCACATTGCCGTTCTTGCTTAATAATCCCTTCATTGCATGTAAGATCATCTTCCGTAAGGCTGGGTTTCATATATCATTTATCTACAAATTCTGCAGCATGAATTTCGGGAAGTTCATCCTAATTGCATCATTTCTCACGTCATAAAGCAGGGTTTCTAGCTCCTACCCCGTTCACTAACATCTTAATTAGCAGTGATCAATCAAATTCGATGGAGGCAGGACAAGAAATGAATAAATCGTGTGGTGAAGGAGGGAGCAGCGAAGAATGTAACAGCGAGACGGGCATCTCAGATACAGTAAATCGGGTAAAGAAACTGTTGTTCCGCCAAATGCTTGTGGGAATAAAGGATGGGCGCTTTTTCATGGGGACGTTTCACTGCATGGATAAGCAAGGGAACATCATCCTTCAAGATGCTGTAGAATATCGCAGCACTCGACGAAATTCACCTGCTCCGATGGAACAACGATGCCTTGGTCTGATTCTCATTCCTTTCTCTGCTAGAACATCTTGTCACATTGAGTGTCCAATCGAGGAGCAAATGTCTCTGATGACTGTCCACGAGTAGAAACCAATTTGTTTGGTTCCTATCCACCATGGATGGCCCTTCTGTGTTTTTGTATGATGGCGGTTGTCTTCTGCTGTGATAATCATTTATGAAATTTTTCTTATGATATTACAGATGATGGGGTAAGATTGTCGTGTCATGTTCCTCCCTTTTCCTTAATCTTTGATATATATGTAGTGATGGTAATTAATTAGGATTGACATAAGATGAAGGATTATAGCGACAGTTTCATAGATGTAGGGGGATTGTTTAGTACAGAAATTACTGTCAGATCGTTCAAGGATGCAATAGTTTCAAAACCTATCTGCAAAAGGGGTTCCATAAACAATTAAGTTTGGCACAGTCTTCACAACCGTGTCTATAGGGATTGCAAAATTGACTCCAGATGACTGCCCAGTTCCTGCAATTAAATAAGTTTGGCTATTAATCCGAATGGATGCAACCAAGAACAAATTTTCCAATGAAATAGAAGTTTGGCTGCTACCTTTTCTAGTGAAAGTTGCTGTGTTGACTCCAATGACACGTCCATGTGAATCAACCAACGCTCCACCTGAATTGCCTGCAGAAGAAATGTATGTTCAAGAATGTCTCTTTGGATCAATACTGTTATAGTGTTAAGCTGCAAGATGTACGCTTGATGTCATTTGCAGACCTGCATTAATGGCTGCATCCGTCTGAATGGCTCCTTTAATGGCGCTCCCATTGGGTGATGGAATTTCTCTTCCTAACCCACTAACTACCTGAATCATGCATTTGAAACAAACAGCTTTTCATGCCATGAATCTAAGTCAAGGATGATGGATGGAAGTAGTCTGTAGTACCCCTGTGGTTAGAGTGTTCTCATAGCCATACGGATTCCCAATGGCATAACAGCTCTGACCCACACGCAAGTCCTTTGAGTTACCAACAACTGCAGGCTTCACATCATGCCCTTCCACATCTACCTACACTACATACAACGTAACATAACATTACTCCCAATGTAACATTATAAGAATTGGGCTGGTTTTCTTTGAGTAATTACCTTAAGGACTGCTAGATCATAACTCGGATCGAACCCCACAATTTTCCCTTCCCTGTACAATCTGTTGCCAAGAGCATCCACAATACATATCTTCAACCAAAACCAACCAACATCTCAGGCTGAGAAATGGGCAACACAGAAATTTAACAAATTCAAACAAACAGAACAGTTGGTTCATTCATCTGTGGATTAGCAGCAGGCATTATGATCAACAACAAATAACTGTACAAGACGATGACCTTGCAACGCTGTAATCCGCTTCTATCTGTAGCCAATTTCTCCACGACGTGATAATTCGTTACCTGCCACATTTTCAAATTCATTACTGAATAAATCGCCACATTCAAATTTCAAACAAACACAAAATGTGATTATAACATTTGTTTACAATGTGACCAGATTTATCCCAAATGAATCCTGAGCCGTTTCCTTCAACTTTTGCGTTGTCATCCTCTCCACTCGTCGATTCAAATTCAATGGAAGAAGTACTGCTGGAGTTTTTAGATAATTCGATATCCTTCACTGAAACAATTGACGGAGACGCCAGCTAACATTTCATAAGCAAAACACAAAATTAACTATGAATTCCATTGGAGTGCTGCTAAGGAATGAGATTATTTATTAGGGCTTATTGCTAACCTCAAACAGACGAACAATTCGATCCTCTTCCTCCTCAACTTCTTCTTCTACTTCTTCGTCTTCTTCAACGTCATCTTGTTGTTGTTGGAGTTGGCGAGCAATGGCAGAGCCAGGGAGGAGTTTGTGACGGAATTTAGCAAGCCGAGCAAAGAATCTGCGACTACAACACTAGAGCCGAAGAGGATGGCTCTTCGCCGTGCAAGAGAAAGGATCTTTGTAATCGGAAGAGAAGGCGAAATGGAATAACAGGTTTGGAGTCGACACTGTGACCGTGAAGGAATGCCGAGCGTGGAACCCAAGGCCAACACCACCATTGGAGAGGATTAGATTGTTTTCCTCTGCCCTTCACAGAAGGCGCGTTTTTCCGTTCATCCGTAAGTTGTATATAAACCGTTTTAATTTAACTTTTTAAATTGCATCAAATATCATGACAAAATTTGCTACGACAAACTAAGTACCGGAACCATAGGGTGAGTTACAAATTCGTCATAAAATTTAATCTGTTACAAAATGGTTCCATCATTATGAAATAAGTTACAGAGTAGTCTTAATGACGTCATTGGTGTACTTTCCTTCCATTTTGTCACGTCACTATTAACATGTAATCAAAAATATAAATTAAAATTCATCTTAAATTGATTCAAAACTAAAATTATATCAATCTAACTCACTAGATTTAGTATTGAACTAAAGTTTATAAGGTAGATGAGTTTAGATTTAGATTTGAATCATATTGTTGAATTTTGAATTATGTTTTTGATGACATGGTGAAGTGACTAAAAAATACATTGATGACGTCATTAGGACTACTCTGTAACCCATTTCATAATAATAGGACCACTCTGTAAAGGATTAAAATTTTAGGACGAGTTTGTAAACCACCCGATAATTAGTTCTGGAACTTTGTAAGTATTTGACCCCACTAATCTCTATGGATAATGGATTTAAATTTGATAAAATGGCTTAGAATAGATTGATATTAGGGTAATTCATTTTATTCCTCAAGTAATTTGTTTTGTTTTCTTTTTTGTGTTATTTAGGTAATAAGCTTTAGTAATCTCATTCGTTTGGAGTTTGCACAAAATCGTTCTATATCTTTAAAATTAAACTGATGAATCTCATATATTTTAAAATCGTACAAAATCATCTCACCATCAAAATTTTTGGTTTAATCGCAGCATGCCAAGTAGCAAAAAATGCCAGGTTCTTGTTTATCTTTGATTTTGCGGTTCTAACCAAGAACCTGAGTCATTGTAGAGTTTAGGAAGTCGTTAAGCTTTGTAGGTAACTTGGCCATAGGACCGGTAGACTTAATCTCTTTGCGTTATCTTTGTGGCATTTTATCGAACACCTTGCATGCGTTCTTAACAATTCACAAGTTATCCTGACCACAGGAACTTGTGGGTTTGATGAGATAGTATCTCTACGACCTCATCATGGAGTAGAGATTACCTTAGGAAGTGTCGAGTCATCAAGTCTGTTGAACCGAAATCGCATCTATCCGCCTTCATCGAAATAGAGTGGATTCGAGTCTGGACAAGCGCCTTAGTAATTCTTCCAAACCCCTACTTGTTTACTTGTTTTCCTTTGCATTCTTAGTTATTTTAGATCACAACCAAAACCAAAACCAAACCTTTGAAACCCGAATAGCTTAACTCACAATTTTTTAGTAATAGAGTGGAAAGACTCTTAGGATTTACGATCTCGCTAGAGCATTCTAGCGAGTAAGATTTGGCGTGCGTTATTTCTCGCATCAGTGTGATCATATCACACATAATAGAGTAATAGCATGGGGAGCCCGAATTACTATATGAACGACCGTGAAACCCAACCACACACATTACTTGTATTCTTGTTCTTGATTCTTGACTTAATATTTCTTAATCCTAACTTATTCACTTGATACACTTGACTTGTAGATTCTTGACATGGAAAAACTTGACTTGACTTATATAAATATGACGGTGGAAGCGTGTTAGACAATCAACCTTTTTACAAAAATGAGTGGGTTGGGAGAAATAAAATATGTTGGTCACAAATTACAATATACTGCGTTCTTGTTACGAACGAGACGCGTCATAGAGGTGCTTATTGAAAATTCACTGGTGGCATCAACATGTAAGTAATGGAGGAAGCTACTTGCAGTGGTGTCGATTGAGGCATTGTTGGCAGCTTCTGCCAATCTCCTTTCGGAGTTTTGTAGTCAAAATTAACAATGTACCATCGGTGGCACATTGTCACTAAATGTCCGAATTTAGGTAAATGTGATACACAACTAGCAATGTGCAGCGCCTCACTGGCTGTGTGCACATTGTTAGTTGTTGGCCTAACGATGTTGGCCAGATTTGTTTTCAAGGGAACCAGCCAACCAACGCCTCGCTAACTAGTTTTGATGAAACCCTTGCTCCCCCAACTTCTAGTAAATACCTCATCCAAGTTGCAGTTTTCACCACATTTTTCTCTTGCAGCCCTAAGTTCATCCCCAACATGCGTCTTCCTCCAATTTCGAAGTGAGGTGTTGCTGGCAGCTTAATGACTGAATAACGACAACTAGCTGTTAACTAGTCGTTGGGCATGTGCAACGTTGCCCAACGGTCCTAAATTTGAACTTTTCGTAATAATGTGCCACCAACGATACATTGTTATTTAATTGCGATTACAAAACTAAAAAACCCTCTCCCTAATCCAGATTGATTGGCATCCATTTCTCTCCGATTCTTTGAAGTTGAAGTTGTCTAGGGTTCCAGTACTATACCCATATTATCAATATCAATAGAGGAAGTTGAAAGTATGAGCCACAATATTCAAATGTAAAAATAAAGAAAAAACAATATTAATTCAACAAAAGGGAACAGAGTTTCGTGACATTGTTAAAATAATTGAAATGTGCATCACATGTTGATCAACTGGTATCCACGATACCGTAGCGTTTGAAATCATATCACATCAAAGTAACATCATAAACATAAACATAAACATAAACAAGAGAGGATTAATCGTTCATATAAATTATATAATAATCTCCATTCTGCATTTAATCAATTAATACAATATCATAATTAGCTTGGGTCAGGAATGATGATGATGATGACGATGATGATAGGGAGAATTGTAGTGTTGATGAGCTCGTTGCTTTCTTTCCTGGAGAAACCTCTCTAATGATTTCTTCATTGAAAAACTGCTGTACATATATTGAGGAACAATATCAGAAGCATCAGCAGCAGCAGTAGCAGCCTGCTCTGATGAATACCCATTTCTCTGCTTCTTTATTATAATCATTTCTTCCACTTGTTCTCCAGCTGCTAACATCAATATTGCCCTCGCCTACATGCACCATGCACATTAATTAGTACGTATTATATAGTCCAAATAATAATAATAATAATAATAATAATAATAATAATAATGTAGGTAGCTACGTACGTACGTACTTTGAACTCTGTGACATCGGAGACGCAGACGCAACCATTGTAGAAGATGGTAAGTTGTTCCTTCCTTTTCCGAGGAATCTCATTCTCTGTTGTACCATTCTCCCCCATACTTTTTTTTTTAAAAAATAGAATTAATAAGAAAGAAAGAAAGAAAGAAAGACAGAAAAAGCTTATTATATAAATTATTAGAATACAGAGAGGAAATGCAGGAGATCTAGAGATGCCATGGCCGAGAAGAATGGCGATCGAGTAGATATAATATAGGAGGAGAGGAGGAATTTAGGAGTGAGTGTACACGTAGATATTTAATTTAATGAGATGAGAGATCCACTTTAAAGTTGGGCAAATGGATTCCTAATTTAATTTTGATTACCTGAAAAAGGGAAGAAAACGTTGCTCATGTGCTGTAACATTTTTTTACTTGTTTATTTCTGGCATGCACCACACCATTCATCAACGTACGTAAAAAAAACCTACCTCTTATGTTTTTTTGGCACGTGAAACATGTTTTTTTTTTCTTTTTTCTTTTTTCTTTTGATTATTTTGTTTGGAGTGTGTTTCTTCCTTTTCGGGTAATGAATGACTTTTGGTTTATGATTCAGATAGTTCCCCACCCGCAATAGATCTATCTATCTCTATCAAAATTTCAAATCCACTCTTTCTTTCTTTCTTAGTTTCTAATTCAACACGTGATGGATATTCATGGCAAACGTGATTCATTTCTTATATTTTCCACTTTCCCTTTCTCAATCTCAATATCGCTATATAAAATATCAGGCTGTATGGACAAATATATATTCAAACTTTGCGTCTAGGCATAATTTTGTATTTATTAACTCGGTTGGACCTCACATGTTAACAATTAAGACTTTATTGATGAACTATCTCTATTAAGTCCAAACTCACGATGTTCATTTTTTTTTAGATGAATGATGGTATATATATATATAACTCAACGTGCCAAAACGTTCATACAAAAAGAGGCTAGCTGAACCTTAGCCTCCACGCTACCACCAAAGGAGCGCAATTCCCACCCAAAAACCTGTAAACCGAAACCCAACAAGGTGCCCAAAAACCCAGCAACCCGCCCTCAAAAGATATCACCACTATACAAGTATCAGTAAAAACCCACCCCAAAAACTGAAACCCACCCGTCATGGGTTCAGAAAACTCGACCATCTTCTCTCAACCAGGGTCAAAAGGCCTCTGCCACATCGTCAACCACGCCTGTAAATCTGCCTGAGAGATACGGTCTCCCGCCCTAAGCCACCTACCTAAACTCAAGCCAGCCTTCCAAACAATTTGGACCACCGACCTCTCTCTGTCTCTAAAAATCCTATCATTTCTCTCGCCCCAAATGCTCCAAAACACTGCATGCACTAATCTATCTTTGAAACTCTGCCACTCACTTTTAACCTTCCGAGCTCGCCAATCCCAAATGAAACTCCAAATGAAACTCTGGACATCAAAGTGGTCCGGCCCCCAAATAGCAAGCTTGGAACTAAAAGTGAGCCATCTTTATGAGCAATGTTATTGAACTAGTTGGTCGATGGGTCATTTGTGAATTGTGACGGACTACATTATAAGTCATGAATTGAGAGTTGGAATTGTGAATTGATGAGAGCTACATGTTTATGGATTTGAAGTATGTTTGCGAGTTATGTGCGAGATTTATAATACAATTTGAGTGAAAAGATATTCCATATTTAATTTAAAACGCATCACGCGATGGAGTTATGGATCTAAGGTGCATTTTTACGGTATATTTGTGATGATTTTTTGATTGAATGGTTGTTGAATCTTGATGATGGACGTCGAGTGATAGAATACACAAAGTAAAAAGGTCTAGAATAGGAGGTAAGTATCTAGTGGCAGAGTAAAAAAACTGCCCAAGGGAGTGTCGTGTTTGTCGTACAAAAAGATCAACTACATAATAGATAAGTCAATTCTAAATGGAACCAATAATTTTTTTTTTTGTCATAGATAGCTCCGTCAGGAGAAACCCAAATATCAGAAGACACTAAAAAGATTAAGGTTCAACCTAGGGAGACAAGACTACCGACAAGTTCCATGGGAGAAAATCGAGAGCCAAACGTGCCACGGAATGGGTGGCTCTATTACCAGAACGACGAACAAGGCAGAAACACAGAGAAGGGGCTTGGTGTTGAATCAACAGTAACTCATCAACTACGAAACTACCCGAAGTAGCCCAACTCGAGACGCGAAAAGATATGAGAAAGTTGTCTCAACATCTCCTTCAATGTCAACCTGCAAAACATTGAAACGGAGACACCATGAACAAGCATCTCGTAATGCCAAAAGTTTTAACACGAGCGAATAAAAATACATGGATATGGAGTCCCAATAGCATTAAGTATTGAACCTGATGAATCTCGCAGCACCCATCCCGTACCCCATCCCACACCAACACGCACGACTCCATTAACGTTAATCTTCAACTGGTCTCGGATAGGGGCCACCCACTCTGTTGGGACAGGTAGATGGAGAGGAGTGGACCGTGTCAAAACATAAGAAATATGTTGCACCAAGGACAATTTTGCGGCATGGTGCGAAAACTGACGAAACATGACATGAATATGAAATTGAGTTGCATTAAAAAATGATGTGGTTACGACTTTTCCAGATACGCCACTGGGCAACAACCCAAACAGGCCCCAAGAGTGGAGATGTTTCTAGAAGATGTCTCCAAGCAAGACACATATGAGAAGATTCAAACGGAATCAGTTGCAAGCTAGTTAGAGCATCAAAACTTCGAGAAACAAAACAACCAAACAGGAGATGTTCCACTGTTTCATCCTCTAAATGACATACATGACAAAGCGGAGAAAAATATAAATCTCGGTGTTGAGGGCATTAATCGTAGGGAGAGCTCGACGCAAAAGTCTCCAGAGAAAGAAACGAAGCTTTGGATGAACTTTAAGAGACCAAAAAAATGCCCAAATCCCATCATCAAATGGCGAAGCAGATAGAATTGAACAATCTTCTTGAAGAGATAAACCAAAAGAAAATCCAGAAGGTGAGGAATATTCACTGGTAGAAGTGAAATGTCAAATTATCTTATCATGAACCATAGAGAGAGGAAGAGGAATTGACACAATGGAAGAAATCGAATATGGAGTGAACTAGTATCGAAAATGTGGTCCATTCCAAACTCCGTTACCGATAAAACCAGAAAATGTTGGAGGACCTAAATATGGCGTGGAATGACATACCCATGGTTTAAGCATAGATGGATTAGAGAGCCAATTATCAATACATGGGTCAATCAAATTCCCAGAGCTCACTTTCCATCGTAGACAACACAGAAGCAAATCACGACCATGAATAATACTTTGCCATCCCCAAGAAGGACGGGCCCATCCCCAAGCCGTAAGAATGGACTCAGAGGGGAAATACACACTTTTAACCACTCTAGATAATAGTAATTCAAGCAGCGCTTGGCTAAAAATTGTAAAATCCCGAAAACTCAGTCCCCCCTAGATGTTGGGACCTACAAAGTTTAGACCAGGATACCCAATGTATTTTTCGTTCATCTGCAATTTCACCCCACCAGAACCGCGAAACTATTCTGGTGAGTTTTTCACAAAGGATGTCGGGAAAAACAAAGCACGACATAGCATATACAGGAATACCCGATATAACTGATTGAATCAGGGTAAAGACAATCCCGTTTCCAGCTACGAAGCTTCAAAGAAACTTGGTCAAGGACAAAACTAAATGTATCTGATTTGGATCGGAGTATTATTGCGGGGAGCCCCCAATCGGTCACGAGGTTGAAAGATACCAACTCCGAGAATAGAAATATACCGATTAATGGAGCTTGTAGGAGTATTCTTGCTAAAGATGACTGATGATTTGGCCAGATTGATTTTTTGGCCACTTAATGCTTCAAACTCAGTGAACAAGTCAAGTAAGTGACAAATATCTGAAACTTTGAGAAAGAGAATTGTATCATCCGCAAACATTAGGTGAGAGGCGAAAGGGCATTGTCTATTGAGACGAATACCACTAAGCCGTTTTGCCAAAATGACTCGGGTCAGAAGGCGAGAAAGACCTTCGGAAAAGAGGGTGACAAATAATGGTGATAAGGGATCATCTTGACGAGAGAAAAAAGCCCATAGGGTTACCATTAATGAGAACAGCCAACGTAGTCGAAGCCATTCACAAATCCAATAGACCGAAGTTGGAGAAAATCTCAATTCATGTAATAATGGAAACAGAAACTGCCATTCAACATGATCATAAAATTTCTCTATATCAATCTTTAATGTCATCAATGTAGTCAAAATCGTGATTCCAAGTGAAATCGAAAACATGGGTGAAATCAGAATCGTAGTTTTTAATCGTAAAATCGTAAGATTTTATGAACTACTATCGAAACATTTAAGTCAACAACATATTAAGAATAAGAAGACCATTACCCAACTTTGAAAAGTCTAAATAAGAAAAAAGAGAATGTCGGCTCTTAAGCGGTCATTTGAGGAAGTAATAATTAGATTTTAGACACTTTTTAGTAATAACTTCTAACTTAATTAATCAAAATCTTTTAAAAAAATCAATTTAATTTAATTGTCTTTGTTCTGACTTATATGTAGTTGTATAAACTGGTAATTTCCCCTAGAAAGTGAAATCATAAAATACAAGAAAAATTGTTGATTTTATAAGATTCTAAGATTTTGATCGAGATTTTACGACCCATAGATTTTGCGTGGAATCAAGATCGCTAGAGACCAGTGAAATCATAAAACCGTAAGATTTTAAGATTAAAATCGGGATTTTGATTACATTGAATGTCATCAAATGTTTAGCGCCTGTGTGTGTTTTGAGAAAATGATTGAGTTCATGAGAAATTAGGATATTATCCATGATGGAACGATGCTTAATAAAATCATTCTAAGTTGGACTAATAATATGTGGAAGAATTGATCCAAGGCTCGAAGTGATGATTTTGTAAATTACAGTGCATAACCCAATTGGTTGAAATTGCTTCATCGAAGTGGCACTGGGGACCTTTGAGATCAAATTGAGCCAAGTGTGATTGAAACCCTTAACCATTTTACTCTTCTTAAAAAATTCAAAGACTGCGTTTTTCACATTTGACTAGACAATATGCCAATATTTCTGAAAAAAGTGTCTCGTAAACCCATCAGGACCCTGAGCTTGAGTTGAGCCAATAGCAATGACTGCTACCCGAATTTCGCCGAGGGAAATGGGAGCTAACAGATGACCATTCATATCAGAAGTAACAATGGGCTGATTCCTAGGGATGAGACGAACGGCGTACCGGATAATTCAGAAGAAAATAAATGTGAAAAGCAATCAATAGCAAGACGCCCTTTGTCTGAATCCTCTGACGGCATCTCTCCTGTTTTAGATTCCATGGTGTTAATTCGTTTACTTTCGGGAAATAGTCATCGATCAGTGAAAAAAAAGTTGTATTGAGGTCCCCAAGTTGAAGCCAATTACAACGACGACGTTGTTTCCAATAAAAATCTTCTTGGTGGCGGGCCTTTGTTAGTGAAAATTCTAAACGACGGACTTCAGCCCAATCCACGCGAGGGTTACCCGAGCAAATGTTGAGTGCTTGCTCCAAGTCATGGATCAACCGTTGTGAGTTAGACAAACCCCTACGACACCAATCAAAAAGTAAATGTCTTAAACCCTTTAGTTTATCCATTAGGCGAAACTGAGGTGATCTAGACGGGGAGGTGGTGGACCAAAAGTGATAAATAAGATGAGAAATCGTGGGATTATCCACCCAACGACAATCAAATCGGAATAGTCTTTTAGAAATAGGCGAAGGAGCCATTGTCGACAAATGAAATGGGAAGTAATCAGATTGGATAGGAATCAAGTGAGAAACTGCTGATTTTGGCCAAACATGCAGCCAATCTAAATTCATGAGAAATTGGTAAAGGTGTTCATCAATGAGAGAGGCACGTTGGTGCCGGTTTGACAATGTAAATTGAGAGGCTGAGAACCCAATATTGAGGAGACGAAGTTGATTAATGAAATCAAGAAAAGTAGTAATACGAGCTCGAGGGACAGGAACAACCCCACGTTTTACTGAATCTGATGTGATTGCATTAAAATCTCCAAAAATTATAATTGGCTCTAAATACTCTGAACGTGGTGAAGGATAATTTGGAACTATAAGTGACGAGAAATCAGATCTGCAGATAAATGAACACCAGTGAGATAGGCAAAATTCGAATCTTGAAATTCCAAACTGACACAAACCGCAAAAGGGTATGAGAAATAACATTTCACCGAAAAACACAATCCCATGCTAAAAATAAACCACACCCTTCAGAAATTTCTGGTATGGACTCAAAAGACGAAAACCTAGTGCGAGATAAAGTAGACATACTGCAAGCTTGATAAAGACGTCTTTCGCAAACAAATAAAAAGGATGGCGTGTGATGACGTAAGATTTACCGCATTTATCTCGCCACATTTGAACGACATTCCTCTTGTTTAACTCTGAGTTGTGATGAACTTGAGTGATTTTTTATGAAAAATGTGTATTATCCCCCGTTGGCCCTCTTTTGGGTAATTTGATGTTGTTTCGAGTTATTTTTGATGAGATTTCAGGTTACCACATTGTGGATGATCTTTCTACGAGCTCGACGCTTCAAACGGAGATCAATTCGGAGCACAAATGAGGTGGGAATTACCAAAAGAAGTTCGGAGCTGGATTCAGCTCCAAAAGTGCGCCTTTTGAAGGGGAAAGTGCGCCGGCGCACTTTTCGACCCCCTTCCCGCACTTTTTGCTTTAATTCCAGATTTTGACAAAAATTGGGTTTTTAACCCAATTTCGAGGAGGGAGGAAACACACTTCATTTTCTGCAATTCTCCACTTTCTCTCTGACGAACCAGGCACTCTCGGAGGTGAAGACGGAGCTTTGGAGACGCGATTGAGCGAGGATTGGCGAGGATTGACTCAGGAGTTTCAAGGATTCATCAAGATTAGGTTTTCTCGGAGTAAGATGTCTTCTTCTCCGGTTTTCTTCTTCTTTGTTTCTGCGATTCCTTCTGTAACGATGTCGAGGTAAACTTCTAGGGTTGTTTAGATTAGATGAAGCGTTAGATAGGATTTTGTATGGATGATTTCGGGTTTCTAACCCGTTTATGTTAATCGATGATATTTCAGACATAGATGCGATTTCTCCTAAACCCTAATTTAAGCTTCTTGATTCTGGTAACTTGATCAATTGTTAGTTTCTGAGTTTATCTTTGAATTGCGGGTCTGACCATGAACGCACTTCATTCTAGAGTTTAGGAGGTCGTTAGGTTCTCCAAATAGCTTGACCATAGGATTGTCAGAACCTAATCTCTTTGCATGATTTTGTGGCATTTCACTGTTCTTGATCGTTCTTGAATTCTTGCAAGTTAGCTTGACCATAGGAGCTTGTAGGTTTGATAGAATAGAATCTCTACGGCCTCGATTGTATTAACCGAACTAGCGTGGATTTGAGTCTGAACAACCGCCTTAGTCTAAACTCAAAATCCCAATCTGCTTTCCTTGCTTTGTTTGATTCATTTGCATTATTAGTTTAATTAGTTCAAACCCTTTCACAAAACCAAACGATAAAAACCCGAATAGCTTATTCCACATTCGTTGAGTAATAGAAACAGAAAGACCCTTGGGAAATAGCGATCTCTTTGAAGCAATCCATTGAGTAAAACTTAGTGCGCATTAATTTTCGCACCAGCGTGTGATGGCGAACAAGGGTGCGAAGTTCAGAAACTGTGATGTCCCCGTCCAAACCACTATAGTTCAGAGCAAGGACATTCATGGATCCATGGCGGGCCCATTAGGGTCGGCGCCGCTAACCACCCGAGTTGACGAGAAGACATAAACCAAAGTGTGTAGATCATCAGAGTGTGCCATTGTGCAACCTACAGATTGATGAAGGACTGGAAAAATACAAAAAAGCATACGAACAAAAACAATAAGTAAGATAGCTAAAAAAATAGAAGAACTGAATTAGCAAACAGAGCATGAGAACAAAATTACTATCAATCAAGGGAGGGAAGATATGTAAACTATCCATTCCGAGAGTTCCATAAGTCGAAGAATCGACTAATTGATGGTACGAAATTACTGAGGTGATAGGGGAAGCAAGCCCAAAAGAGGAGTCCACCCAAAACACTAGAGGACCACATAAAATGGTAGGATCAGATTGGGCAGGAGAAGTAATGTTTAAGGGAGCAATTGAATGATTAAGGCCCATTCGATCAAGACTATCAATTCGCAGACGTTTCCCAGGACGATGAAGTGCATCCCCATCTCCAAGAGAGTGAAGCAGCCCAACCGTCACCGGAGATTAACAAACAACAGAGACAGACGGAATTCGACCATTGGATGAGTTGACACTAGAGGAGTCGGAAGAGGCACAACTGCAGTAATTATTCTGAATTTGTGATTAAGAAGAGAGAGCAATTGGACGAGAAGGCTATGGGTTAACGCGACGCGCACCACTAAACTTCCACACAAAGATCCAATGATTGCAATCTTTCGATTTCTCGGTGCCCGTGTCATTCATCAGACATCTCTGAATTTCATGTCCAAGAAGACCACACTCGTAACAAAATTTCATCTCCAATTTTTGCGGGTACTTTGTTTCAATTAGTGTTATTGGAATGTGTTTAAAAAAATGTAACGTCCATATTCGATGATGATGATGAAGATGAATATTAATAATTAAATTGAATTTTCTTTTCTTATTTCTTACTTTAATTCGTGTACATCAAGGGCATTATATAGTTGTATATCTCTAAAAATCTAATTAACGGAAAAATAATAATAATTAATAATTAATAATTAATTCCTAAAAATAGGCACGTAACATATCATTCTCCTCCGAAAGAACCTTGTACTCAAGGTTCGAGTACGCTCTTATGACCATCATCCATTGTCGAACAACTTGAAGTGGCTGTCATCTGGATCAATCCAATTGACCAAAAGAAATATGAAGACACAACCCAAATTGACGATGGAGTCTTCATGATCAAACTCATCAAACTAACAGTTCCGTCTTCAATATTCTCATCTTTGAATTGGAATTCCTCAGTTCGCATAAGTGTTGATATATTGTCTCTCAACAAAATATGATTCAATTGTGGCATCTTCACTTGGAGAAATATAAGAGCCGTAAAAAATTGAAACTGGGGAATTCTTTGTTTGGATGTGTATCGAAGATTCATCTATTTTCTTGCATTCTTAGATTACTTCCTCTTCTTGGACTGGAGGCTCTTCTAATGTAAACTTGTCTTCGTTAGAAACTTCTGAGCTTTCGATCGAGCTACACCTGGTGTGCAACTATTCCTTCAATTGCTCCCGTGAAATCTCTTGTGCCGACTCCTTCATCGCTCGAAGCCAGAATTGAGCATCTCCTTCCAGGAAAATTGAAGCAATAAAAACCTTTTCAGTCTTGGCGGCATGGTAGAACTAAAAGTATTGATCAGCTAGGCAGATCCAAGTCGTAGGGTCCTCATCTTCTATAAATCATGGGAAGTCGATATTGAATCTAGTTGGCATCTAGATCTGGAATTATTGGTCGGATTTCAACCGTCGATGTCGGATTTGAAGAGAGGAGCTAGTACCTCCTCAAATCCACTATCCTGACCCTCCCGTCCTTGAGCACCAGCAAAAGAAGTATTGGCGCCAGGATGACGATTTGGGCTCTTTATGATCTGGATCATGCAACGGTGACAGACTGGACGGTGACGACGACATTCTCCTGAGATTCTTGGGAGGATGAGTAGAGAGTCTTAACGTAGTGGCAACGTTGTCCTGAGATTCGTCGAAGTAGTAGAGATGATCTCGGCGTAACCACAACCCCTGCTTCAGCTACAATTGTGCGGCGAAGAAGCTTTCTCTTTAATGACTTATCTCATTTCGTCGGAAGTTTGGAAGAGAGAAAAGTGATGACTATCTCTCTTTGGAAGAAATGATGGTTGTTTTGGAATGAATGGAGGCTTGGTTTCTATATATATAGTTAAATACATTTAATTTTTTCCTGTTAGATTAAATCCAACGATTCTAGTGCATTTGATTTATTAAACCATAAGAAGGACTTGGTTCCCCTATAGGATCTTGCCTGTAATAGTTTGGTTCCCCTATAGGATCTTGCCTGTAATAGTTGAGTTCAGTTATAATCAGTGGGTTCAGTTGTGGTCACTTGAATCCGGCCTCGACCATAGTCAGTGGTTTCTGGTTGAATTCAATTTCAGGGGCTGACCAAATTCGGTCAGGTACCCAAAACTGCCCAATTTCCAGGCCAACCCATATATATAGTAGGGTAGTTTTGAATAGAAAATCCCTAGCAGCTATGTACGTTTCCTTCCTTTAGCTCTCAGAGCAGGGGCGGATCCAGGGGGTGCTCGGGTGAGCCCTGACTCACCCCTCTTTCGGTTCCGTCCTTGAAAATCGAGGATATATTTATGGGTATTTCGAATTCAGCTCAGTACATTTTTGAATATTAGCTCAGTGTTGTATTAGTTCGACTCAACCGTGAATTAATTTTAGGCTTAATTTCAAATTTAATTAATTAAAGTCCAAATTAATAGCCCATTCATAATTAGAAGTGTAAAACTAAAATTGCAAGTATAGATTTGAAGATTTTTTATGTTATTCAAATTTGTTGTCACGACTTAAAATTTTTTCTGAATTTCAGCTCAGTGCATAATTCAATTTGGATCTACTCTGTCTCTGGAGCTTCTCTGCCTATAAAATCTAACCCATCAATTTCCTTGGGTTTTCAAGAAGGAACCGATAACAAAGAAATGTAAAGTAATTGGTTATAGCTAGCTATTCGAATTACAACAAACACTCTAAACAAATTTAATAATGAAACTCTGTCTGCATAACCAGAATTGAATTTATCAATAATCAGGAGTAAGGAGCTGGAAACCATCAACAAGATGTCGCTGCTGCAGATGGTTCTGCTTCTTCCGAATTGCGGAATTGTCCTGCCTGGAATACGGCTCCACAGCAGCAGCCTGGGCTCTCCCCTTTCGCTTCTGAAGGAACCTCTGCAACGATTTCTTCATTGACAATCCCATCGCAGGAGGACACGAGCTTTCAAATGTTGGGGAAGATGACTGCGATCCTTGTAGTTGTTCATCCCTTACCAATTTATTCTCCTTTGTCGCGGTTTCTTGATTACGGGCGAGCATTATAATGGATCTAGCCTGGAACTCAGTGACATCGCACACGCAGAAGCTGTCATTGTAGAACACTGTAAAGGGGAGATGCTGCTTCTCCTCCCTCTGGTCGTCACCGGAACTGGATCTCATTGGGGAAACGAGGCTAAGCTCCAGGTTGCAGATGGGGCTTCCCATTTTTTTGATCTGGAGAAGTAGAAGAAAGGATTTAATTGAACTCTGAGTTGAAAGTGGAGGAATCTGGTTGTAGGGATTTTTGAAGATCTGATTTTGGTTTTGATTTATAAAGAAAGGGTCATAGTTCGGTGGGTGAATGAATGCTTTTGACGAGACAGAGATAGAGTCGTGACAGCTGGTTCTTACTAATTATTTATTTTAGGGAAAATAGCACTTTGCCCCCCTCTACTTTTTCAACTTAACAGATAGCCCCCCTATACTATAAATCGCTCTTTTTACTTCGACCAGTTTGCATTTAGGGTACTTTCATTCCAACTATCGTCTAATTTGGACACATCCTCACACTGACAGAGAGAAAAATCAGAGGTGGGAGACGAAGAGTTAGTAAAGAAGGTAAATTGGGGAGGTATCGTGAAGAGTATGGTGAAATACAAAGGGTTTTAAAACCAAACGTTTTATTCGTCAATTTCATCCTATCCAATTATATATATATATTTACATTCCAATTCGAAAAACGTTTAGTAAGCTAATACGTGGTTATTGGAGCTAGCGTGATGTATTGAATATGTATTAATTAACGTCAAGAAGACGATTGTTGGAACAGGACCCAAACGGCAAAGTTGTCGAAGTAGAATGGGGTAAAAATAACAATTTATAGTGTATGTGCTATTTGTTAAGTTAGAAAAGTATAGGGGTCAAAGTATTATTTTTCCTTTAATTTAGTATTTGAGTAATTAATTAGCACGTTATTCATATTCTGGAAAACTAGGTGGCAGCCGCTATTTTCCTTTTGCATGTTTCCCGTTTGTTGCTTTTCTTTTCCTTTCGACCGGCCGACGACTAACAGACTTCCCTTGTGATTTTATTTCATTGTTTACCACGTGACTTATTGTTCTTATTTGTTTGTTTGCCACGTGATTTTATGTTCTCATTTGATGATGACAATTTGTATCATAACAACATTACGGGAGGGATTTTGGGTGATTTGGAGCTCAAATCCATGCCCTAGAAATTTCATTAAAATCTCTTGTTTGGACTGCAAAAAAAAAGTGAAGATTGAGAGAGATTTCAAATATCTTAGGTAAGCTCAAAGTGATTCGAGAGAGATTTTAAAATCACCACAATAAAGTAGGGATTTTGGGAAGTTTAAGAGAGATTTGATACACTATTACTAGTTTGTCCTCAACTAATTCAACTATTTACAATTAACCCACATATATAAGCCATCAAATTTTGGTAGATGGTTAATGAATGACATTTTGGTCATGTGAAACATTAATTTAATTTTCAATTTTTTATTTTATGAATTCCCTACCCAACAATCTCTCCAAATCACCCATCCAAACCTTCTATTTTTCAAATAGCAAGGAGACCTCAAATCTCATGCTATTTCAAGTCTCTAGACATTTGAAATCCCCTCCTCTCAAATCACCTATCCAAACGACCCGTAAACTAAACTCTTCATCTGTTTTAATTATAATTTATTTGAATAATTTATTTTATTGAGCATTTTAAGATACATAACTATCCTTATCTCAGTTTATGTTTTTTAATCCTTATTTGAAAGGCTTAATATCCATTTTGGTATGACTCTAGAGAGGGATTTTGGCCCCCCTATCGTCCAATAGACCAATTATACTCGACCCGTTGAATTTAACCTAAAGGGTATGATTAAATATTTTTTTTAACTATATATATGAAAATCCTAGAATCATAATTTCATTCATTCTAAAAATAACATTGTCTCCTAAAAAAATTTGTCGCAGTCGCCTCACCAGAGTACTTCATCTTAACGTTCTTCTTCACGCCGTTGCTAGCTTTCATCTCGACGTGGGCGATAGAGCCACCGCTGATAATGGTTGGGCTTCTGATGATACGATCGGTGGTGAAGATTGAGTGGAACAACATGAGGCAGGCGATCCCAACGTTCGTTACTCCCGGAAGGTAAGGATTATCGACTAATTTTTTATTGCCTTGTTACCTTCTCCGACTTATCCTCATGATCATTAGTCTCGATTTTTTGTAGTAATTCAGGACAGCTAATAAGAACGGGATAGACGAGGAGAGGATTTTAGGATTTCTGTTGTATTGATTTCTGAAAGAATAATTACAATTTACAGCCTTTCAGTCTATCGCCTATATACTGGGAAAAAGAATAAAAGAAGAAGATGACGTCTAACAGCTTTCCTATTTTGTTGTACACGTGTCTCAGGACCACAAGCCTTTGGCTGTATTGTCCATACGCTGCGTTTCCATTAGGTCACAGCAGCCCTGTCTTCGATCCGCAGCGGGCACTTCCTTTTTTCATTCATTTCTTCATTGTTGTGAAGCAACTCTTCATCATTGTTATATTCCAAATATGCATTCCCTTGACTAGGCTTCGTTAACACTCCCCCACAAGTTGGCGAGTATATGTCATGTACTCCCAGCTTGAGTAATATCCAGTTAAATCGATGTGCACTCAACCCCTTTGTGAAGACATCTGCAAGGTTTCTGTCTGTACACACATACCTCAGAACAATCAGCCCATTCTTTACTCGTTCTCTAATCACATGGCAGTCAATTTCGATGTGTTTGGTGCGCTCGTGGAACACAAGATTCTCTGCCATGTGAATAGATGATTTGTTATCACAGTAAACGCTTATGGGATCTTCATGAGCCACGAACATGTCACTAAGCAACTGCTTCAACCATTGTACCTCATATGATAGCTGTGACATGGCTCTGTATTCCGCTTCAGAGGATGATCTGGAGACAGTGCTTTGTTTCTTGGCCTTCCAGGTGATGAGAGATTCACCAAGGAAAGTGCAATACCCTGTAATGGACTTTCTAGTGTCCGGACATGCTCCCCAATCGGCATCACAATATCCTTTTATTATCAACTGATTTGATGAGCTGAAGAACAAGCCTTGACCTGGTGAACTTTTAATGTACCTGAGAATCCTATGAGCTGCTTGCAAGTGACTACTATGTGGCTCTGCTTGGAATTGACATAGCTGCTGTACAGAGTAAGCTATGTCAGGCCTAGTAGTCACAAGATAATTCAATTGGCCAATTAACTTTCGATATTCAGTGATCTCCTGCAGTGCTTCTCCATCATCCCTGGACAGTCTGGTCATCATGTCCACTGGTGTTTTTGCTGGTTTACATTCCAAGAAATCTGCTTCTTTCAATAACTCCAAGCAATACTTCCTTTGACAAACTGAGATACCTGCTGCACTCCTTGCAATTTCCAAGCCTAGGAAGTATTTCAATTGCCCCCAAATCTCTAACTTTGAACTCTTTTCCTAAGAAGATCTTGACATCATTAATCAATTCCATGTTGTCTCCTGAGATAATGAGATCATCAACGTACACCAGCATGACTAACTTTTCTTTATCACTGGATTTAGTGAAAAGAGAACAGTCAGACAGGGATTGAGTGAATCCATACTTCACAAGTGCTTCAGTGAGTTTGGCAAACCACTGCCTACTGGCTTGTTTTAAACCATACAAGGACTTCTTTAACCTGCATACCTGATTTCTCGAATGATTGCCATGTATTCCCTGAGGTAATTGCATATATACCTCTTCATCTAAGTCCCCATGTAGGAATGCATTGTTAATGTCCATCTACTCCAAGTGTCATTGCTTAACAACTGCAACTGCTAACAACAGCTTGACTGTGTTCATTTTCACAACAGGTGAGAAAGTGTCGGAAATACACTCCATAAACTTGAGTGTATCCTTTTGCCACCAATCTTTCCTTATACCTTTCTATTCTACCATCTGAGTGTAGCTTGACCTTGAATACCCATTTGCAGCCAATCAGCTTCTTACCTTCTGGACATGACACAATGTCCCACGTATGGTTATCTTCTAGAGCCTGCAGCTCAGCCTTCATAGCATTTCTCCAATTTCCATCCTTTATAGCTTCATCAAAGGTTTTTGGTTCGGTTAGGTTGGTAATGGCCATGGCTAGATATTTGTATTTGGGAGTAAGTTGGTCATAGCTAGGGCTGTATATGAGCCGAGCCGAGCCGAGCTGGAACCCAGCTCGGGCTCGGGCTCGCCAAATTTTGTATGGCTGGCTGGGCTCGGGCTCGGGCTCGGGCTCGGGCTCGGGCTCGCTACGAGCTCGGATAGCCCAGCTCAGGCTCGGCTCGTTTGTTGGTTGACCGGGCTCGGGCTCGTCTCGAGCTCGGCTCGGGATCGGCTCGTTTACGATGATAAACGAGCCTAGCTCGGATTTGGCTCGTTTAACATTAAATGAGCCAAATCCGAACCAGACTCGTTTAATATTAAACGAGCCAGACTCGTTTATCATCGTATGATCTCGAGCGAGCTCATGATATAAAATATTAAATACTTTAATAAATCATATATTCTCCAAAAATACGACATCGGTGATACATAATATCTGAAATCACAATTCATAAATATTCTAAAATTCATAAAGAGTCTAAAAGGCAACAAGCAAACAACTAATACATATAAAAATAGCAGTGGCATAATAGCATCAAAATATACTATCAAGTGCATCTGCATCTCCAAATCTGCAAATCTGCATCTGCACCATCCTCTTCATCCTCATCTGTGTTGTTCCTCATGTATTATATGGAAATGAGTATTAGAAGAGAGTGATCAACAGATAGTGTCAAAGCCATGAACAAGAAAAGCTACAAATATGAGACATAGACAGATACATAGATACACAGATCATAGATTGAAGGAGCAAATTGAGGAAGCAGCAGCAAGCAATAATAATTCAATCTGATTGGCAACCGGAATTCTGGGGAACACAGACATATACATAGATACACAGATCATAGATAGATACACATAGCCCATATCAGCAATTCAACATAGGCTGACGATGACCTTCATATAGCTGTCAATCAAACCAAACAACAAATGAAGAAGCTAACAAAAGCAAAGTTGAAAGTTTGGCATTCTTCAAATAAGACAGAAAACTCCTAATCTGAACTTGAAGTTGAAATTACATGAAGGCTTTGTACAATCAGAAGATCCAAATATGGAAGATTGAAAGACAATTCATAATTTTACCAAATTGTCGTTTCTCACTTGCTTCCTATGTTAGAGGGGTTTCTTTCTTTGCCAATCCATCATAAGATGATCCCATTTGGTTTGATTGGGATTTCAATTTAGCCATGATTATAAAACAACCATTTAACAATGAACTTGTATACACCATATTGTCAGTCTAAGCGAAGTTACAGAGTTCTTACGACAATGGTTCTCGCCCAATAAAATCAAATTAGCAGCAAGATGGGTATCAAATTAGCAGAATCGAAGAATTAGAAAGCTAGGGTTGCGACAGAGGAGAAGAAGATGGAGAAGAAGAAGAACCACTGACCTGGAGTCTGGGATTAGGGTTATGACTGTGCTTCTATCACCAGCAAACTATAAAATGGCATCACAACTGCACCTATGTTGGCTGCAAGAGACAACAACAAAGAAAATCCAGTAAAGAAGAAAAAGAGAAATTTTAGAAAGACTACTGCGATTTGCGACAGAGAAAGAGGAGGAGGAGAAGGAAGACGAAGAAGAAGAAGAAGAAGAGAGAAGAAGAAGAGGAAGAAGAAGACCACTAACCTGGGATTGTGTCTGCGAAGAAGAAGAAGAAGAAAAGACTGAACCTTGTGAACTGAGAGAATGAGAGTGGGTTTTTTTGGGGGTGGGAAAACAATTTGGCCGCTATTACTAATTTTTGGGGTGGGATTTTTTTAATAATTATTGAGACTAGGATTATACTTTAAATTTAGAATTATATTAAATAATAGCTCACGAGTTACAATTGAGCCAGCTCGCGAGCCTGGCTTACCGAGCTAACGAAGCGAGTTGGCTCACGAGCCTGCCGAGCCGACCAACGCATTGGCTCGAGCTCCTCTCATTTAGCTAACGAGCCTATTCACGAGCTAGCTCGCTTACGACGAGCCGATCTCACGAACGAGCTTTTTTAAAATAAATACGAGCCCGAGCCCGAGCAGCTCGCGAGCAGCTCGACTCGTATGCAGCCCTAGTCATAGCTAGTGTAGGAGGTGATGGGATATGGTGACCTGGCATGGCCAACCATGTAATCTGAGAGATAAGCTAGTGTTTTGGATATCCCGTGTGACCTTCGAGTTTGAGGTTGAGTCGGTTGTTGAAAGTCAAGGTTGGTCATTGAGTGAGGTGAGGTTTGAGGTTGGCTTTGGTTTTCTGGTGATGGTAAAGGAGTTTGAGTGTGCTGAGTGTGTGTTGGGGATGGACTGTCCTGCATTTGAGGCAACTCACTGGAGGTAGAGGAGGTGTCATCCTCCACACTAGGTGTGTAAGATGGCCCTCTAGGTGCCTCAAATGCAGGATGGTCTAGGAAAGAACCTGCATGAAATAGAACATCTGGTGCAACCGGATCATGAATGGATGATGTATGTCATGAGATGCAGAAAGAAAGGGAAATATGTTTTCATGGAAAAGAACATCTCTAGAGACAAAGATAATGTGACTGTGAAGATCATAAATCTTATGGCCCTTAATTCCAGCAACTGTACCAAGATAAATACCTTGTCTGGCTCGTGAGTCAAATTTGGTTTTATTTCTATCTAAAGAGGAAGCATAACAAAGACATCCAAAGACACGTAAGTGATGATAGCTAGGAAGTTTATTGTAGAGTTTTTGATAAGGACAAAGGTTTGATAGAAGAGCAGTAGGGAGATGGTTAAGAAGGTGAACAACATGTAGAATGCATTCACTCCAGAATCTGAGGGGTAAGCCAGCTTGAAACCTAAGAGCTCTTGCAATATTCAGAATATCCTGATGCTTTCTTTCCACACGACCATTTTGCTCTTGTCGTTCAACACAAGACATTTGATGCTCAATTCCATGTTGAGCATAAAAATCCTTCATTTGGAATTCCATGCCTTGGTCACTCCTTATGGTTCTGACCTTTCGATTGAATTGAGTGTGGACCATTTTGCAGAAATTTTGAAGAGCTTGTCTGGTTTCAGACTTATGTTTCATAAGGAAGGTCCACACAGCTCTAGTATGATCATCAACCACAGTTAGGAAATAGGAGAAACCATCATAGGAAACAGTGTGTAATGGTCCCCAAATATCAGTATGAATGAGCTCAAAGGTTAAGTGCTTACAGCATTACTAAGAGAGAAAGGCAATCATTTTTTCTTAAAAAATGGCAATGCTCACAGTGAGTCATTGGCCTTACAGGTAAATCTGGATTACATTTCAAAAGAAGTTGAGTCCTATTGTTGGATAGATGACCTAGACGACAATGCCAGAGGTCAATGTCTTGAGGTTTGAAATTGAAAGAGGCTGCTACAAAAGGCTTGGTTGATTGAGTAGCTGTGAATGGTTGAAGTTGGTAGAGACCTCTAGCTTCTTTTGCAGAACCAGTCATCATCTAAGTGGCTAGGTCCTGAATGATGCAAACATCGGATTTGAAAAGAAGGGAAACAGGTAGGGTTTTTGTCAATTTACTAACAGATATGAGATTGAAAGAGAAGGTTGGAACATGCAGAGCATCATGAAGCAATAATCCATTGTGGGTTCTTGCTAATCCAATATGAGATGCTGTGACTTGAGTGTTATCAGGCAGAGTGATAAAGACATCTTTGACAGGTTTATAAGAAATGAAATGCATCAATGAGTTACACATATGATCCGGTGCACCAGTGTCTATAATCCATGAATCAGGCATAATGAAATTTTAGGCATTCTTATGAGAGGAGAGAATGGTTATACCAGCAAAGTTGGGGTAAACTGATGTAGTGTTGGTTCTGGTTAGATTGGCTTGAGGTGTGGTGGCTGATGATGAAGCTGTGCTGGAATTCTGCTGGAGAATAGCCATCATGCGATTGCATTCTTCAGAAGACAACCTCAGTGTTGCATTTTGGTCTGAGGAGTTGTCCTGGTTGGGTAAGCCTTCATTCTGTTGCTGGCCAGGGTAGTAAGCACTATTGGCTGCTCTGTAGTAGCCTCCAATATTACCACTCCTTTCCATCTTTCTTTTATGCTTAAGTCTGAGGCAATCCTCAATATTATGGTTAGTCTTCTTACAGTACCTACAGAAAACACCTTGACCTTGGCCCTGAGCTTGACCTGTTTCATTAGAACTGTTAGGTTTGTGCTCCCTGCCTCGGTTCCAGTCTCTCATTTGGGTTCCAGCTAGAGCTACGGTATCTACCGTCTTTACTTCTTTGTTGATGCCTTTAATTTTCCTCTCCAGCTTCATAGCAAACTTTGATGCTACCTTCAGGCTTGGTGGCGGATCCATGAGGAGCAATTGACTCTTGGTGTTCTCATGTTCTTCGTTCAGACCGATTATGAAATTAATGACATGGTCATTTTCTTGGTTGTTTTTCACAGCAGTATAGGTATTGCAGGTGCCAATGTGTCTCACTCCTCCACATTCACAAGCAGGGACGGAATGAAACATACTCATACCATAAATTCTTCAGACGATTATAATACTCTGTTATCGTGGATTTACCTTGCCTACAAGTCGAGATTTCAGCTCTCAGCTGAGCGATTCGAACTGAATCTGCTTCTCCATATTTTTCTTGCAACTCCTTCCACAGCTCCAGGGCACTGTCGTTGTCGACCACTACCTCCGAGATCTCACGATCCAAGGAGTTGATAATCCAAGCAACGACTGTGGTGTTACTCTGATCCCAGGCGTCGAACTCAGGATCGTCTTCGCCGGACATAGAGAGCTCACCGTTGATGAACCCAAGTTTCTTCTTGGTTTTGAGAGCTATCCTCATGGATCTGCTCCACAAGTGATAGTTGGTACCATCGAGCTTCACATTGATGATACCTTGAGCCAAATTTTCATTTGGATTGATGTAGTAGTGGCCGTGAGTTGAGCTGTCGCCGACGAACACGGCTTTTGTTCCATCTCCTTCATCCTTATCGCCAGACATGGTGATAACCCTAGGCAACGAAGAGTGAGCTCAAGGCTCTGATACCATAAGAACGGGATAGACGAGGAGAGGATTTTAGGATTTCTGTTGTATTGATTTCTGAAAGAATAATTACAATTTACAGCCTTTCAGTCTATCGCCTATATACTGGGAAAAAGAATAAAAGAAGAAGACGACGTCTAACGACTTTCCTATTCTGCTGTACACGTGTCTCAGGACCACAAGCCTTTGGCTGTATTGTCCATACGCTGCGTTTACATTAGGTCACAGCAGCCCTATCTTCGATGCGCAGCGGGCACTTCCTTTTTTCATTCATTTCTTCATTGTTGTGAAGCAGCTCTTCATCATTGTTATATTCCAAATCTGCATTCCCTTGATCAGGCTTCGTTAACAGCTAAAACGGATCTCACGACATTGGAACCCTTGGTGAGATCGGAGGCCATAGCCTTGACATCGGCAATGACCCGACCTAAGAGATAAGCTTGCGACCGTAGTACGTAGAAGTCGAGGGCCCAGGTGAAAGACATGAGGCTCTATGAAGTGTCGAGGATGAGTCCGGCGTACTCAGATCTGATCAACATTTATAGATCTCGAAGTTAGCTTGTACTAGTGCAATTGAAACAACTTTTTATTGTATTAGTGCAATTAAAATCGATATTGTATTTATCATTTGGTTGTAAATGTACATGCATTATGGCCATAATAATGATGATTTGATTGTTTTCTAGTTCTTCATCTTGAACAAACTCTTTAATTTGTTAAGATGTTATAACGAAAAATTAATTTATATATGTGTGTGGTGTGCTAGGACATGTAATGCAAGCGGGAAATATGAATTAAACCTTAATAGCCTACACTAGGACATGTAGTACGAGACTATGAGAGACAAAAATGCATGCACTAGGACACATATGCTTGTTTGGCTAGCCGAAAAAATGTGGAAAAAAATATTAAATTTAATTAACATTCTTAGATAATTAATTAACTAAAACCAATGTTGTCAAGACCGGACCGGTCATCGAACCGATGAGGTAAGAGGTTTGAGGATTGACGGTTCAACCGGAATTAGACCGTAAAAATCGGTGCAAAAAACCGGACACACATAACTTAAAAAGTTTAGGTATTATATGTTATTTACTTAAAATTTAGGTACTAAAAATATAAAAATACATAGTATAAATAATCCTCTTAATAACCTAACCCTAATTTTTATCTAATCAACAATCGCCACTTCTTTTCTTCCTCCCCTATTCTTCTTCTTCTTCTCGTCACCAAACGTACCTTTCTTTATTCTCCACAGCAAAGCTTTTTCTTTCATGATCCCTCCTTCTTCTTCCTCATTTTTTCTCCTTCTTATTTCTCTTATCCATATATTTATGCTTATTGATTTATTTCAATCGATTGATTCGGCCAGAGAAGAAGAAGACGACGCCGGCAGAGACTTCACTGTCGGCTGGAGAAAAGACGATGGCGGAGTGTGGAGAGAGAGAGGCAAAGAGTCGAGAGATGGTTTTGAGAAGAAAGGAGTGTCGACTGTCGAGAGAGAGGCAGAGAGTTTCAGTTTTCTTTTCTGATTTGAGATTCTGAGATTCACGATTTCAATTTTGCAAATTAGGACTAATTTGTTTTTTTTTTAATTCTTCCCAACCGGCCAAAACCACCCACACGGGGTTGACCGGTTCCTCGATTTTACCGGGTCGACCCTGTTTTTTGGAAAATTGAACCGGTGTATATTTAAAGGCTAACCGGACTAGATTTGGCGCTGATTCCCGATTTTACCGATCGAATCGATCTTTCCGATCCGATCATGACAACACTATTAACATACATAGGCCAATGGGTCGAGCATGAATCATCCCTTTCCTTTCTCTAGAATTTGGACTTGAACCAATAATACAAATATTTGTATAATTTCAAGTCTCAAATAGATTTTTTTTCAATGTTGTCTAATAACAAACAATTTGGTTTCTTTTTTTCAATAAAAAATTAGTTTATTATTTATGGGTCATTTATTGGTAGTTAAGTATTAGTTTTCTACACTATAGTCATCTATGTAAGTAGTGCGATTAATGAATACAAATATTTGTTTAAAAATAAATAAAAATATTATTATTGTTAGCATTCGAGTTATTATTCTCATTTCACCTAAGAAATTAATATACAGTCAAGATGATTACCTAAAACTATTCATTCTATGTATTAATATACAATACATAATTTCATCAAATGTGATATACTTCATATTTGATAGTTTCAAAATAATAAAATTTAATTTAGTATTATTTTTCAATTTTTCCTCATAACAATAAATCCCATTATGATATAGCCGGTGAGCTTAACAAATCGACAAGTGATTAATTGAGCTAGACAGAAAGATTAAAAACTATAAATTGGCCATGTAACTGGTTTAAATGTGGTTCTCTCAATGGCTTTTAGTTGTTCGACCTAGATGAACCTTCTAACTCTTGAATTTTAATACACGAATGCAATTTAAGAAGGTTATTACTCGAACCAAAAAATATAACAAATGGGAAAGAATATCAACTATTTGGATCCAAATCAAACCATTGTCAAACTTGTTCATTTATGTGAAGTTTTTTTTTTTGTATTTGTTATCATTGTTATAGTTAATTTCACAAACTAGCACATCAACTACAGTGTATATTTATTAGAATTGTTATTATTATGTACACGTATGTGTAGGAAATGCAAAAATAATTTGATGTCTCATCAAATTGAGATCAAAGTACGTTCACAAACCACACATGTATGAATCTATTTTTAACATACTCGAATAGATTCATGCATGTGTGCTTTGTGAACGTACTATTTTCAACATACTCGAAAAGAGACCCTTATAAAAAAAATACTCGAATAGAGACAATGTTTGCATACCATACATGAACCTCCATGTATGATCGGTATACTATGTATCAATGTTTGTTACATAATTTTGCTTCCATATTCAGTAAAGCCATGAATAAACTTTTATTGTAATGTTACATTAACATTATAGAACATGATCGGGAATAATAATTTCACAGAACATACTTGCAGATAATGTCAAAATAGTGAAGGTATTATCTCATATTTGTAATATATATTTCTTTATAAAAAATAAATTTTCCTTTATTTTAATCATATTCTATTAATTCTTCGAGAAATATTTTCATCTAAAACTAATCACATAATAAACCTCTTCAAAAAATATCACATAACAAACATTTCTTACCATTAATTTTATGAATAGTTGGTGACTTTTCTATGATGTTTAATTTAAATGGTTAGTTATACATTGAGTATTACTTGGAGTTAAAACAATAATTTTTATATATTACGTGAATTTAACGAAGTAAATGATATTGAAATCAAAGTGATATAGATTATGAATAGGAGAGATAGTTTTTTTAATAAAAATGTTATTTTGCTCAAGCCCACCATCTGGCGGGCAAAAAAACTAGTTATTTAAAAGAACAAAAATAAGAAGAAAATAAATCCCAAAAGAAAATTAGTCAGCTGTCAATCCGAAAGTCAATCTAACTAAAACAACTAAAAATGCGAAGAAAATTTTGTGTGAAAGAATAGCAAATAAAACTTCCAAGAGATAAAAATAGTGAAATCTATCTTTGGAACAACTTACTACTCGCGCTACTCTCCACTCGTCACTACTGCACTGCATCCAACAACACTTTATTGTATATAAATGTGAAAGCAAACAACATTCTGAAAATTAAACAAAATCACATCATCAAGTCCCAAACAAAAATAAAATAAAATAGAGAAAAGAATGGAGTTGTCTCTTCTCCTCTTGTCTCTCCTCTTTCTCTCTGTATCGTCCCATGAGAAATTAGCGGATCCGTCAGGCCAATTCGTGGACCCGAAAGTGCTAAACGTTGAGAAGCATCTACGTCCTCACGAGAAGTTCGGGGACCCATTTGGAAACCCAAGTGACTATAAAGAAAAAAAGCCCCCCAACGATTTCGGCACATCAGGTCTAACCAGCTTGGAAACCCAGAAATTTGTTGGAGACGGGATCAGCCCAGCAGCAGCTCTTAAGGTTGAGGCCGCCCTTTCGGTCGCTGACGCATAAGGACAAGTTCGAGTTGTTCACTAACAACTCTGGTGTTTCTGCTATGACACAATCGTGTTGCCTAATTGTGACAATGTGCTTATGTACGACGCCGCCATTTGGAGGATCTCTAATATCATGTTGCCTAATGGAGAGTGTTGTATCCTGAATCAAGCAACCGAGCTTAAACCGAAATCCTCCCTCTTCATTCCTTGGCCAACCCTTGATCAAAACCCTTTTGCACGAACCTTTGAGGCTCAACCACGAACTCCCTTCTCTCCCTTGGATATTGAGCTACTCATCCAAAACAAAAATTTAAGGGAGTTTATTCTCAACTCAAAAAGAAAAGACAAAAGCCCATCAAGGGAAGAAAGTCCATCGCCTGAAAGAAAATAAAAAGAAGAAGTTTTCGCGCAGCTGAAGGAGGCTTAGGATGAAGGCGATCATCTGAAGAAGGAGGTAACAGAGGTATACCAAACAATTTTTTGGGGGAGAAAGTTTCCCCACAACAAAGTGCAAGAAAGGGAAACAAGTGGAAGTCTTAACGATCGACCAACATAGTTCTTTCCCACCGATACGCTTCTCTAAAAGTGACATAACCAGAAATGGAGGACCGAGTCTAGATGCAATGGTGATACAACTAGTCACGTTAAGTAGCAGAATTGAGAGGGTAATGGTAGATGAGGGAAGCACCGCAGACATTCTGTTTTGGGAACTATACAAACAAATGGGGATACCCATAAACAGAGAATGCCAGAAGTAACCGAGCTTAAACCGAGAATCCTCCCTCTTCATTCCTTGGCCAACCCTTGATCCAAACACTCTTACACGAACCTTTGAGGCTCAACCACGAACTCCCATTTCTGTCTCATATCAAACCTCCTTTTGTTTCCCCCCTTTTCCCCCGATTAAAGCCACATGCCTCTGTTTAAACTGACAGGTCACAATGTTCGTTACTAGGACGCAACGCTCATTGCAATTTAAGAGCCAACAGTCGTTCACCGACCCGCAATGCTCGTTGAGACTTCAGATCCTATGACAGTTGTCTAAGCCGCAACGCCCGTTGCCCACCTAGCCGAACTGATTTTATTAAAACTAAAAATCCAGAACGAGCCCTTACAATTTTTACTTGATCTCGATGTCATTTTCGAATATTTCAATTACTGAGAATTTATGCTGTTTTCTATTTAATGTTCTTGTTTGATAAACTGATCGATTCAATAATAGCTACCCATTTCTGGTTCACACATGGGTCCGACCATGAAAATTGGAGATTGGTATTATACCATTGTTATGAACAACTTGCTGACCTCCAAATCAGCGAGACATTCGAACAAATGGAACTAGGATAGCGAGACAGATCTTCTCATGCACATTTCATATTTGTCAAACTTTGCTAAGGTGAGGGTCCTGCGTCGATAGGTTATTATTGTCTGATTTAGAACATAATTCAACAATGTATTACAGACGATACATAGCTACAAATTTTATCTAAAAACTACAAAATTCCAATGAGTCATCCTAGTGAGTGAAAATCGTGCTTACTCAATTTTGGTGATGAGTTTCTTTGCTAATTAATTTTGTAGCTATTTTTTCTATTTTTAAAATTATACTATAAACAAAATCTCTAAATTGGGGTATCCGAAATATAGCCACATGATCTGAGAAAATAAAAAACAAATGTGCCTAAAAATAGCAAAAAATTTGATTAAGTTGAGAGAAAATGCGTTCCAAGATGGTTGCTATTTGCTAAAAATTCAAATTCGGTGTTGTGCAAACCATGAAAGTAGGGGTGCACTGCATTGGATTGTTGAAAACATGACAGCCATTCAATTTCAAAACAAAAATTAACCAGAGATGTATGAAGGCTTATATAAACCATCTCCTTCTTCCTCCTTAGTAATCCATTCCATAACAACAACAATCATGGCAGCAACCAAAACATTGTTTGTCCTCTTAATTTCCTCGTATATTATACCGCACTTGTTGTTGTTATTGTTAGCACCCAGCGCGTGTGCCCAAGAAGCAGCAGCAATTTCGGCAACACCTTTACCTCATGAGGATTTTACCGACCCTAAAAGCTTCGATACCCTAAATAAAGAAAAGGTCCTTGGTCCACATGAGTTGTTCGGGAACCCGTTTGGAAACCCGGATGACTTCGAGAAAAAGAAGATCACAAACGACATTGGGACGCCGTTGGATAAGGAAATCGATGCCCTCCTGACGACGGATGCTCAAAAGGACCTAGATGCGAGTGGTAGTACTAGTGGCCTAACAGAGTCAAAGGTGAAGGCAATAACAGCTGACGGGGGTTTGAAAGTAGAGGCTGGTGGCGCAGGAAAAGGTGCCAACGCATTCAAAGAGGCAGCCAATGGTACGACCAAGGGAAAGAAAGCTCATGCAACCCATATGGTGAACCCAACAGGGTTCAATGGGAAATGGGAGTTGTTTTGCGAGAATACTGGAGTTTCTTCTATGCATGCGATTTTGTTGCCCATGGTTAATAAGGTGTTAATATATGATGCCACCATTTGGAGGGTATCCAAGATCTTGTTGCCTAATGGAGAATGTCGTATTCTGGACCCCAAGACCGGCGAGAAGGATTGCTTTGCTCATTCTGTTTTGCTAGACATGGAAACCGCCCAAGTCACTCCGCTTGAGGTATATAATTAATTAATTCCATTTCCATTTTGTTTAATTATGATATGATACTTACAGTTACTGACATTGAAAATGGAATTAATTAGCTTCATACGGATACATGGTGCTCGTCCGGAGGACTGACACTGGATGGAAATCTGGTGAGTACTGGCGGTTTCCAAGGAGGTGCAAATACAGTGAGATACTTGGACACTTGTATGGGATGTGATTGGAGGGAATACCCAACTGCCCTTGCTGCTCCTAGATGGTACGCGACACAGGCTCAGATGCCCGACGGACGAATGATGGTGGTTGGTGGTAGAGATGCCCACAGTTACGAGTTCATCCCAGCGGAGGGACAACACAACCCCGCTCCGATCAAATTTGACTTCCTAACCCAAACTACCGATAAGGATGAGAACAACCTCTACCCTTTCGTCCACCTTAACACAGACGGAAATGTCTTCATCTTCGCAAATACCAGGGCCATCCTCCTCAACCCCAACACCAACGCCATCATCAAGGAATACCCTCCCCTGCAAGGTGGCCACCGCAATTACCCCGCTGCCGGCCAATCCGTCCTTCTACCTTTGAAACTCCACGCCGGCAACCAAGGCTCTGTCGCCGCCGAGGTCATCATCTGCGGTGGATCCGCCCATATCGATTCCTACACAAAGGCCAGCGAGGGAGTCTTCTACGCAGCCTTGCAGGACTGCGGCCGGATGAGAATAACTGACCCCAAGCCTGTTTGGAAAAGAGAGCTTATGCCTTCACCACGTTTGATGGGTGATATGTCGCTTCTTCCTTCTGGTGAAGTCTTACTCATCAACGGCGTTAAGAGGGGATCTTCCGGTTGGGGATTCGCCAGAGAGCCCAATTTCACTCCTGTTCTCTACAATCCCCGCGTCAAAAGAGGCGAGAGGTTCAGAGAACTCGTTCCAACCAACATCCCCAGGGTCTATCACTCCACAGCCACCGTTCTCCAGGATGGCAGGGTCTTGATTGCCGGAAGCAACACCAACAATGGATACGTCTACGATGCCATGTTCCCTACCGAATTGAGAGCTGAGAAGTTCTCTCCACCTTACTTGGACCCTGCCCTCGCGAAATTCAAGCCGGTGATTGACGTTGCGGCCACCCCGAACAAATTAGGATTCAACAAGAAGATTACCGTACAATTTAAGCTCCAGCAGCAGGAGAAGGCTGTGTTGCAAGAGAATTTCAAGGTGACCATGTACGTACCAGCTTTCACTACCCACAGCGTGTCCATGAATATGAGGCTTTTGGATTTAGGCCTGGAGGCCGTCAAGCGCAATGGCCCTGGAGTTTATACTATCGACGTGTGGACCCCACCTAATACTAAGATTGCTCCCACAGGATATTACTTGTTGTTTGTTGTTTGCCAGGGAGTTCCTAGTGAAGGAATCTGGGTTCAAATTAAGTGAATATGTATATAATATATATATGTATAATATATCAAACATATATCTTACATTCGATATGTTAAAAATATAGAATTTATATTTTTATTATTTTCTCATTTTTTCCTCATAACAATAAAACTTTATATGACCTGGTTGGTCGGCTTGGCAAACCGAAAACTGAATAATTGTGTATGAACGAGAGATTAAAAAGCTTCAAATTAGTCATCTAACCGGTCTAACAGTTCTTTGTGCAAAAACAATCTTGGCCTATCTCTAAACTCTTAAAATCTTATGGGTATGTGAAATACTTGAATGGTTCTCTGTATGATTTTTAATAGTTTGACCTCGATCAACCTTCCAACTCTTAAATTTTAATACATAAAAGACAATTTTGTATGGATATTATTCTAACAAAAAAAAAATACAACAAGTTGGAAAGGGATATGAACTATTCATATCCAAATTAAACCGTTGTCAGCCTATTCATTTATGTGATGTTTTTTTTTGAATTTTCTTTTTAATTTATGTGAATTTTAATGTTTTTATCACTATTATAGTTAATTTTAAAAAAATAGCACATCAAATACACTATATATTTTTAGAATTGTTATTAGTATGTACACATATGTGTAGGAATTCAAAAATAATTTGACGTCTCATCAAATTGAGATCAAAGAACGTTCACAAACTACACATACATGAATTTACTTTCAATATACTCGAATAGAGACAATGTTTTCATACCACACATGAACCTCCATGTATGGTAGTTATATTATGTATCAATGTCCATCTTTGTTACATAATTATGCTTTCAAATTCATTAATGTTATAACATAAGCTTTTTAATGTAATGTACATTACATAACGGTTTTGGTAACTAAATTATTGATAATTAATTAAAATTAATTTTGTAACTATTCTTTCCTATTTGTGGAATAATTACTCTTTCCTAATAATTATCCAATAATTATTATGTAGTTAAATGTTAAGTATTTAAATAAATTATTGAGATTTTAATTTTAAATGAAGGGTGGAAATTGAATTGGTCTAGTAGACCATAGATTCAATCTACACCAAAAAATGATCATTGTAACAAAGTGGCCATTAACTTTTACTAGTTGTCATTAACCTACTGTAGTTGTAACATTGTGGTCATTCTGTTAACTCTCCATACAAAATTTCTATTAACGGCTAATATTATCAAGCTAACTCATCAATTTTGTTCATGTCACCCAATACCATATCAACTAATCCACACCAATTTTGGTATTAAACCAGTGTGTAACTAGTTATTTTTTTCTGTAACTTGTTATTTCTTCCCATAAATAGTTATTAAAATATGTGACTAATCACTACCGTGAGTGTGTGCTACTTATTTTTTCTGTAACGAATTTTTTTGCCTCATAACTAGTTATTAAATTGTGTAACTAGTTCCTATTTTAAGTGTGTAACTAGTTTTTTTTTCTATAACTAGTTACTAGTGCAAGTGTAGTGTGTACCTAGTTTTTTTTTTGTAACAAATAGCTGGTTATTCTCTGTAACTAATTATGAAGGCATGTAACAAGTTACTAAGTTGCGTAACTAGTTAAGAAATAAACTTGTCAAAAAAAAAGTTTAAGAAATAAAATTTCATAACCAGTTACAAGACTCACCGGAAAAGTCAACAACCAGTCAACCATCAATCAACAAAAAATCAACACTCAGTCACCGACTGATCGTTGAAAAAATCTCCGATCAATTACTGATGACTGGTGGAACCGTGTAAGTCACGCAGTGTCAAAACCATTTAAAAAGTAAATTAAAAATATATAATAAAAGACCTATCTATCCCTTTAACAATACCGCCTTAAATTAGTTAAAGATCAAAACTAAATCTTTTTTTTTTTTGGTGGAAAGACGCCAGGCGTCGAAAACTTATTTAATCACCCTGGGTTCCGAAATACCCAAACAGTCATGGCGGACAAAGTAAGCCAAAGTACAATCCGAAATATCAACAGTATGAACTCCGCGTGTATTATTGTGACCCAGATTAGCGAGATAGTCAGCCGCCTTGTTTGCCTCGTGGTAAACATGAATTACCTTCACCTCCCATTCCCTTTGAAGCCACTCTTGGAACTCCAACACCTCGAGAGTAAACTGATGTGACGAGATGGGCTCAGAATTTAACAAAATTGACATTGCCGTCTTTGAGTCCATTTGAACTTCGAGTTTCCGGTATCCAGCGTCCCAGGCCCTCCGGACACCCTCAAGAGCACCGCAAATCTCTGCTCTAGTAATAGAGCATCTTCCCAAATTAACTGTAAATGCTTGGAGACAATTACCAGAGGAGTCCCGGAGAAGACCGCCAGCGGACGCCTGGCCGTGCGGAGTTCGAACTGATCCATCCGAGTTCAGGGTTGCCCAGCCTTGGGGGCCAGCTTTCCAGCTGACTTCAATCCTTCTTCTTATTTCATTCGGCGCCTCCAGGCCTTCCTCCCTGCACATCGCATCCTGAATTGAGTGGATCCATTTAGATGCTTTAATCCCCACCACCTCTGGCTTATCTCGACCATTAGCAAATAGCGTTCATTTCTGGCTCTCCACAGCGCCCAGCACACGACTCCAAATTGAAGGCTGCAGTCAGCTTTAAGGAAGAATTCCATCCAATCAACAAAATGGAGCTGCCACTCAGGCTTATCGATATCTCCCGGGCACATCAACCTCCAAGTCTCTCTAGCGAACGAACAGTCACGAAGCACATGGGAGACTGATTCGTTGTTATCACCACAGAAATCACATTTTGCCTCTTGGCACAGGCCTCGGCGAGTCCTGGATTCATTTGTTAGGAGTCTATTTTTCGCCGCAAGCCATAAGAAGTGGCGACTGCGGTTCGGACCAACCCACCTCAGATCACTTTCCAAATTGACAAGCTGGGGATATCAGCAGACTAGCAGAGAAGGTTATAAGCTGACTTAATCGTGAATTTCCCAGAATCCTCAAGCCCCCAAATTAAATCATCCTCACCTCTATCGTGGCGCGGCGGAGACACCCCTGCAATCAGCTCAATCACCTCCGGTGGGAGTAGGATATCGAGGAGTTCAAAATTCCAGCCTCCCTCATCCGTTGTCATATCGGCCACCGAGCATGTCGCGTCGAATTCAGGTTTGGAGGAGTCTGCAAAATCTGCCAATCGTAAACTCGCATCAACCCAGCAGCTTGACCAAAAGAATGTCTCCCGACCGTCTCGGATTGCCGATTTAGCGCCTTCGAGCATCGTTCCCCATTCCTTCGAAATTCCCCTCCACAGCGGCGATTTAGATTTTAAATTTCGGACCACCAAGCCGTCCGACCCTTCTGAGAAGTACTTGTGTTGGATGATTCTAACCCAGAGTCTGTCTTTGTCCTTGAGGAACAGGAACGCCAATTTGGTGAGATATGCTCTGTTGAGGAGGCGGGCCGACTTAAGCCCTAATCCTCCTTTCTCTTTCGGAAGGCAGATCTTTTCCCAAGCAACGAGGCTAATCTTCCTTTCCTCGGCTATTGTACCCCAGACGAAATTTTGAATTCGTTTATCAATCTCCTCGCAAGTATTTGCCGGAAGCACCGAAGTCTGCATTGCATAGGCTGGGATAGCAGCTAGAATAGATTGAGCGAAGGTAAACGACCAGCCAGAGATAGATTTTTCACCTTCCAGCCAGCAAGTTTTTTATCCATCCGATCCAAGATCTCCTGATAGGTATGTCCAGAAACTCGGTCATGGAGGATGGGTACTCCAAGATAGCGGCCGAGGTTTTGCGTGAGAGGCATTCCCAAAATGAGTGAAATAAGGAGGCTAGTATGTCTATTGGTATTCTTGGAGCAGAAAATGGCAGATTTCTCCCTGCTAACTGCTTGTCCCGAGGCCGTGCAGAACCTGTCCAGGCAGGACTTGATAACCCTAGCCTGATGCTCCGATGCTTCCGCAAAAAGAATGAGATCATCCGCATAGAACAAATGAGAGATCTTTGGCCCCCCGTTACTTAGGCTAATCGGGCCCAATCTCCCGATGCCACAGCGGCATTAATAATATGACTAAGCCGCTCCATACATAAGGTGAAGAGAAACGGGGATAGAGGGCAGCCCTGGCGGATACCTCTCTGCGGTGTGAACTGATCTGTTAATCCACCATTCCACAGGATCTCAAAACTTGTCGTGTTAACACAGGACATAATTAGCCGGGTCGTCTCCTCAGCAATTCCGGTTGCCAACAGGGACTCCTCAAGGAACGACCACCTTATCCTATCATAGGCTTTCATTAAGTCGACCTTCAGGACCATCCGTTTGTGCCTTCCTCCTGAGCGTTCCATCGAATGAATCACTTCTTGCAGAATAATAATGTTCTCAGAGATTTGACGGCCAGGAACGAAACTAGCCTGAGTTGATTCTACCAAGGACGGAAGGAGCGGTCTCATCCGTGAAGCAAGACACTTGGTTAGGATCTTGTAAATAACATTACAGAGGCTAATTGGCCAAAATGTTGCATCAACTCCGGCTGGGCTCTTTTAGGTATAAGCACAATGATCGTCTCATTAATCTGGCTCACGCAACCTGGATTAAGAAAGCAACTTCGAATAAGCTGAGCAATGGAAGGCCCCACAGTATCCCAATGTTTCTGAAAGAAGATCGGATGGAATCCGTCTTTACCGGGCGCCTTATATCCGCCCATGCTTTTAACCACTCTATGCAGCTCTTCCAGTGAGGGAAGTTGACGGATAGCTACTGCCTGTTCGGTCGAAATCCTGGAGAATCCTGAAGGAGTTGGGATAAATCCCGTCGCTTCCTCACTGTACACTCTTTGAAAATATAACATAGCCATGCGTTTTAAGCTCTCTGTGTCTTCTTCCCAGGATCCATCATCACGTTTAAGAGCTGCAATTTTATTAAAGCTCCTTCTTTTCAGGGTAGTTAGGTGGAAGAAGCGCGTGTTGCGATCTCCATCTCTAATCCAATCCCTACAAGATTTCTGCTTCCACAAAACTGCCTCCTCCCAAAGAGTCTGTTCGAGTTCCTTGCGAATTCTAGCTTCCTGAAAATCGGTTGCTGCTGAGGGTCTCACCGAGCCACGAAGTTCAATCTCAAAAAGTTGTTGGGTCAGGATAGCCTTCCGCTGAAAAATGTTTCCAAAAACCTCCTTGTTCCATTTTCTCAGTTTCCCTTCGAGATAGTTTAGGTTAACAGCTGCATTTCCCCACTTATCCCAAGCCTCCTCAAGGATCTTTGGGAAATCCGCATGGCTCATCCACGGAACTAAGAAGCGGAAAGGTCTAACCCGGCGACTCGGTACCTCAAGGCCTTCGGGGCACATAAGGATCGGTCTATGATCGGACCGAAGCCTATGGAGATGTCGGATGACTGCATTAGGGAAAGCACACTTCCAATCCGCTGAGATCAATCCCCAATCCAGGCGCTCCCCCAACGACCCTCGATACCAAGTAAAACGTGGCCCCACCACATCAAGCTCCAAAAGATTACAGCTCTCAACACAGTTTCGAAATGAGGCTGCCCGAGACGGGACAAAGGGTGCTCCACCTCTCTTATCAGCCGCCGAGAGCAAACAGTTGAAGTCCCCGACTAAACACCACGGAATATTGACCCTTGCATACAACCCCCTTAGCTCATCCCACAAAAGAGTACGTCTCGTTGCATAGGTACTCGCATACACTGCAGAGATGAGGCAAGGGGATTCACCAAGCTTCTTAATTTCAAAATGGATCGCCTGCTCTGAATGGCCCCTCTCAATGATATCTGCGTTCACCTTGTTCCATAGCACCCAAATTCCACCCGCGAAGCCACGAGCATCCTCCACCAACCGACTGTCAAACCCGATTTTGTCCATGACTTTAGACGCCACTTCACCACTGATCCTGGGTTCTACAATTATCACAATCACAGGTTTATAAATTCCAAGGTAATAATTAAGAGTCGGGATGAACTCGTCATGGCCCGCTCCTCTACAATTCCAAGAAAAAATCATCAAAAAACAAAGAAAAGCACGACCTGATTAGCCCCCTGATCAGGATCGGTCAGGAGGCTTCCTCGTCTTGGTCGCATCAATCGTATTTTCTGAGTTGACCGGAATAGCAAGCGAGGCCTGTTCAGAGCTCGAAGCCTTTTTCTTCACAACCCTTTTCTTGCCCGCCAATGGAATCTGTGGGGTCTCCTGGTTTTTGGACTTAACTGTAGTGATTCTTCGAGCCACATTCGGTTTGGCCTTTGCCGACATGGACTCTGGTGGGTCTGCCTGGAAAGCAATGTTCTGATAAATCACTGGCACTGCCACCAACTCACTAGTCTCGAATGCTGAATTCGGCGTATGAGTCTGCTTCGAAGTACCCAAGCCCCCATCTTCTTATTCCCGCCTCGAACCTCAACATTGGTGATGTTGGACAAGGGCATTTTCAACACCTGACTGGCTTCATTGTTGCTAGAAGGACGAGCTTCAGCCGTTTCGTTCATTGCGGCATCAAGGACTCGCCTAAGTTCCTCAGTCTGCTTGTTAAGGATATCCTCCTGACCCCCTCCCGCCGAATTTTCCTCTGTATCCTCCACTTCTAACACCGAAAAGGTATTGTTTCCCTTAGTCGCAGCAACAGGTGAGGGAGTAGTAGTAGGCTTCTTACGATTACGCCGATGCACTGTCATTCATTCACCTATATCTGGTTCTTTAGTTACCTTGAACGACTCGGGTGCTGGGACAGTTCCCTTAGCGACCTCCGTTTCCCGCTGTGGCTTAGGGAGCGTGCACGACTCCTTCTTGTGACCGTAAAACCCACACTCAAAAGACACATTCTCCAGGCTTTCATATTCAACTCTAAGCACCTTGTCCTCAATCATGTATTTGCCACGAAGGGGCTTAGTCACGTCAACTTCCACACAAACACGAGCATATCTGCCTCTCGTTCCTTCCGCAGTCGCTAAATCAAGTCGGACAGTTTTGCCAATACTGTCACCGATCCTACTAACCGCCAGCTTGTTAAAGTAGTGAATTGGAAGCTTCGGAAGCCTGACCCATGTAAGGATTGACTTGATCGGAGCCTCTTCGTCGAACGACGGCGACCACTGCGAGACCGATATGTAATAATCGTACACCTTCCATGGGCCCTTGAACGCCGCCAATGAGTAGTCCTCTTGGCTGGCAAAACGAACCAGAAAGAAATTGTTGGCGAGGTCAGAGACTTAAATCGAGCCGGACTTTGCCCAGAGGTACTCAAGCCGACGCTTCATGGTGAGATACGAGAACGACTTCTCCAGAACCCTGACAACCAGCGCCTTGGACCAGGGCTTGTAGAAGTTTTTGATCTCAGCATCCGTGAACGAGATTTTCGGACATCTTGGGTTCGCAACTTGGTCATCCATCATCGGCTGTGGTGGAAGGGGAAGGGTCTCCACATTATCGTCCATAAACCATTGCAGAGCACTAACAGCTGATTCGTACGATCTGGTGTTGCTCGTAACGCTCTTCTCCGTGGTGGGGGGGGCGAACTCCGTGAGCCGGAGATTCGGGGCCAGGACGTTCGAGGTCCGAGACGTGGGCAATAGGGTTTAGGGCTTCCCGCACACGTTTCCTCGGTTGGGAGTCCGTGTCAGGGAGAATGCTTGGAGACGGTAACACTCCCGAGGCTCCAGGGACAGCTCCTATGTCCGGTGGTCGGGGAGGCTCCGTTGGCGCCGATATGCCATTGCCAGTAGGGTTTGTCGCCATTAGGGTTTATTAATTAGTGTTCTTTTGAACTTGTTACCTTTCTTTCAATTTGGATCAAAACTAAATCTAATGATTCTTTCAATAGTGTTTGAATGAGTTTTTTTTTTTAATTTTAACATGATGTGTTGCTCAGTTCAAGTTCAAAGCAAGCAAGGTATCCCAAAGACTAGTCATGTATAGATTCCTAGTCGGATAACATAACCCAAACAAAAACTGATTCCAATTAAAGAGCAAAGTTAATTATCAAATTATGATACCAGCCATTTCATGCAGTACAACACAACCTTAGTTAGACAGATGAAAGTTTGCATCACACAGAACTGCTACCAAGCTGTAAAACCACAAATAAAAATTGAAGTTTAGAAGTCTACCACCCTAATGCTAATGTAATTACTGACATAGCTGTTCGACTGCTGTAACAATCTGGGCAGGCTGCACCACAGTCCATTCCTCCAATGTCCCCGCATACGGAGTCGGCACATCCTGTGAAGACAAGCACATAATTGGAGCATCCAAATAGTCAATGAAGTTTTCGTTGATGGCTGCTGTCAAGCTAGCACCAATTCCCCCAGTCCTCATGCATTCCTCCACAATCAGCACACGATGTGTTTTCTTCACCGAGTTCCCTATTGTGTGAAGATCAAAAGGTTTCAGGGACCTGATGTCAATCACTTCAGGATCATAACCGTTGTCCACCAAAGTTTTTGCAGCCTGCATCACATGATACCTCATACGAGAGTAGGTCAAGATTGTTATGTGCTCTCCTGGTCTAACCATCTCAGCTTCCTCCAAGTTACATATGTACTCTTCATCTGGGATTCTTTCCTTCAAATTATAAAGCAGAACGTGCTGAAAGAGTATCACTGGGTTCTCGCTTCGGATAGCAGCTTTCATCAAGCCCTTGGCATTGTAAGGAGTTGAGCAAGCAACCATCTGAATGCCTGGAATAGACTGGAAATATGATTCAAGACGCTGTGAATGTTCGGCCCCCAGCTGACGCCCAACACCACCAGGTCCCCGAATCACAATCGGGATGGTAAACTGGCCACCTGAGGTGTAGTGGAGCATCCCACAGTTGTTTGAGATCTGGTTGAATGCTAGAAGGAGAAATCCCATATTCATTCCCTCAACAATTGGCCGTAAACCAGTCATGGCCGCTCCAATGCCCATCCTAGTGAAGGAATTTTCTGCAATTGGGGTGTCAAGAACTCTGAGATCTCCAAATTTATCAACTAGGCCTCTCGTCACCTTATATGAACCTCCATAGTGACCCACATCTTCACCCATGACACAAACCTTAGCATCTCTATCCATTTCTTCTTCTAGACCTTCTCGCAGAGCCTCGAAGAGGAGGAGTTCATGCCTGATTATAGAATATAAACATTATGTGGGAAGTCAGAGCAACTAAATTAGAGCCATTAAAGCACACAAAACTGAAACAAAGACACAACACATGTATGCAAGAGATGGCCAGCATGTAGTTTCAAAGCCAAGCAGTACCTCACCCTGCCCTTGCTAAGGCAGTTGCAGGGATAAATTGATACATCCTTACAGGAATTAGTTTCCATATTCGTTTCTTCAATTTATATCTGTTAGCAATCTACATCGCAAATGATTTTCCCAATTAAGACAACAGCAAAACATTTTTCGACTGACTTCTCAACCAACTGCCAGAGAATATTTTATGTTTTCATTTCTTCATGAGCAGCAATGTACCACTCAAGCATATGTCATTTTCTCGAGCAAGATTGGATGAAGACAAGCGAGCAGATGCTGATTTAAGGAAATCAATGTAAAGCCGTAAGCCATATAGTTCAAGGCACTTAAGCTTTCTTGCCAGACAATTGTTATGAAAGTTATCAAACAGCCTCCCTAGAGAGTAAACACAACAACAATAGTGTAAACATAAACATTCAAACTAGACTTACTCAGAAGTGAGTGATTAACATGATTAATATTGTAGCTCCGACATCATATTCAGTTAATTGCAAGTTTATCGAAAAGTACAACGGAACTGGTATCATATATAACTTCCTTGTCTAGTATAACATCGGTCGCCCTAAGGCGACTACAGCAGAACTACTAAAATGACTACAGTGTAAGATTTAGAAGTGGTGTAGGTGCAAGGAGCATACCCATGTTTAGATGCTGCAGAAGCATCAGCTTTAGTCTGGAAAACAGAGTTCAGAACTCAGTTCAAATCATATAAGCTGCCAATACAAAATAAGGTATATATATACAGGTAACACTTAATGAGAGTATATAGACAACTAACTGCAACAGCATTGGGGATTAATTTAACAGCCCTGCGAGCTCCACCAGCACTAGAGCCCAGGTTAAAGTGTACATTCGCGTCAGATTTAACCTCTACTGAGCTTGGTTTCCTCTCTGAATTGAACAAAGCACCCAGCCAAAATTCGTTAAAAAGTAACCATTGTTTAGTTTACTGGCTATCACCAGGAACGAAGCGATAATCTCTATCAATACAGTAGATGAAATAGATAAAGGAAAAAATAGAGGTTTTCAGTGATGACAATGGCAAAGAAGGAATGGAAAGATTGAAAGTGCAAAATAAATAATACTAATAATAAGACAAACCCTTCAAACAGAGCCTGATTACACACGAGACACTTGGACATGCTGAGCTAAAAGGGTTTTGGACAGTAAAGCAAGTCAGAAACGGAAGAATGGACATCCCAATTACCAAAAATACTTGGATGAAATCACAACTTAACAAAACTTTTTGCGATTGGTTTACATGAGAGGATGAATTAAGACAAGCATTAGGTTGTAAAAGAAAACAAATCGAATCGCAGACGCGAAATTAAGCAGAAATAAGGAGTGAGGCAGGGGGACCCCTTGTCCCCTTATTTGTTTGTAGTGGCAATGGAAGCGCTTTCCTGTATGATTGATGATGCTATGCAAAGGAGAAGATTGCCGACCCACCCCCAATGCAAGCAACAAAGAATTAGTCACCTTTGTTTTGCTAACGACCTTTTAATTTTCACTAAGGGGACAGCAGCAGCTATAAAGGAAGTTTGTAGTATTCTGGAGGGGTTTTATAAGTTGTCAGGGCTGCGGTTTAACCCTTCAAAATGTCAGCTTTTCTTAGCAGGATGTTCTGCTCCTGATATGCAGAGCATGGCAGATGTAGTTGGCTTCACTCTATGCAAATTACCTGTCAAGTACCTTGGAGTGCCTTTGATTCCAGGTAAGTTGAGTTTCACTGATTGTCAGCCGCTTATTGAGAAGGTTATGGCTAGGATAACTTGTTGGAGAGCCAAGCTTTTGACTTATGCTGGCAAGATTCAGCTAATAAACTCGGTTTTAGCTAGTATGGCAAACTTTTGGATGATTGTCTTTCAACTTCCTCAGGCTGTTATTAAAGAAATTGAAAGGAGATGCAGTGAGTTCCTTTGGGGGCTGGAGAGTAAAGGGAGTGCCAAGGTTGCTTGGAAAAGATTGTTAGGCCCAAATCAGAAGGCGGGATTGGAATAAGGGATTTGAGGACTTGGAATCAAGCTTGTGGCACTAGGCATGTTTGGTCAATTATTAATAAGAAGAGTACTATGTGGGTGGAATGGATATACTCCTATAAGCTGAAGAGAAGGTGTTTTTGGGATATTAGCTGCTCGGGATCCTGGATTTGGAGGAAGGTTCTAAAGCTAAGGAACGAAATCAGGCCTTTTATCTCGGATCAAGTGAGGATAAACTGTGGGATAATAGCCCTATGGAGAAGTTTTCAGTCAAGAGAGTTTGGGAGAGCCTCAGAACTAAAAAGGTGACTGTTCCATGGCATCATATCCTATGGCAAGGTGTTATAATTCCAAAGAATAGTTTTGTTTCCTGGCTGGTGGTCTTAAAGAGATTAAGCACGAAGGACAAGCTATTGAAATGGGGGAAGCAAATAGATGGCTCTTGTATCCTTTGTGATGAGCAGACTCTTGAATCAGTTGACCACATCATGATTTCCTGCAGCTACACAAGATCTATATATGATAGGTTGCTGAAAAATAGATTGGGGGGGGGGGGATTGCTTTGGAGTGGTCTTTGGAAGTAGAGAGAGTTGCAGATGTCCTAAGGAGCAATACTGCTGCAAACAGAGTTGGAAGGATTATATGGTGCAGTGTCATAAGCAGCGTTTGGGAGAGAACGATGTAAGAGGGTTTTTGCTGGCCAATTTGTTAGTGCTGAAGCGCTTTGTAAAGGAATTTGGCATGAGATTTTGTCTCTAAGTGCAGGAAACAGCCAAGTAGCTGTAGATATGAGATGTATAGGTTTACTACCCTCACTTGTATAGCAGTTTGAGGAGGCAGTTTGATTTGTATTCTTGCTTGGTTTTTTGTCTTGGCTAGTTGTAGTTTGAGAGTGAGTTCTTTTCTTCTTGTAAAGAACTCTTGGTTCTCATTTCCCTTTGGTTAAATTAAAGGGTTAGGTTCATTTCGAATGAAAATACACAATTCATCGAAAAAAAGAAATTAAGCAGAAATAAAGAAGAAGAAGGAGAAAAGCAGGGAATACCTGAGAAGGATCTTCGAGAGTAGAGAACGAACTTGTTGGAATGAAAGGGATTAGAGGCAGTCGTCGCCGTTGCAGCTCCTAATCCCTGGAAAATCGCTGCCATTGTGGGAACTTAGTCGACAACAGACTAAGAAGGAGAAGAAAAAGGAGAAGCAGAGATTGTATGAGGCTGAATTTTGATAAAGAATAAAAGTAGGGAGGTTCTGAGGAAGAGGAGCTAGCTGGAAATCAATGACACGTCCAAGGTGGGGAAGGCGGAGAAGCCGATGCCACCAGCAGGTGTTTATTTTGTTTTCTTGGGATAGATAAACCAATGCAGTAACTTACGTTTGAGAGGTATGAACAAATTAATACTCAATGTTTAAAAAGTAATTGTCTAAGTATCTTTTATTCAGAAAAGTTCATTTAAAATTCTGACTACATCTAGTTTTTCGGTTAACTTGTCACATCTTGCGTTCTAGTTAGATTAAATCGTCTACGTGACAGTTGTAATATCCGTCCTGAATCACCATGGTCGAACTCATTGGTTAGACTGAGAACTAGGTGTCACGGTTCATTTACAAATCGAAAAACAAATAGACGATTAAAAATGGTAGTTTTTACAATTCAAAATCAAATCCAGTTACAATTATAAATCCAAATCCATACACAATTTAAAAAATTCTCAAAACGTCAACTGAAATGAAATACAATAAACTACCTCCAAGTCCTCAGTCATGGTCTTCAACCATTTAACTCAACTCCTCTGATGACCTCAGTCTGATCCACAACTCTCCTCAACACTATCTCTAGCTGAAAGGGAAAGAAGAGGGATAAACTTTCTAATGAAATAGAGTGAGGTAATGTCGCACCTACGCGCCAAACTACCTAGGGGTCTCTCAAATCCCTCAACAACTCAAGTACAACAATAGTACAATCATTAAGTCTAACCGATCATTAACTCTTAATGATATTTATAAGTGATCACAACCACAAGTCTCTACCCTATCATGCTCATCGTCTCGTCATCAATCACAACAGTAATTCTCGAGCAACAATTATACAACAACATTGTTAAATAGTACTCTCATTACAATCATTAACCCTAAAACAATCTAGGGGATCAAGGGTCATTGACTTAAAGAGTACCTTAAGTATCAGAAAATAACGCGCCGGTCACGTATGTATAAAATCCTTCAAAATGGTCCCGTCGTCAAATTCCGTCCAATTTCCATCCAATTTTTTCATCCAATGCTGACGTGGAAGATGACTCAACCAGCCCAGTCAGCATAAATAATAATAAAATATTCATAAATAAAAATTAATACACAAATAAAATTAAACAGAATAAAAAAAATTTCCTCTCTCCTCTTCCTTCCTCCGGTGCCGATAAACCTCCGCCACTTCTTCCCTCTCGCCGGCCGCCTTGTCTCCCCTCCGCCGCCTTTCTTCTCCCCTTCCTCTCTCTCCCTCTCCTCTCTCTTTTTCCATTCCGGCGACCAGCGGCGTCACTAACAGTACTGTTCGAAGTAGCAGAATCGCTGCTCCTTTCATCTGTATAAGCAGAACATATTCCATAAACGAATTACAATTCTCCAGAAATTCAATCAATGAACTAGTAATATGGCAATGAAGCGGAGATATACCCATCCAGTAGCCATGACAGGATCTGAATATTTCGAAACCCAGTACCAACCGCCATGCTTTGTGCTGCAAGAAGCATCCACAATTCTCCACTTCCCAACAATGCAAAACTCGTGTCACCATCGGATGAAAATGCAGGAACCTGCCACAACAAACCACTCTCATAGTTCACTAATGAACAGTCTGTGATCAACATGAATCACTTTCACTTCATAACCACTGGTAAATCTACTAAAAGCTACCAATTCAATACGAAATTTTTCGTTTTTCGTTAAGGATCGCATATAACAGAACAAGCATTTGATCACCTCAAGAAGCAGGAGTCCCACAATACCAAGAAAAAGCCATATGGCTCCAACCAGGCCAATGGATTCACCAAACAACAATGCTGCAAGGACTGCTACTGTCAGAGGTTGGGAGTCAATAATCACCTGCAGTAAGGAACAGATTCCAAACATCATGATTGAACCAATTCCATAGTAGAGCTTACTTAGTCTGAACCATGAAGCTTGTATAATTCTAATCAGGGAAGACTTACGCTGCCTAGACCTGCTGCAGTCTTCTGCAATCCTTCAGCTAAAATTCATTCTTTGATTGCTAACCTGGATAGTAAGCCTGACTGAGCTCTCTAACAACTTCATTGTTCATAACAGCATCCCAGATTGCAGCATCAGATGATAAAGAAGTAACCATTCTCTGCAACAAAAATCAAAGCTTCAAATGAGCTAATAAAACCCTTCAAATCTCATCATTAATTAAGGGTTTCGTTTGATTTGTTGATCAATGATCATGAACCTGGACAGATTGGTCACTCTGCAACAGATGAAAAGCTCTGTGAACTGCTTCACTTCCATAAGGCTGCAGAGCTCTGGCTCTGTAGAACTGTGGAGAAGAAGGCTCCTTCCAATCAAGCTCGAACGCAGTCGGATTCTCCATCTCGTCGTCGCTGTACTTGTCGCGAATCAGCCGATTGTATCGGCCGGACCCAACAAACCTACATATCAAAACAAAAAACCACAATCACCATTGTTGATTCATTCATCGCACACCAAGTGTTCGATAAATTGCCTGACTGAAAGGAAAAGAAAAAAAATTGAAACTGACTGTGTGAGCTGATTGACGGCGGAATTAACTTCATCAGCATAAGGAGCGGAGCCGAATTCGAAGTCATCAGTAAGACCGTAGATGTACACCTCCTTCTCATCGGAGGAACTGCTCTCGCCGCCGTCGACCCACTCCCAGTCTCTCGCGTACTCGTCAAACGGACCGCGGCCGTAGTACGGCGATGTCCACCCGAAATTCAATGGGAATTCGGCCTTCAGACCCGACCCGGAACCTGATGATGAAGAATTTCGGGTCTTCCGCGACGCCGGAGAAGCAGAGTTGGATGAGTCGGAGAAGCAGTTGTATTCTATTTAATTTTATTTGTGTATTAATTTTTATTTATGAATATTTTATTATTATTTATGCTGACTGAGCTGGTTGAGTCATCTTCCACGTCAGCATTGGATGGAAAAATTGGATGGAAGTTGGACGGAATTTGACGACGGGACCATTTTGAAGGATTTTATACATAGGTGACCGGCGCGTTATTTTTTGATACTTAAGGTACTCTTTAAGTCAATGACCCAGGGGATCAAGCATATGTGCAATTCTCTAAAAAAAGCATCATAATATTACATTAGCAACAACATTACCATATATCATCATTTATTAATTTAACAACATAGTTCTCAACACCATATCAAACCACACATAGCTTCAAGCATTCAATCACAACTAGCATCAATCAAATCCACATTTCAAGTCAACAACAACTTATAACTAGGTGTTTATTAGGTGCCAAGAAATTCACCCAAACCACCACCGTCGACCACCACATCCAGACGCATCCATATAATATCCTTCCTCGAAGGAGCATTTACTAGACGCGTCCTTAAAAGAATCCTTCCCCGAAGGAGTATTCACACATCCTGATGCGTGCAAATATATGCGCATTCTTTCCCATATTAAGCAACATTCTAGAGTGATTTTTCATCTATTTTAGGTGATTCTTACTCATTTGATGATAATTGTCATTGAGTTACCATGTTCCGATTTATGCTTTGTTTTGTTGTTTTATACATGTTTCAGGTCAAGTTCGTTGATGAAAATCATTGAAGGAACTAAGTGGGACAAATGGGAGCTGAATTGAGTGAAAATCATGATGGTGGTGTCTTCTGGACACCATGTGCCTTCCTGACACACCTTGAGCCAAAAATTAGGCTTTTTCCAAGTAGGAAAAGAGTTCTAATTAGGGGAAATTGCCTTATTAAGAGGGAACGGGAATTTGGGGGGATATTAGACTTTTTGGAGAAAAGAGAGATCATTATTCATTCTTCATTCAATTCTCGACGAATCAGACACTCTTAGGAGGAGATATTGGAGCTTTGAAGACGCGATTGAGCAGGAGGAAACTAGGATTTTTTCGGGAATTTCATTGAGTCATCGAGATTAGTTTATTCCGGAGTATGAAGTCTTTCTCTTCGGTTTACTTCTCCGTTGTATTCTTGATTTCTTCCAGAGCCATGAGCAGCTAAACTCTCAGGTTTGTTCATATTAGATGAAACTTTAGTTAGGTTTTTGTATGGATGATATTGGGTTTTTAACTCGTTGATGTTAATGGAGGTTTATTCAGACATTTGATGCGAATTCCTTTTACCCTAATCTAAAGCTCTATGAATCCGTTGATTGACCTATCGTAGGGTTCTTGCTTCATCTTTGATTTCGTGGGTCCGACCAAGAACGTGAATCATTCTAGAGTTTAGGAAGTCGTTAGGTTCTGCCGACAGCTTGATCATAGTACATGTAGACCTAATCTCTTTGCATTATCTCTGTGACATTTCACCGAACACCTTAATTGCGTTCTTGACAATTTGCAAGTTAGCTTGACCATAGGAACTTGCAAGTTTGAAATGATAGTATCTCTGCGGCCTGACCATGGAGTAGAGATCAACCAAGGAAGTGTCGAGTCATCAAGTCTGTTGAACCGAAATTGCATCGCATTATCCATCTTAGCCGAACTAGGGTGGATTCAAGTCTGGACAACCACCTTATCATTCTTGAAAACCCCAATTTTCTTATTTGTTACTTTCTTGCATACTTACATTAATTTGGTTCACAACCAATTTTAAAACCAAACGAGAAAACCCCCAAATAGCTTAATCCACTGTGTTGAGTAATAGAACAGAAAGACCCTAGGGAAAAACGATATCGTTAGAGCGATCTAGTGAGTAAAATTTGGTGTGCGTATTTCTCGCATTCACATCCTTAAAGAAGGATCTTCTCCCTCAGGAGATAATCAACAAATCCCTGGAAACCCAACCAAGGTGATCTACTCCGTTAGACTTGACTCAATCACATCACAAGGGTGAGGTAGTGTGGGCTCCTTGAGGTTATACTCATTCAAAAACACTACACTAAAGATCTCAAATTAACAATTCCAACTTTCCATCATCGCATCACAACTCAAAGTCCCATGATCCATTCCTCAACACATCCACGACACGATCCATCTCACAATTCCACAACTGATGGGCCCGAGTTGAATCCGCCTTCCTTCATGGTCAGGGCGGTCCGTCACTCGAGGGCGGTCCTCCGTCCGCCTAAGCCAAAGGACTACCTGTCACATCAACAGTAGACCACCGCCCATTACTGTTGACGGTGACTCGCTGCGGCCCACTCAGAGCAGGACACGTGGACCCTGTCAAACCAATGGGACCTATAAATAACAGGATCCCCCATTCAGAAGAGGACACAACAGACTGGGGACCATACGCCTGATACTACAAGCTTTCACGCTGTACGCTAAAGGCTATCGGTTCCGCCCACACAAAAAGGGCTCTCGCCCGGTACTTCTCTGTAACCCACTCTCCCTGCATTATCAACATACTTGCCATCTTACATATACTAACCCCTTGCACGTCCGCCCTGCAAGGTATCATCCGCCGAGACACTCCGAGGACGGATCCGTTGCTTAACCCTCCAAAGAACCACAGTATTGATCCACCGGTCCAACTGGGCGGATCAATTGGCGCGCCAGATAGGGGCACAGCTAAACGTTTTGTTCCCAAAAGACAAACAGCATGCAAAATTTGGAGGAAAATCCCATGAGTGGTATCCCCACGGATACGCTCGTCACCCCGGCCAAGCAAGTCGTATCGGCGGGTGTCCCCCGGGACCCTCGTCCTTCCATAGACCCACCCCCGGGAACGGCTACACAAACACCCCATCCAATCCGCCCTCTAGGCCTTGGATTGCTCCGAGAGTCCCGCATCCCCCCTCCGAGGGAAGATAGAGCGGCGGCTGATCCCGCCGCGGGGGACCTAGCGGCACAGGTAGCCGATCTACAAAGACAGAACGCTGAAATGGCAGTGATGATGAAGTTCCTGGTGGCCAAGGCAACCCCCGGAAATCACACCGAAGGCTCATCCGGCGGACTGGCAACCGGCATGGCGGACTCGGACGAAATGTACCGACTGTTCCTCCCTCGCCACCAGTCAGGCCCAAAGCAACTCGCCATGCGGCAGCCTTTGGACAAGAATCTCCTTAGCTTTCCTCCCCCACAAGGATTCGTGCCACCAGCAATCAAGGCGTACGACGGAACTGGGGATCCCGACCAACATCTGTTAACATTCACCATTGCCATGCAGATGTTCACGGCCCCGGACGCTACCTACTGCCGTACGTTCCCTGGAACGTTAACTGGAGCTGCCCTAACCTGGTATGGAGGTTTGGCGGAAGGAATCATAAAGAATTGGGAAGATTTCTGCCAACTCTTTCTCCACAAGTTCTCAAACCAAAAAGAGGCGGGACGCAATTTGTCCGCCTTCTGGAACTTGAGACAGACCCGGTCCGAGACTCTTAGGCAGTACTACGAGAAGTGGGCCAAGGCGGTCGCGGCGGTGCCCAACCTTGCACTGGACATTGTGCTTCACCACATCCAAACTACCACACTCAGCACCGAACTGGTGAAGGACTTGGTCCGGAGAAAGCCAAAAACCCACACCGAATTGGAGACATGTATCCTCCAGTGTGCTGAAGTGGAAGAGAATGTCGCCATGATACAGGACGGGTACAGGCGCTCAAGCGATCAGAACAGGGATAAAGGGTACCAAGGGCGGAAAGAGAAACGCCCTGACGACAGAAGAGACAACCGCCCTCACGGAGAGGGAAGATCGGAACAAGGGTACACCCCACTGACGGAATCAAGGCGAAGGCTCATGTACGTCCTCCAAGAAAAGAAAGGGGGATTGCGGTGGCCGGCCCCGTTGCCCAAGGCGGCACTGAAAAGGGGGAACCCAAATGAGTATTGCGAGTTTCATGGGCAGAAGGGGCACGACACGGAGGACTGCCGGGAACTCCGCAGTGAGATTGAGCGAGCCATAAAGAATGGTGACCTCAAGGAATTCATCATAAGTAACCGAAGGAGAAGAGAGCGGGAACGCTCAGAATCGCCAAGACAAGGAGAAAAGGAAAGGTCAGGGACACCCCCTCCGAAGGCGGGTAGACACACGCCCCCCAGAAAGGCGAGTGTCTTCGACAGGATAACAGATGAGAAAAGTCCGGATACCCAAAAGGAGGGCGGAAAGCCCAGATACAAGAGAACATGCAGCATGATTTTGGGAGGAGAGGAGGATACGCCCCAGAACAGAAGGGTCGTTGGTGAATGTTCCATGGTCAGACAATCGGATAGAGAGCCGCCATTGACGTTCACATCGGCAGATTTGCGCGGGGGAAGTCCCAGCACCCAAGCGATGGTGATCCGTGTCATCATTGAAGACACTCTGGTAGAGCGGGTGCTAGTGGACGAGGGCAGTTCGGCGGATATACTCTCCGCCGACGCTTTCAGCAGAATGGGATTAGACCCCGCCCTACTCAAGCGTTCTAAGATCATGCTGACTGGCTTTGCGGGGAATGACGTACCTGTACTGGGCGTGATCACCTTACCCATCACGTTGGGGGACGACGAACACCAGGAAACAAAGCACATAAAATGGTACGTCACCAATTGCAATTCGGCGTATAACATGATAATGGGGCGGCCCAGTTTAGCCGCCTTCGAGGCAGTTTCCTCCACAGTCCATCAAGTCATGAAGTTCCCTACTGCAAGAGGAATCGGAGTAGCATGGGGAAACACTCCATTAGCACGAAAATGCTATAGGGTGGCTCTCAAGAAGGAAGAGGCGTGTTTCTCAGTGGATACTAGAGACGACGCGTATGTCCGCCCGAATCCGCAGAGGCGGATACAGAAGTCCCACTGTATCCTGGTAATCCGGAGAGAATGATACGGCTGTCCGCTCATATGCCGGTCCCAGACCGAGACCGCACAGTGGCACTGCTGAGAGAGTATGCTGATTTGTTCGCGTGGAAACCCCAGGATATGCCTGGGCTGGACCCCGCGATCATGCAGCACCACCTAGCTGTGAGGGCAGACGCCCGCCCCGTGTCGCAAAAGAAGCGGACAGTAAATTGGACAAGAAAACAAGCGGTCCAAGAAGAAATAACGAAACTGTTGGAAGCAGGTTTCATCAGGGAAGTCCAATACCCGACGTGGCTGTCGAATGTAGTAATGGTGGGCAAGGCGGATGGAAGCTGGCGGATGTGCATAGATTTTACCAACCTCAACGACGCCTGCCCCAAGGACCCATATCCACTGCCCAATATCGACCAACTGGTGGACGCCACAGCAAACCATGAGACGTTGTCTTTCCTGGACATGTTCTCGGGATACCACCAGATCCCTCTGGCAAAGGCGGACCAAGAAAAAACGTCATTCTCGACGCCCTTCGGCAATTACTGCTACAATGTGATGCCGTTTGGCCTAAAAAATGCCGGAGCGACGTACCAGAGGATGATTGACAGAGTTTTTCAAGATCAGTTGGGTCATCACATGGAAGCGTACGTTGATGACCTGCTGGTGAAGACCAAGGCGGGTGAGGACCACCTGGGAGACCTCAGGAAAACCTTCGATACCTTGAAGGCGTTCCAACTTCGCTTGAATCCGAAGAAGTGCGTCTTTGGCGCATCCTCAGGGAAGTTTTTGGGATTCATAATCACCAGGCGGGGAATTGAGGCGAACCCCAAAAAGATAGAAGCTATCATACAGACACCACCTCCTAAAACGGTGAGAGATGTCAAAACGCTGACGGGGCGGTTGGCAGCGATGAACAGATTCATCCCGAAGTCCGCCGAGAGGCAGGCGCCATTCTTCGCCACTCTGAAGGCGGCGGCCAAGTTCTCATGGACGGAAGAATGTTCTACGGCTTTTGAGGAACTCAAAGCATTCCTCACCACTCCGCCGACGCTAGCAGCCCCGGTTCCCGGAGATGAGCTATACCTGTACGTCGCCATCGCGGCTACAGCTGTCAGCTCAGTTCTCGTGAAGCGGATGGACAAGGAAGAACGCCCGGTCTTCTACACGAGCAAGTCGTTAGTAGATGCCGAAACCAGGTATTCTCCATTGGAGAAGTCAGCCTACGCGGTGATTATCGCCTCCAGGAAGTTGCGCCCATACTTCCATGCTCACACGATTCACGTTGTGACGAACTTACCACTCAAGGCAGCTCTCAGGTCCATGGGAGTGGCAGGGCGCATGTCCAAATGGGCGGTAGAGCTCAGTGAATATGACGTACACTTCCAACCACGGACAGCCATCAAGGCACAAGCTCTGGCTGATTTTGTGGTCGAAGGATGTGTCCGGGCGGAAGGACGCCCGGATGATTACTGGGAGCTCTACGTGGATGGGGCATCGAGCAAGAACGGAGCGGGGGCGGGTATAGTGTTAAAAAGCCCCCAGGGAGTCCTACACGAAACCGCCCTCCGTTTCAACAGGCCACGAACCAACAATGCGGCGGAGTACGGGCGCTCATTGCAGGGCTCAGAATGGCCAAAACCATGGGAGTATCTCATCTCAAAGTGTTCTCCGACTCCGCCATTGTGGTCAACCAGCTCAGTGGGGTGTACGAGGTCCGGGAAGAAACTCTGGCCCCGTACAACGATCAAGCCAAGATCGCCCTCAAGGGTTTCGAAACAACGGAGATCCATCAGGTGGCGAGGGAAGACAACGCCCACGCTGACGCTCTCTCTAAGCTCGCTACCGCTCTCAGCTTCGAAGAGGACAGGATGATCACCGTGGAGAAAGAAAGAGAAGAGGGTGAGTGTATGGCCGTCGATGCCCAAACAGGCGTAACACCGCCCACAGCGCCACTCACGGATTGGCGTACGCCGATACGGACTTTTATTGAAACGGACGCCCTCCCGGCGGACCGAGCACTGGCCACCAAGATCCGTAGACGAGCGGCGAGGTGCGTTTTGCTGGACGGCGAAATGTATCGTAAATCCTCGACAGGGCCGTACTTGCGATGCTTAAGTGATGAGGAGGCTTCTTTCACCTTGAGAGAAATCCACCAAGGCGTGTGCGGGATGCATATTGGCGCCAAAAGCCTGGAAAAGAATGTATTATTGCAGGGGTACTATTGGCCAACAATCCGCCGAGACTCGGAGGAGCTGGTCAAACGATGCCACAAGTGCCAGCTGTTCGCTAACACACACCACCTGCCCTCCACCGCTCTCCAGCCGATAGTTTCGCCATGGCCGTTCGCCTTCTGGGGGATGGATTTGCTAGGACCATTCCCAGAAGCGGTGGGCAAGAGAAAGTACATCATCGTGGCGGTGGATTACTTCACCAAGTGGGTGGAGGCCGAAGCTCTCGCCTCCATCACGGCATATCAGGTGCAGAAGTTCGTGTTGAAAAACATCATCACTCGCTTCAGCCTTCCTCTAGGATTTGTCTGCGATCATGGCACTCAGTTTGATTGCACGGCGTTCCTTGACTTTTGTGAAGAGTTCAAAATCATGGTTCGCTTGGCGTCGGTGGCATATCCCCAGGCGAACGGGCAGGCAGAAGCCATCAACAAGCTCATCTTGCAAGGATTGAAGAGGAGAGTGGATGCGGCTAAGGGAAAATGGGTCGATGAGTTGCCCAACATCCTATGGGCGCACAGGACTTCGTACAAAACAGCCACAGATGAAACACCTTACACCCTGGTATATGGGACCGAAGCAGTCCTACCCGTGGAGGTTAATCTGCCTAGCCTTCGGATTCAGCATTTCAACCACGCCAACAATGATGCAGGCTTACATCATAATCTGGACATGTTAGAAGAAAGAAGGGAGGATGCAGCTATCCGCCTGGTAGCTGAAAAGGAACAATTGGCTAGGCGATACAACGCTCATCTTCGCCCTCATCACCTGGAACAAGGTAACTGGGTTGTTCGAAAGGTCTTTCGGCCGGTCCCCCAACAGGGCAAACTAAACGCCAATTGGGAAGGACCATACAAGGTCCGTGAAGTGATCGGTCCAAGCACCTTCAAACTCGAACACCCTACCGGCGAACCCATACACAAGACATGGAACGCCATGCACTTGCGGAAGTACAGTGCAAATGAAGACGAGGCCTAGCTCAGCAAGCAACTTTCCATCCTTGCTTTACTTTTGGGTTTGGTTTATTTTTGAAGGCAACCTGCTAAGGGCGTGTATGTAAGGAAGGGAAGGCAACTTTCATTCAAGGATATTTATGCGATATTATGTATCAATAAACAAGTACTACTAAAAGCATGGCCGGGTTCGAACTCCCCTAGGAGGAACTTAACCCCTGTGCCAAGTCCGGGTTTACCAGGGCAGAGCCTAGCTCATCAGCGTTCGGGTTCCCCAAGGCGGAACCCAACTCTTCGTTGAATTCAGTTTTCCCAGGGCGGAAACTAATTCGTCATCATTCGGTTTCCCCAAGGCGGAATCCAACATTTCCTCCAAGTTCAGATTCCCCAGGGTGGAATCTAGCTCATCAGCGTTCGGGTTCCCCAAGGCGGAACCCAACTCTTCGTTGAATTCAGTTTTCCCCAGGGCGGAAACTAATTCGTCATCATTCGGTTTCCCCAAGGCGGAATCCAACATTTCCTCCAAGTTCAGATTCCCCAGGGTGGAATCTAGCTCATCAGCGTTCGGGTTCCCCAAGGCGGAACCCAACTCTTCGTTAAATTCAGTTTTTCCCCAGGGCGGAACCCAGCATTTCGTTGTCCAGTTTTCCCTATGGAGAAATTCTACCTCAGCAAATCAGGCGAATTTCACACAAACAAAGAAAAGAGAGAAAAAGGGGATGACAACTGAAAAACAATGGCATTTCATTTCTTATCCTGACGTGGCGGATGAATACGTTTTGATACAAAGGACAAGAAGTCAAAAGGAAGAGCAAATATACAAGGAAGCGACCACTACGAGCGCCCGTTGATTCTCTGTTTGCTGCGGTTGTCAGTTCAAGGAAGTGGCCGTTGATTTCTAAATATAGGGCTTCAGTCAGGACTCAGTCTCCAAAAGTGGAAATGATTGATTCTCTGTTTGCTGCGGTTGTCAGTTCAAGGAAGCGACCACTACGAGCGCCCCCCCGACGACCCCGCCTTGTCCGCCCGCGACCTCTCAGCACGGGCCTTCTTCTTCAACTCCTTGTGCCGGAGAGTCACCTCGGAGTGCGCCTCGAGCAACAGCTCCTTGCGACGGTCCGGGGAGAGCACTTGAGAATCAGCGGACTCCTCCTTGAGCTCCTCCGCCATCAACCTCCGAGACGCAGAGCGAAACATCTGCTCCTGGTTCCAGGAACAATCGATGTTCCCCCGTCGGAGTTCATGGCGGACGGCAGTGAGGGTGCTGTCAAGAGCGCCCTGCACCCGGTCGCCTAACTCCGCTTCAGCCTTCTCAGCGACCGCCTTCTCAACGTCCGCCCTCAGCGCCTGAAGGGTCTCCTCCGTCTCTTTCAAAACAAGGCCGCGGCTCTCCAGGTCTCTTGTCTTGGCCCCCAGATCCTCGGCCATGACCGCCCTGTCGGTCTCTAAGAGGACCACCTGCTCCTTCAGGGCGTCCTTATCCGCCTCCGCCTGGGACAGGGCCGCCTCCACCTCGTAGCGCCTCTGCTGCTCCGCCTGTAAGTCCAACATATGTTCAGTGGCTTGGTTAGCGTGCGCAACACGGATCAAATCCAATTCATACGAGGTAGTTACCAGAAGCCGGGCCGCCTCCTCGTCCATTTCCCTCTTCGCCCTGGAATACTTGGCCTTCCACTGCTGAGTGGCGGCCCGAGCTTCCCGCAGTTGGCTTTCCAGCTCCTCAGCACCTTGGGGCCGCTCGGCCCTAAGCGCATTATCCGCCGAAAGCAGTGCGCCGGCGGTTCCCAAAAGCTGCGAACACAAGCAATCCAAAAATTACTTAAGAAAAAAAAGGTAGCAGGACAAAACTTGTGTATGACATCGCAAAGAGATCTTACCCTGGCTCCAATCGCCATTTGCTCCATCGCCATACTGCGAACCCCCTCCTCCGACCGGGGGTGGTCGATGTCCCAGTCGGCCGCCAGTTGGAGAGCGGCTCGCGTGAGAATCTCATTGCCGCTTAGGGTGGGCTGCATTGCCGGAAGGCGGGCGGAGCTGTACTCCCCAGAAGAAGCCTGGGGTTTTGAAGAGCTCTCCGGCCGTTTTCTCTTCCCGGAATCCTTCTTGGCTAACGTCTTGCGGCGCTTTGCCTTCTCCTTCGGCGATGGCGGACTCCTGGCCGGCTCGGCTCGTCTCTCCAGGCGATCCTTATCCGCCTTCTCTTTTCCTGGGTGGGCGGTTCGTGCGCTTCGCGTTCCCTCCGGCTGATCCGCCACCGAAGTTTCAGGTTGCGGCTGAGTATCAGCAGACGCTCCCCGCATCCTAGCATTCAGCAACGCCGCGAAGATGGAGTTCTCTACACCAAGTCAAAACAAGCAAACATATTAGGCATTTGAGAGAATAAGACTGGATACACACTAAGGGCGCCCAACTACAGAAGCATCGCTCTCAAAATCGTCCGCTCACCACCGCCGCCTAGCCAGGCCTTCAGGACGGTCCGGCCCCTCTTCTTCAAGTTGTAATTCCAGGTGTTCACCCAGTTCACAATAGAGGCATCATTCTCCTGAAGGCGGCCGGGGTTATTGAACACCTCGATGGCCCCATACGACCATGTGGGTCGAAGGCGCTCCGCCCAGAACGCATCCTCCGGTGAGTCAGCTTTCACAAAGAAAAAGCTGTGCCACCATACGGAGTCCGCCTTGATGGCACCATAAACTCCGCTCCCTGAGTACGCCATCCTCTTGGAGAAAGTAATACCATTTTGGTTAATCTTGGCTCTGTAGAGATGGCGGAATACTCGGGCACTGGGAGCGACATGCCTCTTCACGCATGACACCTGAAACGCTGCCATGACCGCCCAGGCGTGGGGTTGGAGAGCTCCCAAGGACGCTCCTAGCAGATCCAAGACATCCAGCTCCCAAGGATCCAGAGGGAAACGGAGACCGTACATGAGCGCCTCCACCCAAACGCCCACCCATCCGGGCGGACAGTTTCCGATTGAGCAAAGACGGGCAGGAGCAGCGTACGAGAAGCGTGGGGGCATGTCACAATCGTTCAACACTTTCGCCAGGGTGGTCGTCTTGACATATGGAAAGTATCCCGGACCGAACACTTCCCGGCAGTCTGCGGGTGACCCCTCCCACATCTGCTCCCAACTTCTGATCCTGTACCCATACTTCTCCACAGCCCTGGTGTCAAGATCAAAACCCCAAGTCTCGTTGAATCCGGCTTGCCACGACGCGAACCGGCGAACAAGGTTTGAGTTGGGTTTCTTGAACCTGGCTTCTGCCTGACGGCGGAGCTGCTCCGCCGAAGGGGAAGGCAGCGGATCAGCATCCTCAGTGAAGGTGTACTCCACGTCAAAATTGGCGTACGGGTCGAAGACTATGTCGGAATCCTCCGGATAAGGCATCTGCCCTTTGAGTTTGGGATCCGCTGCATCCGACCCTTCCTCATCAAACCTTTCTTCCCTGACAGGCTCGGGGACAGAGGCGGACTCGAGTGACGAGGCGGAGATGACGATGACGAAGATGAGGACGACGCATCCGCCCCCGTTCCTCTCCTCCCTTCGTCATAACCTCCTACAACAGAAGGACAAGGGGCACAAATCAGAAGAGGAGGAGGAACGAACACCAGGGGGCGAACGGATACCGGAGCCGTGCTTGTCCCGTCCTCTTGGGACGGGCGGGCGGCAGAGCGACGACGTTCCCGCATGTCCCTCAACTCTCTCTCTAAAAGGTCATAATCCACGGAGGATGATGACCCACTAGACGACATCTCACACACAAGCGGAAATGCGAAAGAAAAAAAAAAAGAAATTGCAGGGCGGACACAAAAAGAAATTGATGGAATGAAAGAATTTTCAAAGAAACCTACTTGCTTCGGCGGAGGAAGACGACTCAGAATCAGAAGGCATCTTTGATGAAAGTTTTGGAAGAAGGCGGACAAGCTCAAAGAGTTGTAAGGACAAGGCGGACAAGCTCAAGAAAATTGGTTAGGGCGGAAGCTCTCAAGGATTTAGTTGACAAGCTGAAGTGCCGAAATGAAGGGGGGAGAACCTCTATTTATACAAGTGACGTGGGCTAGCGAAACGTCGCCAAATATAATCGTGCCACGTGTCCCCCAGGCAGTGGGCGAATAGGCTAGTAGCCTGCACAAAGGGTGGAACGCATGCAAGTTCACCTCAAAAGAAGAGCCCCCCCCCCCGTTTCGGCCACCGGTAAACAGCATCGGTGACAAGCTAGGTCCTTGAGTCGTATCCGCCCTCGTACATGATGAAGGCGGTCCATCACTCCAAGGCATTCGAAACAGTTCCATAGTATCGCCTCGAGCCCCTTACGGCCTCGAGGCCATACTGGGGGCAATTGATGGGCCCGAGTTGAATCCGCCCTCGAACATGGTCAGGGCGGTCCGTCACTCCAGGGCGTTCGAAACAGTCCCATAGTATCGCCTCGAGCCTCTTACGACCTCGAGGCCATACTGGGGCAATTGATGGGCCCGAGTTGAATCCGCCTTCCTTCATGGTCAGGGCGGTCCGTCACTCGAGGGCGGTCCTCCGTCCGCCTAAGCCAAAGGACTACCTGTCACATCAACAGTAGACCACCGCCCATTACTGTTGACGGTGACTCGCTGCGGCCCACTCAGAGCAGGACACGTGGACCCTGTCAAACCAATGGGACCTATAAATAACAGGATCCCCCATTCAGAAGAGGACACAACAGACTGGGGACCATACGCCTGATACTACAAGCTTTCACGCTGTACGCTAAAGGCTATCGGTTCCGCCCACACAAAAAGGGCTCTCGCCCGGTACTTCTCTGTAACCCACTCTCCCTGCATTATCAACATACTTGCCATCTTACATATACTAACCCCTTGCACGTCCGCCCTGCAAGGTATCATCCGCCGAGACACTCCGAGGACGGATCCGTTGCTTAACCCTCCAAAGAACCACAGTATTGATCCACCGGTCCAACTGGGCGGATCAACAACCAACACACATATCTCAATCACAAATCACTAAGGTGATTGCTAGCCCCACTAGCCACCCCACCTACAAAAACAATGTAAATAGGGATAGTTTGTAGTGAGTGTTTATGATCATACATATGTTTATCTTAATTAGGATGACTCTTAATTGGGGTCATCCTCCTGCAACCACAAGTACATCACAACAATATCTCATACAACATAACACACACAATCCCTTAACTCTCTCATCTATCTGGAGTCTAGTCATTTAATTCGTCGTAAGCAAAACAAGTACCACATCACCACAACCAATCAACAATCAATCATCAATCCAGCACAATAAACCAATCCAATTAAATCCATATCCAACCTCTCATAGAATATTCATAATTTCAGTTCTAAGTCGTAATTTCTTCACTTGTACATCCTAACCTACTAACACAAATTTATGATCATAGCCTATTATGACAACTCTTAATTCTACTTGAGAATATCCGTCTCGTTTTCCCGTTTCCACTGTAACTGACAATGCATCATTTGGTGGTCAAACGAAGAAGTTATTCCCCAAACACCAAATCACCATCTCAAGAACTTTCCAGTGACCAATTCTGCCATCTCCCCGAATTTCAGTGGCAGCCCCTAAATTTCCACAGTTATGCAATTCGGTCCAGAGACGTAAAAAGTTAATAGAAAGTTCCCAAGTCTTCATCTGTCACATGTCAACAATTACTAACCAATCTAACAAAAATACTTAAAATTCCAAAGCAATCACTACAGTTTCAAACCAACACAGCGGGTCCCCAAACTTTCCAAAGATGCCATTTGGTCACTACACTTCCCAAAATTTCTATAAGGTCCTTCTTATCCGGCGAAGCCCGTCGCCGACGACGACGAGCTATTTAGGATTTAATCCGCTATTAGGTTTCTCACCCCAAAATTTCGAATTCCCACTATGACGGGATATTTTAGTGTGCACCTGATTCCAATTGCTAACAACGGGTAGCTGTCCGCCGTTAGACAATATTTCTAACAACGGATTTTAGACCGATGTTAGCAATCCGCAGTTAGCTCGCAATTTTCTTGTAGTGCAGTGAACTCACAATTTGATTAACTTATAACTTGTATTTCAATTAATCTCATAAGTAAACATGTCCAACCCATTTTTTTAGGGTGTCTACCAAGTTGAGAGTTTTACCAATCTCTGATTTGAGAGACACTTTAGAGTGTCTCGGGCAACATAATGAGCCACATTATTTGCTTGGCGGTGCACAAAATGAAGGCGAAGATCAGGGCTAGTTTAAAAGAACCAACAAATATCAGCAATGATTACGCCACCGTCTTGATGATGGACAGACATGTTATAGACCAAGTTCACAACCTGGGCTTCATTTCCTCTGTATTCATGCTCCTTCATTCAAAGGCAAGACAATGATGGCAAACATCCCTGAAAGCTAGACATTCTAAAACAAAAGTATTAGTGATGCAAGGATAAAAAATATCTGTTGATGGTATAATAGAGCTCGTGTGGCCGCAAACAAAATGACCTATAGCTCCACCGACCGCAGGACCGATGGCTCCGTCATCGTAAAAAATTGCCCCCAGCAGCCAAGGGCGGTCATTACCGAAATTTAAATTATAAAAAACTGAAAATTATATACCTCCTCCGACCGTCCGCCGGTCCGCCCAATTAGGATATAATACTAGTAGTATTAGTATGGTTCGCCCAATGAATAAAATAGGCACCACGAACAATGGAACTCCTCTATCTTCTTCTCTCAATTATCTCCACATTCCTCACTTCCCTCTTCTACTCTCTCCTCCGCGTTTTTGTTCCTCGCCGCGGCCGCGCTCAAGACCGCCACTCCAACAGCGTGTCTTTCTACCAGGGTACTGTATGGCACGAGCGGCGCCGCCCCGTTCACCACTCATTTCGCTATCCTGTCCGTTACGCGCTCTTCGATCTCGACAACTCGACTCACCTTCCACCGGACCACCTTTCCGCTGATGAAGCTCGCCACGCTGCTAATACTACCGGACCAGTGTATTCCTTTCTCCTCCTGATTTGCTACTCTATTTTTCTGCCTTCAATTTTGTTGTCCTTGTTGCTGTGGTGGTTGCTCTATAACTCAATTGGATAACATGAGATTGTTTCCTTCAAAACTTGTGCAGTTTTCTGCTCACAGTGCCTCCCAGCGTTGGGTATGAACAGAATCCATTAAGTTTATATTATTGCTATGATGGAGATGGCTCTCATCCTAATTTGACCAAATGTGTTGCTGAGGTTTGTGATTCTGCTTCCACGCATAGCTAGTATGATGTTGAAATTCTTAGCTGTAACCGTTGGTTTAGCGCTTATTTACCCAGTTTTGTGATATAGTGACTTGTATATTGCCCAATGTCGAAGTACTGTTAAGCTGGATGTCTGACCTTTCTCCTGCTTATAAACCAAAGAGAACATTTGATGCTTGAGACTCTTAGCATTTGACATTTGTGGCGCAGAATGTGGCTTGTTTTAATTACAAACCATGGTGCAGGTGTATTTCTCCTGTACACCTACAATGTTTACTTTAACAACCCTCTATTCCATTTGCTCAGGTAACAAATACACCGTGGGGTGAAAGAGTTGCATTTGTCTTCAATCCTAGCTCAGATTGTGTGGCTAAACCTTTGCATGTCAGTCCTTTCATGGTATGTCTCAGTAGCTTTTTTGACACCCTAATTTATGTTAATATCGGCATGGACATTCAGTGACTTCTTTATCATATCAATGTTGGTCGCTCTGCAAGCAGAGTTTCCTTAGTAATCACATGACAACTGGGGGGAATCTTGACTTGCCCTTAGAAAACATCAGTTTGTTTCATCTTCAAAAGAACATAGCGACCAATCTACACTTTTGCTTTCAATTCTGAATCATATACAGACCCATCTTGACCGACCTTCAAACAAGATTCCTCAACCTTACAGAGCCACGCATTGTGCATAAATATACAGGATATGATGGGGAATTGGAAAATCAGAGCAAGTGCTCCAGGGGACAATCTGTCTGTTGTAATTTCAGTTCAACACCCGGATCATGGGGATTACTTCGTTGCCACGTTGGACGCTAAAAAAACTACAGTGACGGATAGCGATTCATTCTTTTGGTTGATGCCTCACAAAGTTGCAGTGTGGATATATTGGCACGTAAGTCTGTATGAGTTCACTTGTTAACTTATGTTTTGATTCGTGCTTTTTCATATGCGCATCAGTACTGTTAATTCATTTAAGTAGTCAAATCCTGTGGCACAACACATTACACATCCTTCTTTTTTCATCCAAAGAAGGGGTTGGAAGTTCTGATGATATAGAATTGATGAATGATCAGCCTTGGAATGCTTATTCATGTAGAATCCTGTTTTCATTTTCCATGCAGGCTTTGCAGCTGTGGTGGAAAAATGTGAAGTTCATACAGCATCCAAGGTATAGTACTCCCAACTATAGGGAGGAAGCTGTGATACGGAATGAAACACTTGAATGTCGTGAATCAGTTTCGAGGGGAAGAGTTGGAGGATGCTTGCAAAGTCAAGGATGTAACCCTGAAAGTCGTTGGTTGAAGTGGAGAGATGCAAAGTGGCCATGGTGTTAGAAACAAAGTGATTGTGTATGTAACTTGAAAAACCAACATTCATTTCCCGCAATCTTTTTCTGTTGTATATCGTGCGGTGCCACCTCAAGGCTTCTGCACTTCCTTTTTCGAATTATTAACTTCCAGTTCGCCTTAAAGTTAGACGATCTTCAGTTCTTCATTTCAATGTGTTGTTAATTTGAATGTGTTATTAACTGAATTAGTATATTCGCCGGTTCAATAAAGTATTTAATATTCTGGAAATAATCCTACTCAAAACTATAAGGTAGGTTGCAAACTCATCCTAAAACTTTAATCCGTTATAAAGTGGTCCTATTACTATGAAACTAGTTACAAAGTCGCCATCAGTGAACTTTTTCAACCATTTTGCCATGTAACCATTGACATGTCATTAAAAAAATAATTCAAAATTCAACAATATGATTCAAAATCAAAATCTAGTGAGTTGGATTGATATAATTTTAGATCTGATTCAATTTAAGATGAATTCTAAATTATATTTTTGATGACATGTCAATGGTGACGTGGAAAAATGGCTGGAAAAATACACTGATGACGTCATTAGGACTACTATGTAACTCGTTTCATAGTAATAAGACCACTCTGTAACGAATTAAAGTTTTAGAACGAGTTTGTAATCCACCCTATAGTTACAAGACGTTTTAAGTATTTGACCAAATCAAACATACATAGATAACTGAGAAGAAAGAAATATAAGAGGTTGTGCCAGCTTGTTTCTAGGACGGGGCCTCAAAATTCCGAGTGGAAAAAAATAAATTAAATAATTATTAGTAAGTAAATATGTGATTGAAGTCTAGTTATTTATTAAGTTTGTGGTCTAGTGCTTAGAAGGTGGTAAAAAGGTTTTTTTTTCCAAGATATCTTCAGAAGAGATATCGGACCGTGAGCCAACTTATGAGGTGAAAAGAAAAAAAAAAGAAGAAAAAAAAGGAAGGGGTGGGAGGAGAGTGGAAATTTATCCACCTACTATTTAATTAACAGAGTGACCTTAAGTTAATCAGACCGAAAGAGTTTGGAAGATACGCCAAGGCCTCTTTGGCAAGATTGTGTGTAGAGATATTTTGAGCCCTTGGAATAGTCATGTATTCTATAAAGTCTAACTCATTCATTACTAGTCTAATTTCATTAACAATTGCTCCTGCCGAGGAATGAAGGGTTTTACCTTGTGCTATTTTATTTTTAACCTGTTGTGCATCCCCTTCTATCACTACGCTTGTAAGGTTTGTTTCCAAACACCAGAAAAGGGCTTCTCTAATTCAATGGTAAAGGGGTCTGTGATTCCATCGAAACATCGACCCACAGAAAAAATGTGTAGCCCATTAAGATTTCTAATAATGAAACCAATTGCCCCTCAACACCTGAGTAGCCCCATCCACCTGAACCCAAACAACGTTAACCCTTAACACACCTTTACGCATGGGTCTATTCCTAACTTGGAATTTTGTAGCCTAATTTAAAATTCTATGTACCGTCAGTAGCCAATTGCGTAACTATGTCCAAAACTAGCACAATCTGCTTGGCAGCCAGCGCGTAGCCATCCATCCAGCGCGTAGCTGGCCAGCCAGCTCTCTGAATTCATTTTTGTCACTTCAAATATCAAATATTGTAACATTGCAATTTGGTCACTTTTTTGTCAATTTTACAAATGGATTATTATTATTATTATTATTATTATTATTATTATTATTATTAATTTGATAATATAAGCCGGTCTTGATAAAATAATTATATATAAGCTATAATTAATTAAAGAAAATTATATTAGCCGTCACAATCTCTTGAGTTACGTATCCCGATGTCACGTTTGTTGGAGGCACAACAATTCAAAGTTAAAACAACGACAAACGACAAACGTGACATTGTGATTCGTAATTCAAAGTTAAAACAAACGTGACCCGAGGTCACGTCCCGCTGGTCTGGCTATGCGTTACGCTGGTTATGCACTGATTGATTCAAAGTTAAAAATATTATTGGAAGTCGTTGTCTCCTTCATCGTTGTGCCTCCAACAAACGTGACATCGGGATCCGTAACTCAAGTGACGGCTAATATAATTTTCTTTAATTAATTATAGCTTATATATTATTATTTTATCAAGACCGGCTTATATTATCAAATTAATAATAATAATAATAATAATAAAATAATAATAATAATAATAATAATAATAATCCATTTGTAAAATAGACAAAAAAAAGTGACCAAATTGCAATGTTACAATATTTGATATTTGAAGTGACAAAAATGAATTCAGAGGTTGGCCAGCTACGCGATGGTTGGCCAGCTACGCGCTGGATGGATGGCTACGTGCTGGCTGCCAAGCAGATTGTGCTAGTTTTGGACATAGTTACGCAATTGGCTACTGACGGTACATAAAATTTTAAATTAGGCTACAAAAATCCAATTCCCCAGTCTATTCATGAGCTCATTAGTTATGGTTTGATCAACCTGTGTTTTATTGGATTGAGGGAAGTTATCAAGTTGTTCTTTCAACATGAAAAAGAATTGGTTAGAAATTTTTTTCGGAAAATCCTGGGTAAGTTTACACACTACTAAATTCCTTGATTTCCATACCCTCCACCAGAAGATTATGAAAGATACTATTAAACTCATATGTTCCTTAGAGATTTTCCTCCATGCATATACAAAGGAAGGACATTTATAGGTATGAATTGGTAAATTACATACATTAGCCACCTTGAGAGCAAGAATACCGTCAAACAATAAGTGTTCAATTGTTTCTCCCTCATCCCAACAAACAGGACAAAAGGTTGGAATTTCAAGTCCTCTATGATTAAGTTCCGTTCTTACTGGTAGTGACCTCTGTAATAATCTCTAGAGGAAAAATTAAAATTTAGGTTGAATTTCGATTTTCCATATGTCTTTCCAAACTTTCGAATTAACAACATCGACGGGTTCATATTGTGGAGGTTCTACCTTAATTTTCGCAACCTCATACCCAGATTGGAAGAAATATTCCCTAGAGGCCGTACTGCCAAATTATTTTATCTGTTACTTGTCTCCTAGGGATTGGAGAGAATTTGATTAATCGAATCCTCTCTGAAGATACTTCTAAGTTTTTTTTCATCCCAACCACCATTAGAAATGAGTCCTGCCACAGAGAATGGGATATCAATAATTGTGTCCCTCAGGTTCAAAATAGGGGCGGAAGGAGGAAAGGAGGGGATCCAATGATCATAATTAATGTGGATTCCATTTCCGACCTGCCACCTATGTCCAACTTAAATAATATCCCTTCCTTTTAGAATGCCTCTCCAACTCCAAGAAGGGTTCGAGCCTTTCCCAGCTTGCATTAAGGATGAATTTGGAAAATATTTTGCTTTATAAATTTTTGCTAATAACAGTTCGGGATCTTGCAAGAGTCTCCATGTTTGTTTCGCCAACAGTGCATGGTTAAAAGTTTCTAAATCTTTAAACCTCTGATCCTTCTTCCTCTTTTGGAAGACATAATTTCTCCCAAGAGACCCAATGCATTTTTTTCGAGTCATCTACCTTACCCCACCAAAAGTCTCCAATAATGTTGTTTAGTTTCTCGATATTTTGTTTGGGGATTAGGAAAGAAGCCATTGCATACATTAGAAGAGCAATGAGAACAGAAGAAATGAGTACTTCCATAGCAGCAGGAGATAACCATTTCCCCTTCCAGGAGTTAATTCTTTTAACTAGGATATATTCGAGAAATCTGAAAGTTTCGATTTTGGACCGTTTTAACACAGAGGGGAGTCCAAGGTAAATATCTTGGTTATTTGAAATTGATATACCTAACATATTACTCCATCGAGATCTTGAACTATCAGGTGTACCTTTGCTAAACGTGACAACCGATTTAGCCAAGTTTATCTTTTGGCCGCTATAAAGCTGATACACCTCAAACATGTTAATGAGATTAGTTATATACTCATCTGATACCCCTAGAAACAGATATGTATCATCCGCGAACATTAGGTGAGTGAGTGTCGGACTTATATTATTGAATTTCAAGCCTACCAATTTTTTATCTAGTATTGCCTTATGGATAATAAAGGTTAGCCTTTCTGAGCAGATAGCAAAAAGAAGTGGGGAGAGAGGATCCCCTTGTCTAAGACCCATTGAGGGTGAGAAATAGTCAAAAGGTTGACCATTTCAGATGATTGTTAATTTAGCTTTCAGTAAACATTCTGAGATCCATCCAATGCACCTTTCCTTGAACTTGAATCTTCGCATAAGAGCGAAAAGAAAGGATCATTCAACCCTGTCATATGCTTTTTCCATATCAACCTTGAGAGCCATAAAACTTGAAAGATGTGTAGTCCTATTTGCCAGATAGTGCATAGCTTCATGAGCAATTAGGGTGTCATCTGAAATTGCTCTCCCTTGTACAAATCCATTTTGGTTCATACTAATAATATTCGGTAGTATTTTTCAAGTCTAGTTGCTAGAATTTTTGTTATTGATTTATATAGAACAGTGCAAATTCCATTTGGTCGCAAATCTTTCATACTTTTAACTTCCTCTTTCTTAAGTAATAAGGAAACCCAAGTATAGTTTATTTCTCCTAGCATAATCTCTGATATGAAGAATAGAGCAATCGCATTAGTGACTTCGCAACCAACAATATCCCAATATGATTGAAAGAAGACTCTAGTGAAAACGTCATGTCCGGGTGCTTTGTCCTTTCCTATTGAGAAGACTGCTTCTTTGATTTCATCATCTGACACCCAGTCTGTAATTTGGTTGTTCATTTTGCTTGAGACATGTTTATCATCTGGGATCACATTCATTAGAAAGATTAGATGGAGGGAAGGAGGTAGCAAAAAAATCATTATAAAATTTTGAAGCAATTTGGCCAAGTTTTTGTTTGTTACTTTGGTTTACCCCATTCTTGTCCTCTAACCTTTTAACACAATTCCTCCTTCTTTGTTGTGCTACAGACTGATAAAAGAATTTTGTATTTTTGTCACCAAGTTCTAACCATTTGTTTCTATTTCGTTGTTTTCAATAACAATTTTCCTTAGTGAATTTCAATTGATAAATCATTTTCAAGAGACGAAATTCTTTCCCAGTTTATGTTTTTGGCTTGTTTCTCTAAGTCTATTTCCTTTTCAATCTCCTTAATTTTTTTTTAGAGTTTGTGACGTCTGATGTCATTAAATCAAAAGGTTTATATCTTATTTCCTTTAGGTTTTGGTAACTTTATACATCGGTAATCCAGCAGTTGGCCTATTCCATTCAGTTTCAATCACACTTCTAACTTACGGAACACCAATCCATCTATTGTCAAATCTGAATAATTTTTTTATGGAGATTTTGCTGGAACTCTTTCAAGAAAATTGCCAGATGGTTAGAACCATTAACTTTGATATTAGAACATGTTTCTGGCCAATAGCTTAACCATTCCATGGAGATAAGAGAACCTATCCAGTCTTGAATTTATTTCTTCTGGGCCATTTCTTTTGTTCGACCAACTAAACAAAGGTCCAGAGAATCTACGTCAATAAGTAGTAAATCTCTAATGAAAGCATTAAAATCTGTCAGAGCTCTGGAACTCAGTAGATTACCACCTTGCTTTTCTGAGATTTTAGATACTGCATTGAAATCCCCAAAAATGATTTTAGGTCCATGAAGATCTAAATTTTATTTTGCAGGGACTCAAATTGTGCACGTCTAACAACTAGAAAGGTTGACAGATAGACACCAATAAGAAAAATCGTTTTTCTGTCGATTCCTTCCATTCGATACAAATCGAATATACATTTGCAAAAAGGACATTGATTATTAGCTTATCCTTCCATGCCATTACGATTCCACCTTTCATATTCTCACTAGAAACATGTTTAAAATCCTATATTGTATTGAGAATAACTTGTCTCTTAAATCAACATCTTTTGCATGTGTTTCACAAAGGAAGAGAAATTTTAGGTTTAAAGCGACCCACTGGTTTTTTGAGTTCATGGACCGTCAAATCCGGTCCAATTCCCCGACAATTCTAGGAAAGAATACTCATTTATTAAATTGGGCACATTTTAGGTAGAAAACCACCACCTCAAACAATGCAAAAAAAGAAAATACAATTGAAAAGAAGAAATAAAAATTCCCATTTAGTATCCTAACATTATTCGGCCCAGCTACCCTCTGGCCCTTTTTCCCTTGCTGATCATTCCAACTGAGTCCAACCCCTTCTTCAGTTATTTGTAAAACAAAAACACACCAAAGCTTAGCCCAATCGAGGCCCAAAATGATGGAAATAGAACAAGGCCCGTCAGAGCCCAAATATAAGGAAAAAAGTTAGGGTTTAGGAGCTTACCTTCGTCCCCTTCATCTAGCTCCTCTTCCTCACCAGATTCATCCTTAGGAACCTCTATCTCTTCTCCAATATTTTGTTGAACATAGACTTATGCAAATCTTATGCAAAAGCTTTATAAAATAGACTAACCAAATCATTCCTAAACCAGTCAAATAATTTCTATCTCTTATTCTTCTATTTCATTTATTTAATGCTATTAACCTTTAGTTCCAACCAATCAAATTAGAGGATTTAGTATAAAGCTTTAAAAAATATGACCATTGTAAATATTCTTAGAATTGAAAGATTTGAAAAAAAATAGCGAGATCTATAAATTAGGTTAAACAAATACCACATTATTTTTGTCTTCATAGTCACTAATGTTATTAAGAACTAGTTTTTGTACCTACCGCCCAATGGGCGGTGCTGTTTCACCCGTTTGTTTGATCATAATAAGAACAAAAAAATTCAAATACAATTAATTATTACTTTTTATTCTTAAATTTCTAGTCATTGTATTATTACTCAGAATTTCAACACAAAATATTGTATTATTACTTACAATTTCAACACAAAATTTCAATGAGTGTTTTTTACCTTATTTTCAAAAAAACTTTACATGTTAAATCATGTATTGATTTAGAGATTAGTTTGACTATGATTATTTTATACGTATTTTTAAATTAAAATAATATGTTAATATTCCCAAATTTGTAATCAGTGGTCAAATGTGTTTATCAATATTTTGGCTTAGACTTGAAAATATATATTTTAACATTTAATTTCTTAAATAATCTTAGAGTTTATTAACCGAATATTCTATTTAATTGAATAAAATAAAGTAATTTTAAAAACCAATTTAACCTTATCCACACTTCATTTATTCAGATAGTTTGTTATCAAACTCAATATTTTCATAAACTTCATTTATATCCTAAAGGTTGCTGAGAGGTAAGCTGGTGATGAAAATCCTAAGAGGCTAAGTTCGAAACAATAACTTATTTAGAAATACGTCATTCAAATATAGGAAATGTAAGAGCATCTACAATGGCCCTAAATTATAAAATTTTATGGTAAAGGCTCCAATTTGATTGGTTGATAAGCAAAAAAATTGAATTAAATAAAGCAAAAAGATTAAATTATAAGAGAGAAGAGTGATTTGATTGGTTCATTTTATGAAGCTTTATGCAAAAGCTTTATGTACATTGCTACGACAGACCTAGTTGATACTATATATTGACGAATTTATGTATAAAAATATTTTATTATTAAGTTTAGTTCATGGAATTTTGAAAAGAATAAATGTGTGATATATAAAATATAACATAACTTTTTTAATATAGACAATATATATGAACTATAAATGAGTATTATAAAGTTCACAAATAACCATATATCACAATACCATTAATGCATCCATAAAAACATTGTCATCTCAAATATTACAACTCACTTATCTCTGTCATCACAAAAACTCTTCCTTATGAAGTTCCAAGCTTAGTCTATAAGGTGTTCATATACACTTCCAATTGTCATAAGAACGACGAAGGAGGTGAAATAATTGGTCATGAAGCTGCTAAAAGTTGGTAGTGGATCTTTGAATTGTTGGTACTCTTGATTTAAATGATTATCCGTGGAGATTTTTTTTGACAATTCCATGCAGATTGATTAGTGAACCCATCCACCAATTACTACAAACCCAATGGAGTCTTTGTTGTTGTCCTGGACGCCATGGCCGAAACAATCTCGAATATTAGTATTGAGTGATGGACATAATGGCTCGATCTCTCTCGTTGCAGAGATTTGAGTCGCCAAATTTTGACTCGTCATACATTGTGATGGTTGGAGATGGGAGAATGGTAAACATATTGCTTTACATATTAAACTCGATAAGGAATGGAGCCTAATAAAGATGAAGATTATAGATGAAGGAGATAGAGGAAAAAGAATGTTCAGTCATCTAGAAGGGGTTTATGTTTGGATCGAAATGAGTTGGATCTAATGACTGAGTGTTTGATGGCATGGAATTTTAAAATTATTATTTTAGTTGACGTGGTCGCCCTTAAGCTTTTGGATGGAAAATTGAACAAAAGTGGATGAAATATCAATCTCTTCTTAAATCAAACTTAAGTTATTGATGTGTTAAAGATGAAAGTTTAAGTGACCAATATGATAAGATTGCCTTAACTTGAATGAGCAAAAATGTTATTAACCAAATTATTAATTAGCTCTTAATGTGAGAGCATTTATTAAGAGTTGATATAAATTTTTTTTTTTATTTAAAATTTGTAGATGAGGTGAAAAATTGAGAGAATAGCATTGTACTATGTGGCAAAAAGAATGTAATGATCTCCCATAGATTATTTTAAGATTTATCGAATGCTGACTAAATTTGACATCATATAAAAAAATTTAGTATAGAAAATGTCATTACAAATGAAGTGGGTAGAAATAATTATAAAACACTTTGACTAGTCTATTAGTACTAATAAAAATTAGGTAGAGGTCCAATGAGAAAGTTAGAGGTTTTCTCATGAGGAAGACTAGTTGCAAGAACACTAGGATCTGTTAGGCCTGTGGGGGCCAAGCCAGTCAAAACATGAAATGTGGAACACTTTCGGACACACTAAACCCAACTCCCCCCAACAAAGGCTTGGCCTTGCCCGATCTGCCAGTCATTAGTCATCACACATCTGAACTGTTGCCATACAGAAATTTAATTATTTGGATTCAATTTCTGATATTATATATATATTTCATAAAGTAAAACCACTCCTAATTCTGTCCTGAATCCCTGGAAGTAGTCTTTCAGTGGAATTGTTATTGTCTGGATGGAGGAATATTGTGGTGAATAAATATTGATGAATGATTATAAAACGTAGAGTGGAATGAAATATCTTAGGCAATATGGATGGGACTTTGAGGAGTCCATTTCTTTTGGTACTTGGGCAAAAAAAACAAAGCGAATAATGGGAAAAAGAAAGGTAGGTTTAAAAGAAAAAAAACAATGACAGGAAACGAAGTCGATAATTAGAGAGGTATTTGTGTGGAGCATGTGAGTTGTACGGTGGAAGAACATGGCGGCTTTATATGTATATATGGTGAATATATATGTCTGATGAGTGATGATCCACCACAACATTAATACATTATTATGCGTGTGATGTGATGAGTCAAATTCAATATCCAATCCATGCACACTAATTAGTACTTTGCTTCTTGATCGCTGGCATGTAATGCAAGTTGCAACCAAAACTATTTGTCTGCATCATCTGCTTTATACTTTATATATATTATATATTATATATATGGTTGGTTCTCATCTGTTGCTAACGGTCGATACGATCGAATGTTTGGTATGATATATATATATATATATATCGCAGTTGAAGGCTTCCGTAAACTACAAACAAAAGTTGTCTTTGGCACATTACAAATAATTACGAGCGGATCTCATGAGCTTGTTTTAATTTCAGTTGGGGAAGGATTTGATCAAATTCCATCTGGGGCTGGATGTCGGACCCTTTTTTATTGGAGTTTTGTGATTTTGTAGGTAGATTTACGGTATAATGTATCGTCATTGACTAAACATCATAAAAAGTCTAAATATATATAGATGAGTGTGATGTGTGGCTAGTGAGCAGTCACTCAGATAGCGTCGCGATGGCCACTTAGTGAGAAATGACTTTCGTTTGTTGGGCATCTAGGGTGTCAAGGGACCAACTAGCGAGGCGAGGTGTTGGTTGGCCTCCTTGAACCTTAGATGCCCAACTTTCCAGTATAACTATTCACAGATACAGTTTTCACCACACCTTTCTCTCCCAACCCTATGTTCATTCCCAGCAACCGCCTTCTTTCAATTTCGGAGAATGGCCTCTTCTAGCCGCAATAAGTGAAAACATTGATTGTTTTATTCATCTCATTATGCTTATTTGTTCTTTTGCATTGATTACTATTGTCGTTCTGTTTCAGATGTTGTCAGGATAATGAACAAGTTAAAGAAGTAGGATGACTTGTTCGTTTATGAGTGAGGTGAAGTCTATAGCAAGTGCGGTTTAAGGGAATCTAGATACAAGTTCGTTTATGAGTGGTGTCCTCTCGAAAAGGAGTAAAACCAATTTGAACTTCTTATTTGTGCGTTTGACATTCGGCTTTTTGCTGATTTCTAAGTTTTCGTGTAGGGTAAGAGTTGTGGGATCTATGAGAAGCTGGAGGTGCGCGTGGGAGCATGTGGATGCAACGAGGAGGGAGAAGAACAAGATCATTCACAGGAAGAACCCCAAGATTGAGCACATGCGCTCACGGGTTCAGGCTCTACAAGCCCACAACGACACACTGCAGGGTTATGTTATCTACTGAAGAAGTCCAGAATGTACGCACAACTATATTGCATTACCGTGACCTCGTTGTCGCCGCTAATGGAAGCCTCGACGTAGCTAACCTACAAAACACGTCATCTTCACCCTCCCCGAGAATAGGCCACTAGTGGCTGGTCTCTTTCCTAGGTATTGCTCCACATACTACGCCAACTGCGTGGCATCAGATGGAATGCGGTCATCTAACTCGACAGGGAGACCATCTACGCTTAGCGCTGTGAGGAAATGAATGTCCTCGAGGGTGATGGTTGCCTCATTGTGGTATAGATGGAAGGTGTTGGTCTCTAGACGCCACCTCTTGACCAAGACATTGTTGAGCTCTAAATTAGTGGTGCCAAGGCCGGTATAAACTGATATAGGCCAATGCAGCCTACGCAACGATCGAACCTATGATAGTAATCTACGATATTCTTTAGAGTAACGACAATTAAGCATCATATGCTGCTCCTAATATTTGAGAAAGAAAGAGGTAATAAGATAATCTTAATGGTGGTATGGTAGATTTGGTTTTTTTTTTTGGTAGAAAAGCGGGCGCAAAGCACCCTTACTCATTCATCGATATGTTACTGGGGAAACAGGTCCCTACATGATCACTCCAAATAGCTCTATCAACCTCATGGGGATAGGTACAATTAACATGAAAACCGAAATCTAAAGTGTGGCCATGGTGGGCAAACAGGTCAGCGACCCGATTACCTTCACGAAAAGTATGGGAGATCGTGACTTCCCAATTTCTACTACGGAGCTCAAGAATGGATTCGAGCGTCCGGCCATGTCTGGAGTCCTCCTCTTGGTCTCCAAGGATAGTTGTGACCGCCGCCATAGAATCCAACTGGAGGTGGACTTTCTTGAAACCCATGTCCCAAGCAATCATAAGGCCAATCTCAGCCGCTCGAAGCTCGGCTTTCATAATGGAGCAGCGACCCAGGTTAGCTGCAAATGTGCTAACCGGCCGACCTATGGAGGTCCGAAGAATCCCACCGGCCGCCGCTCTGGAGTGGGGCTGGATGACAGAGCCGTCTGTATTAATTGTGATACAGTCACTCGGCCCTGCCTTCCAACCTATGTGGGTGTCAATGCGCCGAGTGGCAACCTTCGAGGCAACTTGCGAGTCCGCTCTCATTGTCTCTCGAACCCCGGCGATCCAATGAAGGACTCGTAGGCGGAGCTGATCGCATGTCGCAAGTTTATCCTCGAAAATTGCCTCATTGCGCGCCTTCCAAAGAATCCAAATGATGATACCAAAGGTGAGCTCAAAGTCCTTATGTTCGAGACCTGCTTTGAGCCAAACCTGCAGACTACCTGTAAAGAACTGAGAAATGAGCTCAGGTGGGACAAAAAAGAGCCAAACCTCCCGCGCCAACTGGCAATCCCGGACGACGTGAAGGGTATCCTCAATGCTGCCTCTACATCTCTGGCAGTCAGCATCATCCACCATATTTCGTCGACGTCGTTCTGCATTCGTCAGGATCCTGTCATGAGAAACCAACCAAAGGAAATGTTTGACCCTGCTCGGGCCCGCCCAGCGCCAAACAATCCTCCAGATATCTTGTTCAGTCTGGTGGTCTGCACAAGCTGCAATCTCATAGGCCATCTTCAGAGTGAACTTCCCGTGCGGGTCCGGTCCCCAAATGATGCCGTCCTCACCAATTGTGTCACGAGACGGCTCCATACCCGCGACAAGACCAATGATGTGTGAGGGTAGGGAGCGCCGCAGAAAATCCCAGTCCCAATTGCCGTCCTCGCTCCTAGCTTCCACAACTGTCATATGCAGATCCTCACCTGAAAGATCAACAATGGCATGGTCAGCAAGGATAATATCATAATCCAACCAGCGGGATGACCAGAAGAGAGTGTCCTTCCCATTTCTAACTTTCTGTTAGCAGGCGCCTCTAAAATCGTGCCAAACAGAACGGATTCCTCTCCAAAGAGCGGAGCCTCCCGACTTCCTACGAAGCTGAGGGCCTGCGTCAGTCTCTTTTAAGTATTTGCTCGTCACAACTAGCACCCAAAGCTTGTCAGGATGATTCAGGATCGCCCACCCGAGCTTCATGAGGTATGCTTGATTCAGTTCCCTAACCTTCCTGAGGCCCAACCCGCCCTGGTCTTTAGGCCTGCAAATACGATCCCAAGCAAGTAAATGGACTTTAGACTTATCAAGGGAGCCTCCCCAAACGAAATTACGAATAATAACATCAATGAATGCTTAACCCTGCCATGCAGAATAGGAACCCCCAGATAGCGACCCAAATCTTGAGTAGCTGCAATCCCCAAAAGATCAGACACTACCCTAGACATTCTCCTATCCATCTTGGAAGAGAAGAAAACTCTAGACTTGTCCTTATTGATACTTTGGCTAGAGGCATCACAGAAACGATTGAGAACATCCAGAATCACCTGAGCTTGCTCGCAACTCGCTTGGCTCATAAACACCAGGTCATCAGCAAAGAAGACGTGAGAGAGAGGAATACCATTCCTCACCAGCTTCACCGGTTTCCAAATCCCACTAGCCACAGAAGCCAAGATCATCCTGCTAAGTCTCTCCATACAGAGAGTGAACAAGTAAGGAGAGAGAGGGCAGCCTTGTCTCAGGCCTCTGGACGACGTAAAACTATCAGAACAACAACCATTCCAAAGAATCTGAAATGACGGGGTAGAGATGCACTGCATAATAACCTCAATAAGATTCTGGGGCAGGCCTGCTTGCTCCAACGTATCCTTAACAAAGCTCCCCTTCAATCTTGTCATAGGCCTTAGATAAATCAATTTTGATAACCATGGACGGGTTCTTGCCTTTACCTTTGGAGAGGAATGAACAACTTCCTGGACAATAAGGATATTGTCCGTAATATGACGACCAGGCACGAAGCTAGTTTGAGAAGGGTGAGTAAGGCCTCCCATGAAACCCTTGAGGCGGTTAGCAATGCACTTAGTAAGGGACTTATAAACCACATTGCAGAGACTAATAGGTCTGAAATCAGAAAGAGTGATCGGGTTAGGAACCTTAGGAATCAGAGTAATGAGAGTTTCATTAATTCCACAGATCAACTCTGGCCTGCGGAAGCACTCGGAGATGAACGAGCAAAAGTCTGGCCCCACAGTTTGCCAACAGCTCTGAAAGAAGATCGGACAGAACCCATCTTTTCCCGGCGCCTTTAATGCGCCCATAGAATTAATAGCAAGAGCCACCTCCTCGGCGGTGATAACCTTCCCCAACCCAATATGAGCATCAGCCGGAACCTTGGCCGAGAACCCCAGGAGGGAATCCGCCAGGTTGCCTCTGGTGGTATAGAACTCTTTGAAATAACGCACGGACATCAAGAGCAACTCAAGTTGGCTGTCCACCCAACTCCCATGCACATCCCTCAGCCTGTTAATCCTGTTAAACGCCCTTCTACGCAGCGTAGAGAGATGAAAGAGCTTCGTATTCCTATCCCCTTCCGTCACCCATTTCACTCTAGACTTCTGAAGCCAGAGAGATTCCTCTTGCCAGAGTACAACCTCCAGCTTAGCCCGGATTCTAGCTTCCTCAGCAACATTGACCTGGGAAGGGAAATTAGAGCAACGAGCTTCAGCTTTCTTCAGATCCTCAGTTAGCCGCTTCTTCCTACGAAAAATATTACCAAAGACAGATTTATTCCATAGATTAAGCTCCTTGGAAAGATCATAAAGAGCAAGGGGCAGGTCTGCTCCTTTCCTCCATTTGTGTTTAATGACATGCTTAAAGCTAGCATGGGTGAGCCAAGCAGAAACAAAACGAAAAGGTTTAGAATTGGGAGAAAACACCTGATTATGACTTCTCAGGATGATAGGGCGGTGATCCGATTTGAGCTTATGAAGATGCAACACCTTAGATTCAGGAAACCGTTTAAGCCAATGACAGTTAACAAGCGCCCTATCGAGACGGACCAACACGTTATTTCTAGCCCAGGTAAAACGCGGGCCCTGGAAGGGCAGATCAGAGAGGCCACAGACATCAACCAAGTCGATAAAAGACTTATTCCGAGCCCTGTTGAACAAAGCTCCCCCTCTCATGTCTTCTGCGGACAGAACAGAGTTAAAATCCCCAAGAATCACCCAAGGGACATCAATATTCGCCGACATGCTTTTGATGAAATCCCACAGAAGAACTCTCTTAGTAGCCGTCGGGCTAGCATAAACGGCTGTCAGAAAGTAGATGGAACCATCCTGCAGCACGCCCTTGATATGGATGAATTGTTGCCCCGAATGGATAATCTCAAACGAAACCAAGGAAGGGTTCCACGCAATCCACACGCCACCCTTAAAACCGATCGCATCAACCCTGAAATGGGAAGGAAAACCCAACTTATTAATGACTTTATCCGCCTTATCTTTACTGATTTTAGGCTCGACGATGATAGCAGCGACACAATTAAAAGAAAGAGCATAAGCCTTGAAACTAGTCAAAAAGGACTTGTGGCCAGCGCCACAGCAATTCCAACATAAAATGTCTGCAATCATAAGGGAAAGGACAAAGGGAACTCCCTGAACACTTCAAGAGTGGCGGAGCAGCCCAATTACTGCTCTTCCATGGCGGCGACGCCATCATTGACTCCTTCCAAAGGCGTCGGGTCCTTAAGTTTAGAATTGGTCGATGAGGCATTCCCCTTCGATTTAGTCTTGGTGGATTTAGGCCCTTTGGGGGCAGTTCCGCTCTTTTTCTGAGAAACGACAGAAATAGCAGCAGATGGACAGCCCATCACAGGCTGCTGAGACTTCGTGGACGAAGGCTTGGAGGATGGGCCTTGGGCCGCTGAACCTGGCTGAGACGGAATCGGGCTCGTGATGACGGGAAAAGAAGGTGGTGGGCTCGACTTTGCTGAATTATTCAATCCCGGGTCCATGGATGCCGAGACTCCCAGCCCAACAGGAGTATGAACGGAGGAAATAGCCTCTGTTGAATTGAAGAAAGGGAAGCTCCACTACCAGGATCACAATTTTCCTTTTCTCCCTCCTGCAAATCCTCCATCAAAGGCTCATTAACATCGAACCCCAACGGTCGAGACTTAGACGGGGGCGGCAGCTGTGCCTCCGGATCAATACTTTCCTTATCCACGAAAACCGAGAATCGATTACCTTTTTCAGATTCACCCTCCTCAGGTCGGGCCGCCGATGAACCCGCCGGCGGTGGCACCACTGACTTCTGTTTCCTTCTATTTCTCTTAACCTGCATCCAGGGGCCAAAATTCTCATCGATCTCCGGACGAACCTCCTGCTCAGCGGCACTTTGAAAAATAGGATTAACAAAGCTCGTCGTCTGATTTTCTGTAACCTCAGCCTCCGGGATCTGCTGGCATGCCTCATCCTTATGACCATAGCAACCGCAATTGAAACAAATGGTGTGTAGCCCTTCGTACTCGATGCGACGAACCCGTCGCCGAAGCCGATATTTCGATAGGAGAGGTTTAGACAGGTCAACCTCCACACAAATCTTCGCAAAATTCCACCGAGTGCCCTCCAAGGTTGTATGGTCGATCCACACCGTCTTGCCAATCCGGTCCCCAATAAGCTTTAGGATGGTATTGTCCAAATATTCGAACGGGATGCCCGGGAGGCGCACCCATACGCGGAGAGTCGAGAGGAAGGTCTCCTCTGGCTGAAAATACGGTCTCCACTCTTGGATAACCACGTAGTGGTCATTCACCATCCAAGGACCCCCGAACATCGCCCTATCGTAGTCCGAGACGGTTTCAAAGTTAACGATGTAGAAGCCGAACCCCATGTCAGACACCCGCACAACACCTTTCTTGGCCCAAAGCTGGGGAAGTTTCCTGCTCATGAACGCAAATGGAAAGCAACGATCCAAGGTACTGACAATGATGGCATGCTGAAACCTTCTTCGGACCCGAAGTTTCTCCTCATTCGGGATCCGAATACTAGGGCACCTCGGGTCGTCGTCGGCCTCGTCCACATCAGATTCATCAAAAACACATAAATCCACCGTCTCCGATCCCTTACTCCAGAACCCCGTCACACGGTCCCTAAACGATGCACGCGGCGAGATTTGGCTTCCCGACGTTTCATCAACCACCATGTTCGAGGAACTCTCAGGCCCCGTACGAGCTCTCTTAACAATCTTAGCTGGTGAGCCACCGTCCGCAACACCGGGGTCAGCAGGCGGAGGCTCCATCAGAGACAAACAGAAACCAAAGCGAGAGAGAGAAGACTTTTTTTTTTCACCCGTTTGTTAAAGATCATCTTCAATTAGTTTGATTACAGTGATTCTCTAAAATTTTATTTTTATTCAACCAACTGAATTTATGGTAGATTGAACATTAAGCAAGATCATTACTTGTCCATGTCCATTGTGATAAGGATTATATTTTTAGATAATATATTATTGTATTTATTTAGCCACGAAAACTAACAGAATCTATATATTATGTCCGCCCGGCCATGTGGAAAAGGAATCCATAGGCAAGCAGCTGTGCGGCCCCAAGAATGTGGACTAGTTTCACCGTCACTAATTAAAATTTGATTAGGATTGGAGTAACAAACCATGTCATTTGGTTCGATCGTCTCATGAAAACATGTTCCGACATGTCTGTTTTATCGTATATATGAATATGTCTGGTTTATACTATGCTTTTAATCTATTATTTAATGAATAAGCATGGCATGCTATAGCTGAGACAGACCAAAGAGGTGCTTTAGGCTGATGTCGATATTTTGTTTAGTGCTCTGGTCAACAAATGGCGAGCAAGTGCATGCTCGAGCAATGCATTCCCATGTGGGGGATTGAATGCAAAATTAATATACGTGGATTGGATTTAATAGATGCGATATGATATGTTGTTTTTTTTTTTTTTATCATACTTTTTTTTCTGTAGATAATCAATCAGCTATCCAAACCTTCTTCTTCGAGTTGTTTTAATAGAATTATCTATGGGAGCATGATTTCATATTGAATGATAAACTTGATGTAAGCAAGAACATCTATGGAGGAGAGGGTGGTTGATAGCTATAACCGAAGAGAGAGTAGCCTAAGGCCCACTCAAATTCAAGAGACGTGGGTTCGATTCCCATATCCGACCTTTGCGAAAATATTAATTTTGCCTCTTACAATCAAATACAAAGGTAACCAACAAGCTCCATACTGAAAATATTATGATGAAAGGCGACGGATGACTTCCGTCTTTGAAGATAAATAGTCAAAGACGACGAAAAGCGCTCCGTCGGCGAAGATAAAAAGGTAAAGACGACGGGACTCCTCCGTCGCTGAAGAAATTAAGGGCAATGACGACGATACTTGTTCCGTCGCCGACGAAATAGGGTCAAAGGCGATGGAAAACCTCCGTCGCTGAAAATAATGAAGGCAAAGGCGACGAGAATCCTGCGTTGCTGAAGATTTCAAACCTTTGGCGACGGTAAACCGAAAATACACTAAAAAAAAATATACATATGGCGTCGGTTAGACCGGGTTTTTAACGTCGGTCATAGCCGACGCTAAAAACATGTTGCGTCGGTCGATCCAACCGACGTGAATAACGGTGACGCTAAATGTTAGCGTCGGTCGAAACTACAACCAAAGTCGTTTCTGCCCAGCAACCCACGGGTCGGTTAATCGGTCGAGTGGGTATAGGTTTTTTGGCGTTGGTCGTTTCCGACGCAATATACTACCGACCGATGCTAATTCACATGCCCATTTTGCGTCGGACATAACCGACGCTAAATGTTAATGTCCGACGCTAAATTATGGGTCCATTTAGCGTCGGCTCTGACCGACGCTAAATGTTATTGACCGACGCAATTTACAGATTACAGTTCACCTATTTTTCTGCTTTCTTATCATTCTCATACTCTTCTAGTGCCAAAACCTGCATACAAAGCACATTTTCGCTATCCCATTTTCACTAAAACCATCACAAATGGGAAATCATAGCAAATTTTACTAAAACAAACTAATATACCGATAAAACATCCAACATATGTAAATAACATCCATCAAAAACTAAATAAGCAACACAACTAAATCTAAGTGTTTAGTCCTATCTACTCATCATCGGTGTCATCCTCCTCATCATCAGTCTCATCCTCATCATCATCGGTCTCATACAACCCCTCATCCTCGTCTGCATGATCATCTGGTCTCATCTTCTCCTTCCCCTTCCCCGTCCTCGTGGATGATGAACCTCCATCTGCAACCAACTGGCTAAGGCACAGAACCTCAGCCTCCAGCCCGCTCAGTCGCTGAACCTCAGCCTCCAGCGTCCTCATACGATCCTCAGCAGGATAAAGACCGAAGACATGAGTAGTAGTAGCTGAACTACTACTCTGACTGGCTCCACCACGCTTCCTACTCATATTAACCTACAATGGAAAGTAGAGATAATCAGAAAATTACTATTTAAATGTTAGTTTCAAATAATTTCCAAGTATATAACACAATACATACCAGAGAGGGGGTGACACCAGATCCGAGCCCGCGAACCCGACCACTATGCTCTTTCGGATAGACCAGGCCTAGTGCATCGTTCACTGAAGGCTCTATTGGGACGGAGGGATCACGGTTGTACTCTAGAATTTCAGGCTACACATTGAAATAAAAAGAAAAAAATTAAGAACCCCTAATCTGATTAGATACACACCACTTCAGATAGATGAAACAGGACTTACCACTTTAGGATCAGTGTAAGTGTTGTCCTTCCTCGTGTGAGTGATAGCATGCAGCTCACCTCTAGATGGCACCCTCCCCCGTTCTTTTGCCTACTTGTGCACGAACTAAACATGTTTAGTAAACTTTCTATAAACATAAAGACATAAATAACTAGCAATTAAATCTGGATTATTACCAACTCAAACCCTCTAACCCGTAGCTTCTTCGAACCTCCAGTGTGGGGTGACTTATGGCTCCTCTTAGCTGCAGAGTTCTTGCGAGCCAACTCCTGCAATTTGAACAATCAATTCATATCAGTATTGCAACATAATCAAAGTCATAAAATACTTTTAACTCATTTCCAATTTCAACTCTACTTACCACCATATCCGACCTCAGTCTCAGATCCACGAACTGTGCCCACATAGGAGGAGGGATCCTAGACGGCTCGTGCTCTAGTGCCCACGCCCTCGTAGGCACCACAAACTCTCTCCTGTCGAACTCCTCGCCAGTGGCTTCAACATCCTTCTTCATCCTTGCCTTAAGCGTGTTAACCGCATGTCCGGTCCACAATTTGGTTTTGAAGTCCCGCCACTTCTTGTTAATATCTGGCAAGATGTAAGAACTGGCCCATGATTTCATCTCTGGCGGCTCAATCACGATACATCGTTGCATCAAATTCAGTATCAATTTATTAATAGTATTCAACTTTAAACTAATTGACTAAAGGTTAACAATTTTAGAGTTTATCACTTACCCATACGATCTCCATCATATCATTCTTCTTTTGATCTGTTACTTTCTCCCACGACTCGTAGGTAATCGGAATGTAGTTGTCATCCTTAGCCAGCGCGCCTAAGAACCCGCCCAACAAAGAAGCTGGACCAATACCCTCAGGTCCTAGGCGGCTAAAAGGGATGACAACCTTCTTAATCAATAACTTTGTCAAACATGTAACTAACGAACCCTAATTAATCATCAAACTCTGCAATTCCATGCCTGGTTAGGGTACAGCAATGGCATTATCAAAATCCGAAAACTCTGGATTCACAAGCATATCAGATTCATGAACGGAGCTTCCTTCGTGCTCGCCCATGTCATACACTTCTCTAGGTTTGATATGTATAGGAACACACCATCCCTTCTCCACTTTATCTTCGGCATAGTAGACCATTCGAGCATCCTTTGCTTCAATATATGGCTCGTCGTGTAAACAACTTCCAGTATAAAGCAAGTGTGAGAAATTAAGCAGTGTGAACCCCAACTTATCTTTCTTCACATACCTAGGATTGTGTGTATTAGCCCATTTGCACTTGAATAATACCACACAAAATTCGCCATAGTAATTCAACTCAACTATGTCTTCTAATTTGCCATAATAAGCTAGTTCGCTTGTATGAGGTCGATTGTCCACAGAACTTGCGTAACTGTGAGTTTCATAACTGCTGTACACACCACTATTCTGAGTGTTGAGACCCTTATCACGAGCACTGGTTCGAAACCGATAACCATTAACATCATAACCAATAAATCTGAAAGCATTCCGAAGAGGACCTCGAGCCAACAATCTTAGATTTTTTGAATTGACTACTTGGTCGTCATGTAGAATCTGTTGAAAATGAAATAATAACATCCTAAGTAGATGATATGAAAATAATAACATCATAACATCCTACGTACTTGGTCATAAATGAGGTTTGGAGAATACTTACACGAGTCCTAAACCATTGCACGAAGTCCCTATGAACAGCTTTTTCAACTTCCGCTAATGGTCTACCACGAAGTCGTTGTCTAGTGATTTCTTAGAACTCCCTAGTAATTCCCCATTACCACCAAAGTTTGAAATTAAAAGAAGATACTAGACACGATATGATTTCATACAATTCAGTTTTGTACTTACTAGAGAAATGGCCCAACTTCAGTGGCACCTATAAGAATATGTCAGTGTGTTTGTAGCCACTCCGTATCTGATAACTTGAATGGGTGTTCACCACCGACATGACGCCCAATAGAAGGGAACATACACGTGTGAAGTGTTTCATCTTCCACCTGTTCATGGAGCCGAGAACCACGGTTGAATCGAGTTTCAATCCCACCTTCATAAGGATGTGAAAGTAAAGATCTCCTCGGAAACCCAAATTTCAGCAATTGAGCCTTCAGGCTGGGATCGATTTCGCACAAAAGATTTCAACTTGCCAATAAATCTGAATATGACAAAGAGTATAATTAGTAACAATCACTGTCAATGATTGCATAACAGAGTAACTGATTGTAATCATACCTTTCTATAGGATACATCCAACGGTAATAGACTGGTCCTCCTAGTCTAACTTCTTCAACTAAATGAACCACTAGATGGACCATTACTGTGAAAAAGGATGGGGGAATAACATCTCCAAACGACACAAAGCTACGACAATCCGTTTTTTGAGTGCATCTAACCCATCAATATGAACCACTTTCGAGCATAATTGCTTCAAGCATGAGCTGAATTCAACTATTACTGAGGATACTTGCAATGGAAATACGTTTCGAATGGACAATGGTAGTAGTTCATGCATTAAGATATGACAGTCATGTGTTTTCAACCCTAATATCTTGCGGTTTTCCACATCAACACAACGAGATATATTGCTCGAGTATCCATCTGGTACTGTAAGGTCCTTCAAGGTCTCGAGCATTGTTTGGATTTCCCGTTTGCCCATTGTGTATATAGCCGCTGGACAAGTTTTCCCATCTTGTCTTGGCCAGAGGTCCCTTCTAATTTACATTATCTTCAAATCCATCCTTGCTTTCAGGTGATCCTTACTTCTATCTTTCTCGTTTATTAAAGTGTATAAAAGATTATCGCACACATTCTTCTCTATGTGCATAACATCAAGATTGTGTCGCAACTTATTGAACTCCCAATAAGGTAATTGGAAGAAACAACTCTTCTTCTTCCACTGTTCTGCCTTCTTTTTGTTTCCTCCATCACTTTTTGACTTCTTCTTAGCTGGTCCACCTTTGTCACTCTCATTCGTCTTTCCAAAAGTGACATTGATGTTCTCAACTTGGCTCAAAATTTCAGTGCCAGACAATAGTTTGGTCGGCTCCCTTAAATCAATGTCACCATTGAATTTGGTTTTCTGCAAACGAAAAGGGTGTTCTACAGGTAAGAAACGCCAACTTCCTATGAAATAATTTTTCCCACTTCCCGCCAAACGTAACGGTTCTTGGTCGAAATTACAAGTGGGGCAACCCTGACCTATATAAGTGTTCCACCCAGATAATAAACTAAGTCCAAGAAAATCGCTTATTGTCCACATTAAAGCTGCCCTCAACAGAAATGGTTCTTTCTTCACTGCATCATATGCTTTTACGCCTTCCCACAACATTCTTAGGTCATCAATTAAAGGTTGCAGGTAGACATCGATATCATTTCCAGGAGCTTTCTTTCCTGGAATAATACTAGACAACATCATACCTGTTGATTTCATACATTCCCAAGGAGGCGTGTTGTACGGCATAAGTATAATTAGCCAAGTGCTGTGCCTAAGGCTCATATTCCCAAAAGGATTGAAACCATCAGTTGCCAGACCAAATCTAATATTTCTAGGATCTGAAGCGAACTCAGGATACCTAGTGTCAAAGTGAATCCATGCTTGACCGTCTCGTGGATGTCATGACATTCCATCAGTACTTCTCTCTGTAGAATGCCACACCATACCCTCAGCTGTTGTAGGGCACATGAACAATCTTTTCAGTCTTGGAATTAGAGGAAAGTAGCGATATATTTTCATCGCCTTTCGTGTCTTCTTACTTCCAGCAACTACCTCATCACCACCATCATCCTTGTATCTAGACTGCTTACAAATTCTGCAAACAGTCTCTTTCAAGGAATTCCCCCAATACAACATACAGTCATTCACACAGGCATCAATCTCAGTGTACCCCAGACCAAGATTTTTGATCATTTTCTTGGCACTGTATCCTGTTGGTGGTATGTTGGCAAACCCAAAAGCTTCGTGCAACAACTCAATAATCATCGACATTGCTTTGTCACTGATGTTATGCATCCCCTTGATATGATAAAGCCTTAAAATGAAGGATAGTTTTGAGAACTTTGTACATCCTTCGTATAATGATGTTTCCCCATCTTTTAGTAAATCCCTCAAATTAATATTCTCCTCAACCGGCTCATGAACTGGCTCCTCCATGTCATTAGGGATGTTCATGTTACTGTATTCGAGCACGGGACCATTATCTTCATTCATTTGATCATCCTCGTTTATACCTTCAGTAACGACACCAAAAGCATCAGTAGTCTCGGGTACCTCCTCAGTAATGACACCAAAAGCATCATTAATCATTGCACTGAGGGATCCTGTAGGATCATAGTTATGAACCCTTGTAGGTGGATTAATCCCAGAAGACGATGCGAAATTACGTTCTCCATGTCGATCCTAAATAGTATAGCCTTGAGGAAATGGCTTTCGAAGAAAATGTTCGTAAACATCATCCCTACATAGCCATTTCTTAAATCCACATTTTGGACAGGGACAGAGAATTTGTCCCCCTCCATTGTTATTGGAGAAAGCAAAATTCAAGAAGCTTTCTAAGCCACCATGTACTCCGGTGACAATCTCGGTTTGTATATCCAAGATTTGTCCATTGGGATCTACCTGATTTAGTTTAGAGCAGAAGTGTTCAGCGGTGGAAATCCTAATCTACATTAATTAACGTAATCAAAAAGATAATATGTTGTAGGATATACTATAAAGTACCTAATAAGTAGCTAAGCTAAGAATACACTATTAACTAGTCTTTGTAAGAAATTATCACTATATATGCTTACATTTTATAAGAGGCATAGGCATACATGTTATAAGAAATTATCAATTATAAGAGGCATAGGCAGAGGCAAGCATACATTTTCCTACAAATTAGCTATATATGCTTAGCTATAATTAAAATTACTCAAAATTTATAAACTAATCTTAACGGGTTGAATCACACTAATCATAATTACAGTTAATGATGAACTACTAACAAACTAACATTAGTAGGAATTAATCTTAACAGGTTATAAGAAACTAATCTTAACCGGTTATAAGAAAATATTATATCCATGGATATGAACACCAATTAGAAAATCCCATTGATCGCATTAAACACCACCAAGATTATTCATAAACTTTCTCATCCACATTAAACGACATTCCACATAAAACTATGAATACGGCATTCCTTTGAAGGTACATAATCATAAAAATATTAATTCACTATGAAGACAACATCCCTTGTCAGAAGAAGAAGAAGAAGAGAGCAGTAGGCTTTCAAAGCTTCTGATTGTGTGTCTACCTTCAATCAGAACATAAAAAATTTATTACCAAACAGCAGCTAAACATAAATTCAATCAGATTCAATCAGAGCATCGAGTCGGAGAGAGTTCAATTAGAAATTCAATCATAAATTCATTCAGATCACTGACCTGTAGACTTCTGAGTACGAGAACTGATGCTTGAGTCAGAGCTCCTAGTAATGGAGATTGTACAACATCTGACCAGACAAACCACAATTTAATTAATTCGACAAACCATCTGACCAGACAAACCAAAAAAAACTAGAGCAGAATTTTAAATCAAATATGAAAAAGGAGCAAAATCGACACAAACCCCACCTTGAAGCTATAGATGAGCGGCAGCGAGGGAGCGGCGGTGAGGGAGCGGCAGCAAGGAGAGCGGCGGTGAGGGAGCGGCGGCGAGGAGAGTGGCGGCGATTTTAGCATTCTGCGGAGAGAGAAATCGGAGAGGAGAGCGGCGGCGTGCGAGCGGCGGCGTCTGACCGGCGGTAGATGAGCGACAAAGAGAGCAGCGGCGGCGAGGGTTTCGTTTTCGGAGAGAGAGAGAGATCAGCGAGGGTTTAGTCACAAATGAGTTGGTTTCGTCGATTATGATTTTTTATATGTACTGTATTTTGCGTCGGTCGTCGACCGACGCTATTTTCCCGTGTAAATGGCGTCAGTTAAAACCGACGCCAATTACTTTCTCAAAACTGGCGCAAATTTAGCCGTTGGTTCGACCAGCAAATCTGGTCAGAATGCCATTTTCGCGTCGGTCTAGGTTCCCACATTTAGCGTCAGTCGTTGACAAACCGACGCTATTTACGCGGGTCAACACGCACATCGTATTTTGCGCCGGTCTTTGACCGACCGAACTGCAAACTTCCCTGTTTTTTGTAGTGATAGTCACACAAAAGAATACATATAGCGACGGATCTGCATCCGTTGCCGAATTTCCGTCGCTGAAAACCAAATGTTGTAGTGAGATTTTCTATTAGGGTAAACCCTGATGACACTATTCTTATTATTTCTCCCACATCGAGCAACTTTTTTCTTCATTTATTTCTCTTTGTTGAGTTTTGAATGTCTTTTGTAATCTTTTTTCACTTTTCGCTTCTATTGTCATATTATGAAAACTAGTGGTCTTTCTTTATGTCTCTTAGAGTGTTTTGTGGTGAGATTTCAGGTTATGACATGATACTCGGGTGAAAACGAAGTCAACAGTTTAAATAGGAGCAAAATCAAAGCTCCAACGAAGGATATATGGCCAAAACAAGAAGCAATATTTGCAAGGAAAGGAGGTGCACACCGTGCATTGGGTAGCACTAGTCCCAATTTCCTCCCTGCCTTGGTTGGGGTGCACGTAGCTGTAGAAGAACAAGTATGGGCCCTCACGTCAGGATCCTCCTGAAGGCTCCATCATGCCTCCGTGTTTTGGGGTCGAAGCCTTGATGTCGTAGAAGGCATGTGTGGGAGAGCTGGCTACCATCATCGGGCAACAATGCGCTAGAAGGCACATAGCTTCGGCTAGAAGGCCCGAAGCTTCCGCTAAAAGACGCGCAACTTTGGTGGTGGCCTCCCCTCCTCCTTTAGGAGTCGTTGAAGTTTGATGCCGTTGGATTTTTCCGTATTTTTCATATGCACAATGTAATTTAAGAAAAAAATTTCAACCTCTGGTGGCTTATTAATGTACGACGTCTCCTTCCTCTCTATCTGAAGTGAATGTGTATTTGAACACTCTTGCGGTGTCTAGGTTACGCTTAGTGAGGCGAATTTATCTTTCGTTTAGAAAGTTATACTCGTTCCTCCAGTGTTGGTGTAGAAGCGTTCGTCTTTCTCGTTGAAACTTTGAACACTTCTACAACGTTTAATGTAAGCAAACGAATGTGAGTTTATCTTTCTTTTATGAAGTTATGCTCATTCCTCCGACGTTAGGGGTGGAAGTGTTCCTTTCGCATTGGAAGTTTGAACACTTCAACAACATTTATTGTACGCTCAGCGGAGGCGAGATTATCTATTGCTTGGAAAGTTATACTCATTCCTCGGACGTTGGGGTATAAACGTTCGTCTTTCGCGTGAAAAATTTGAACACTTCTACATTGTTTAATATTTTAACCGATTTCACTCTTTCTTTGAGATTTACGGGTTAAAATTTAGTGACTAATTTTAGGATCTTGGTTCAATTTTCACCTATCCTTGTAACATAACACACATTTTAACCAATTCAATGAAATTTATGTATAATAATAATTTTAAGAAAACATGTATAATAATTATTAATAATTGGTTGTTTAGTTATTCAAAAACTTATAACCAGTGCAACAAAAATTTTGTAACAAATATATAATAGCAGGTCCGCCTAATACTTTGTACTGGTAAGCCCACCAGCATAGGGGCTCATACTATTTGGGCCTCCTAAGGATAATTATTTATATATATAGTCTATCAAATAGGAACCATTGTTGTATAATATTGGGGCTCACCAACACATTTTTTTAACAATTAGTTTCATTTTAGTGGTCCATACTAATATGGATTTAAAAAACGCTGGAAAAAAAAAATTGGTCGGCTACCTATTGGTTTTCACTCAAATCCCTAAAATTAGGTTTTTTGGGGTTTTGTGCGTGGCGGTGGAAATCTACGACTCTTTTTCCTCTGTTAGGGTTTTTGTTCGAGTTTTAATCCTTCACGTTGCTGGTTCGATAATGGATACTACGGTGAGAGGGGTATGGAGACGGTGGTGGCTGGACTTTCTTTGGAGGAGGACGATGAAGAACTGTGTTTGAGAGGGATGCGCTATATGCACTGGAGGAAGATTATTGACTGTCAGTTGTTGGCTTCCTTCTTACAAATAAGCCGTATAACTTCCCAGCCTTCAAAAGTCATATGGCGGATATCTGGTGCCTTGGAAGAGGAGTTTCAATCGACAAGATCGGAGAAAGACTGTTATTGATTCGTTTCAATCACATCATCGTCCTACGATGTGTGATGGAAACTGGCCCACGAGTATTTGACGCGAGCTTACTGATTCTTCACGAACTTAAAGAAGGAGAGACACCGACGACGGTCGAGCTCAATATGACCCCTTTCTGGGTTCAGGTGCAAGAACTCCCTACGAGGTTTTTCTCACAAACGGTCGGCAAAGCTCTCGAGAATTTTGTAGGACAGTTCGTTGAATATGATGAACGTAACATGGTGCCGTATAATCGTGAGTATATGTGGCTTAAAGTGTTACTGGATGGTTGGCGCCCCCTGAAGAGGGAAAAGAACATTCGGGCTGAAGGAGGAGAGAGTATAACATGCTAGTTTCAGTATGAAAAGTTGTCAAACTTTTGCTATATTTGCGGGAAGATGGGACACATAGATCGGTATTGTGAAGTTCTTTTCCAAACACCGGATAATCAGATTGTACGTATGTGGGATTAGAAGATTCTTGCAGTTCGACGGACTACACGAACCCGCCCGAGCGATCAATATCTTGTAAACCGGGAAGCAGAACAAAGGATGGGACGCTCAAATGTACCTAGTTGGAAAATGGAAGGTAGTAGAAGAATCGGCAGGCCAAGAGGAATTGAAAGCCTTTTGGGGAATCTCGGTAGCTTTTTGGGGAATCTTGGTGCTAAATCCAATGACGGAGGGGCTGATCATGGCACACAGGGTTGAAGCAGTTGCGAGTGAGAATGTACCATTAACGGTACATGATGAGAAGCAGCGACGACGAGACTCAAACTCCAATATCGATATGGAGGTGGACACGGGGTCGGCGAATAAACCACAAAATAGCCAAAGAAGGACAAGGCGAGTCCAACAACCACGATGCAAGCAGGTTTGTCGATGAATAGGACCTGCCAATAGTTATGATCGTATTTAGATGGAACTGTCAAGGATTGGGCCAACCTCGTGCGGTTCAGGCGTTAAATGAGCTAGTACGAGCTCATAGGCCAGATGTGGTGATTTTGATTGAAACTTTGGTTAATAGCGCAAGAATGGAAGTAGTGAGAAGTAAACCTGGTTTCGAGGACTGTATATCAGTAGACGCGATCAGTTATAGTGGAGGGGTGGCTATACTTTGGAAGGATGCAAGCAAAGCTCGACTATTGAATTATACAAGAAACTACATAAATATGGAAGTGGAGGACAAAGAAAGCTAGAAATTTTGCTTGACAGGATTTTACGGTGTGGCTGATCGGGCTAGACGCCAGGAGTCCTGGGATATGCTCCTCAATATTACCGGTCATACGTGGGTGCATGGGCGTGCATGGAAGATTTCAACGATATACTTCATGAGTCAATGAAGCGGGGATTAAGGGATCATCCGCCAGCCTTATTTGCGGGATTCCAAGCAGCTGTGCTCGATAGTGGATTGACAGATGTAACCCTTGATGGTTACCCATTCACCCGACACCGAGGTAGTGGAGCAAACAAAGTTGAGGAGAAGCTGGACCGTGCGATGGCTAATAGAGAGTGCCATAAGGCGGTATCAGGATGCATCATTGACCAACCTCATTGCCTCGATCTCTGATCACACGCCAATACTCCTTAACACTACAGGAAGTAATCAGAGATTCGAGGTACACAGATTCCGATATGACAACTGTTGGATTCTAGAGGATGATTTCCGGGCGGTTGTGGTTGATACTTTGACGAAAAGTATGGGGGCTGGAGTAATCGAGGCTTCAGGGATGTGTTGAGAGAATGAAACAGTGGACTGTTCTGATTGCATTTCACGCAGCGGATCCGAGATGGAAACGCTTGTTTGGAGGAGCTGAGGGCAAGGATGGACGACGAGGGAGAAGCAGAATATGAGGAATGTCGAATGGAAGTTATTCATACTTTGCAAGAGAAGGAAACTTATTGGCATCAACGAGTGAAGAAATTTTGGATTCGAGATGGTGATAAAATTATGAAGTTTTTTTCACGCTTCTGCCAATGCCAGGAAAAAATGAAACACAATGTGAAAGCTGAATGACAAAGACGGTAATTGGTTGACGGACGAGCAGGATATGCGGATTCATGCAAAAACTTATTTTGAAAACCTTTTCAAGTTGGAGATTGTGATGCCCGTCTAGTTGCAGCTGCGCTAAGAAGCAGAACTGATGAGAGTGATATCCGCCGATTACAGATGGGATTCACGAGGGAGGAAATTTGGCTCGTTTTATTCAATATGGATCCGGCCAAGGCCCTTGGGCCGAATGGGTTAACCCTAGGTTTCTTCCAGCATTTTTGGGAAGAGATCGGAGACACCGTGGCAGGTGAATGTATAAAATGGATTGAGACGGGCGTGTTTCCTTTAGAGGGTAAATCAAACTAATATTGTTTTAATCCCAAAAATGATGTCCCAATGACAGAAAGATTTGCGTCCCATTTCACTTTGCAATGTGTTGTACCATATTGTCTAAAAAGCTTTGGCTAACAAGTTACGAAGGGTTGTTGAGAAGCTTTTTGGACCGGAGCAATCAGTTTTCATTCATGGGCGGCTTATAACAGACAATATTATGATTGTATATGAACTGCTCTATAACATGAATAAGCGATGAAATGTTAAAGTGGGGGATTTAGCGCTTAAAATTGACATCTCAAAAGCGTACGACAGAGTAGAATGGTGCTATCTGAGAACCATCATGCATACCATGGGTTTTCCAGATATGATGGGTGGAGTTGGTTATGATGTGTGTCGCGCCGGTGAAATATAGAGTTATTTATAACATTACCAAATTGACACAGTTTAACCGAGAAGAGGGCTACGTCAGGGATGCCCCTTATCTCCCTTTCTTTTCATTTTATGTGCGGAGGGTTTATCTGCTCTGGTCCGTAATTCAGCAGAGAGAGGAGTAATTCATGTCGTGAAAGTGTGCCCTAGGGCACCCTCAGTTTCCCATCTTCTTTTTGTAGATGACAGTCTATTCTTCTTCCAAGCAGAGTTGGGGGAAGCAAGGGCTATTAAGCGACTCTTTGATATTACGCTAAAGCTTCAGGACAGATCATAAACTTCGAAAAGTCTGGTATATACACGACCCGGGATCTCCACCCGATGTTGAAAGCTGACATTTCAGAGATTGTTGGAGTTACGGGAGACCTGGATACAAACCATTATTTAGGCATGCCGGCTCTACTAGGAAGGAATAAGAGAAGTGTTTTTTGTTTAAAAAAAAAGTGTTTTTAAATTTTTGAAAGATCGCGTTTGGCAGCGACTTCACTCTTGGGGTGGTCAAAAAATCTCAATGGGTGGAAGAGAGGTGATGGTTAAGGCGGTGGCACAAGCTATACCCATATACTGTATGAATGTCTTTCGCATTCCAAGCACTCTACTAGATGATATTCAGAAGAAGATTAACTCCTTTTGGTGGGGTATGAAGATTGATGGTGGCAGAGGAATATCATGGACGCGATGGGAGAGACTCTTTGTCAGGAAGGAGGATGGCAGTATGGATTTTCGAGATCTCCATGGATTCAATCTAGCACTTCTTGGGAAGCAAGGTTGGCGTTTACAAACCAATCCGAATACTCTAGTTGCAAGAATTAACAAAGCTAAATATAACCCAGAGGGGATATGTCGGCATACATTGTTCGGAGCTTGAGTATGGTGTGGTGTAGTATTCAACAAGCTCAAGAAGTTATTAGAAATGGATTTCGGTGGAATATCGGAAACGGGAGGAAGATTAATGTGTGTGGGGGGGGGGGGAGTCGTGGCTATCATTAGAGGATGATGTATTCATACACACACCGAGAAGCAAGGATCTAACTAATTTAAAAGTCAGTGATGTCTTTATTCCCGACTTGCGAGAGTGGGATGTGGAGATAATTGAAGAGGTGTTTGAGACCAGGGATTCAAATGCTATTTGATCCATCCCTCTACACAAACACAACAATGATGACGTTGTGAACTGGAGGTATACGAATAGTAAGTTTGGGTTACAAGGTGGTGATGGAGAAACTTGTTGATCGAACCCAGTATCAAGTTGATGGCAAGTGGAACGGAATTTGGGATTTGAAGGTACCGCCCCGTATCAGAGTAATGTTGTGGAGAATGGCAAGGCCAATTTTGCCAACACGTGGAGCATTTTAGGGAAGAGGAATCTCGATCGCGGATGAATGTGATATATGCAAGTCGACGATGGAGAGCCAATGGCATCTTTTCATTGACTGCGACTTCTCCAGGGATTGCTGGAACCAAGCTGGACTTCGAGAATAAATGGAAAGACTTCGTGACGATGCTGAGTCGTTCAAAGATTGGATTTTTTCAACTGTCAGGAGTCTATCGGAGCAGCAGATTCAAACTGTAGCAGCTGTCCTTGATGGAATCTAGTTCGAGAGGAATAGGCGGGTGTGGAGAAAGGAGGAGGCAACTCCATTCGTGGTTGCAAGGAAAGTGCCAAAGATAGCCAGAGAATGGAGAGATACCTATTAGAAGGCGCCACACAATACCTCTGACCGGACACTTGTATGTGGGAAGTGCCACCCACCACGTTCTGGGAGCTTAAATGCAACATCGACGGGGAAATTTTTAATGATCAGCTCTCATATGGTGCGAGAATGATTGTTCAGAACCATGAGGGTGAAGTTGTTGCTTTGAAATCCATGAAGTCTAGTGGCTGTCCAGATGCAAGAACTTGCGAGGTGTTAGCACTTCGAGAAGGATAAAATGGCTGACGGATTAGGGCTTACTGCACGTTGCTATTGAGACGGACGCACAGGTCGTGTGTACAACCGTTTTGGGAGACGGGAACGATACCACTGCGTTCGGGGATGCCATTCAACAATGTCGTACGATGATCAATCCTTCGATGACGGTTAGGCATGTTAGGAGAAGTAGTAACGAGGCCACCCATGTACTTGCTAGGCAGTCGCGTAACTTCGTTGCACCTCTTGTAGGAGTAACTCCTCCGATTTGGTTGAAAAATGCTTTGCACTGTATTTGTTATGGCCATTGAGCTTGAATAAGATTGACGATTTTTCCCCAAAAAAATAGTTTCATTTTAGTTAATATTGGGGCCACTAGCACAGTTGCGCCATAGTTATATATAAAGTTTATTAATATAATAATATTAATTTCATGTGTATGTTCATGTTCCGAAAGAAGAAGTATAAGATGATTAAATACTTTATTAATGAGTAAATGGTAATTTGGCCCCTCCACTTTTTCAACTTAACAGAACAGATAGCCCACTACACTATAATTTTTTTTTTTACCTTCCTACTTTGCCTTTTAGTTTTGAGTCCTTCCCTTCCAATTTTCATCTTCATTTTTTTAAGAATAATAGTATCCATACCAACAATGTAGTCAAAATCTTACTATTTTATGATTCATTTCACGTCCAACGATTTTGATTCTACGTAAAATCTATGGGTTGTGGAAACAAGTAAAATATTGATTGAAATCTTAGAATCTTATAGAATCTATGATTTTTTTGCATTTTACGATTCCACTTTTTAAGTAAAAATGACTAGTTTTTGTGACTTAGTTCTGGTTGGAACCAAGACAATTAAATTATATTGGTTCTTTCTTTTATTAATTTAGTTAAAATATATAATTAAAATAAAAATATGCATAAAATATAAAATTTTTATTCGTTGAACGACTTTTCAAGAATCGACATTCTTCTTTATTTTTTTCTGGGCAATTTAAGGAGTTTTGTAATTTTGGGTCAGTTATGGGGAAGTATGTACCGTCAGTGGAAAATCGTCAAAATGTGTCCATATAGGGGAAAATGTGAAGGGCAGCCACCGCCTAGCTGCCTAACGAGTGCCGCGCAGGCTAGTGAATGTCGCGCTGGCTGGAGCTGGGTGAACTACCAGTAACGGCAGTTGACTATTGCCATTAGGGCTTAAGGGTTTCCAGCAGGCGCAGCGCTAGCTGGACTGCGCCTCGCTTGCTGGGAACCCTTAAACCCTAGATCTACCAATAAATACCCCCTCCCGCCCCAGTTTCCAACCACACCTTCTTCCCAAACTCATAAAATTCATTGACGACAACATCTTGAAGCAATTTTGGAATGTGGCCTCTTCTAGTCGACATAAATGAAATGGTTGGTTGTTTTTTGCATCCTAGTTCTTCCTCATTTCTTATGTTGCACTAATCACTGCTCTCATTCAGCTTCAGATGTCGAAAGGATAAGGTTCAAGATGAAGAGGTAGGAGGAGGAGGATCTATTCGATTACGAGGGAGGCCTAGTCGAATGCAAGTGCAGGTTAAGGGCAACCAGATCTATTGCCTACAATCTGGAACGCTATTTCGGCTGTCCTCTCGAGAAGGAGGTAGAACCGCTTTAAAATTATTACTTTATTCGATTGACATTTGACAGGTTTGCTGATACTGAAGTGACTGTGTAGGGTAAGAGTTGTGGGTTTTATGAGAAACTAGATGTGCGTGAGGCTGTGGACACGGTGACTAGGGAGAAGCACGAGGTAATCCAGAGGCAAAAAAAACTCAATTCGGCGTTGATGACGTTAGATTTATCGCATTTATCTCGCCACATTTGAGCGACATTCCCCTTGTCTGACACCGAATTGTAATGTTTTCGAGTGACTTTTATGAAAATGCATTTTATTTCCCGTTGGCCCTCTTTTGGGCCATTTGATGTCGTTTTGAGTTGTTTTTGTTGAGATTTCAGGTTACCACGTTGTGGAGAACCTTTTCATGAGCTCGACACTTCAAACGGGGATCAATTCGAAGTTCAGACGGAGCGGGAATCATTAAAGGAACCAAGTGGGACAAATGGGAGCTGAATTGAGGGAAATATCATGCTGATTGTGTCTTTTGGACACCATGTGTCTGCCTGACACACCCTGGGCCGAAAATTAAGTCTTTTCCAAGTAGGAAAAGAGTTTAAATTAAGGAAAATTGCCTCATTAGTGGGGACCAGGAATTTGGGAGTATATATTAGACTTTTTAGAGAGGAAAGAGGACATTCTACACAATTTCATTCTTCTTTCTTCCCCAACGAACCAGACACTCTCGGAGGGAGAACTCGGAGCTTTGAAGTGACGATTGAGTGAGGATTAGCGAGGATTGACTCAGGAGTTTCTAGGATTCATCAAGATTAGGTTTTCTCGGAGTAAGATGTCTTCTTTTCCGGTTTGCTTCTTCTTTGTTTCTGCGATTTCTTCTATAATGATGTCGAGCTAAACTCTTAGGGTTGTTTAGATTAGATGAAGCGTTAGCTAGGATTTTGTATGGATGATTTTGGGTTTCTAACCCGTTTATGTTAATCGATGTTCTTTCAGACTTAGATGCGATTTCTCCTAAATCCTAATTTAAGCTTTTTGATTCTGGCAACCTAATCAATTGTTAGTTTCTGAGTTTATCTTTGATTTGCGGATCTGACCATGAACGCATTTCATTCAAGAGTTTAGGAGGTCATTGGGTTCCCCAATATCTTGACCATAGGATTGGAAGAACTTAATCTCTTTGCATGAAATTGTGGCATTTCACTGTTCTTGTTCGTTCTTGATTTCTTGCAAGTTAGCTTTACCATAGGAGCTTGTAGGTTTGATAGAATAGAATCTCTACGGCCTGACCATGGGTAGAGATTACAAAAGGAATTGTCGAGTCGTCTAGTCTGTTGAATTTCTTCGATTGCATAGTTTCATCCATCTTAACCGAACTAGCGTGGATTCGAGTCTGAACAACCGCCTTAGTCTGTCTTTGAATCCCCAACTTGTTAATTGCTTTGTTTGATTTCATTTGCATTATTAGTTACTTAGTTCATAAAACCAATTCTCAAACCAAATTGAAACCCGATTAGCTATAATTCACATTTCTGAATAATAGAGAAAGAGAGACCGTTGAGAAATAACGATCTCGCTAGAGCGATCTAGTGAGTAAAACTTAGTGCGCGTTAATTTGTGCACCAAGTTTTTGGCACCGTTGCCGAGGACTTTTTTTTCTAGGAAAGGCATTGTGCATTTAAGCTTTTCATTCATTCTTTTTATCATCTCTTTTCTCTCCATCTTTATCATGATTTACCTGGGTAGTTCTCTTGAGTTTTGAGATGCAGGACTACAGGTTCGATATCAACCAAGGGTAGTATAACAATGGAATGCCACTTAATGATTACTACCAAGAGTGGAGTATATCAGGGCAACCACCTATGCCAAACTGGAATGAAGAACCACCACCCTTGCCTTCCTGGCCAGAGCTACAAGCTACACACTATGACCAAGATTACGAGGAGGAATATCTACATCCACACCAGTACCAACAATAAGAATCTTATACAGATTTTCTCTTGAACCAGATCCTTTCGACTCTGCGAGCTCCTAATGTTGTGGATGTCAAGATTGAGCAACAAAATCAACTGATGGAAGAAGTTGCTCAAGTGTTGGACAAAGAAAAAAATGATAATCTAGCCCATTACTGTTGTGAGGTAGAGGTATCTGATGAAGAATCTTTGAAAATGGTGGTAGATGAAGATGTGGAGCTTATCCATCTTGCGATTAAAGCTGAAGATGAACATGTGGAGATTGAGGAGTTATCCTCATTTATGCTTCCGTCGAGCCAGCCTGTAGTTTCAGCTAGAGATGAGCACGTGGATATTGAGGAGTCATCTTCATTTGTGATTCAGACAACCAAAACTGAGGAGGGCAATGATTCTGAGGCGTGTGTGCTAAATTGCAAGAGCAATTTGGATGACATTAGTTTGGAGCAGACTGCAATCGTTGATAATAGCACACCATACTATCTATTTCCTCCTCCAGTAAGAAAATTTGAGAAGAAAAGGTCATTCGAGCATAACCAGGATCTACTTGAGCACCACCGACTACATCTTGCTCCTTCTGGCGTGCTATTTGGCACGCAATCGCTAGCCTTGAAGAAGGTGATTGACTTCAAAGAACTCTTGAGTTGGGGTTCATAACCAGGTATCGTCTAGCTCAAAGACGTTAAATAAAGAGCGCTTCTCGGGAGGCAACCCAATCTTTGAGTCTTTTATTTTATTTATTTTGAGTCATGTGGTGTGTCTTGTGTCGAGTCAGTTGAGTCTGGATGAAAGAAAAGAATTGGAAAAAAATTAAGTAAAATGAATTTTTGGAGTGTCTTCACAACACCATGTGTCAAGAAAGCACAATAGGTGAAAGTTGAGGACTAAAATAACTATTTCAAGACACCACAATGGTGTTTTCAAGACACATGGTGCTGGAATTTTTAAAAAAAAAATGAAATTCGAAAAATAAAATTTCAGAGCAGCAGCAGCCTCCCGTCCTCTCTTCTTCTTCCAGCGCCGGAGCTCCGACCAACCCACCGGCGGCGCTGCCCTCAACCTCAAACCCTCGCCGGCCGACAGACCACGCCGCCATCCGCCGGAAAGCCGTCCCTCCGACCACCCACACGGCAGCCTTGCTGCAACTCGAGTTTCCTCCTTCCAAACCGATTTCCACCTCTCTTGCTCGTCTTTCTTCGATTTCGCGGGTAATAGTCGACCACCAGGTATGTATTTCATCTTCCCTACCCTCCTTGAAGCTTATGTCAGTGATTTGCCCCATCTAATTTCAAGTTGCAGGTACAAACTCGGATTTTGGGAGAGATGAGCAAAACCCTAATTTTTCAAGTTTGTGATTTTGCGAAATTGATCTGATATAATCGAAATTGGTGGTATATGAAGCTTATATTTTGAATCGGGAGTCGTTTCGATATCATTTACCCATCCAATTTGTGCATTCTCATTGTCTTTTCATACCGACATTGCTCGAAATTGGTGATTTTTGCATATGGCCTAATTTGGATGAATTGTTGCTTCGGGACTGATATTGTGATGATTATGAATGTGTTTGAATGATTGTTCTCGAATATCTTTGGCCGTATTATGCTTATATGATGAATTGAGCGTTCTTTGTGATATCTCGGTTTCATGTCTTTGTGCTTTGGCTTGTGTGAATTGTTGGGCTGACTTGGATGTGTTTGTTACTTAATTTATGACAAGTTGTTGATTGAGTAATGACATTTTCTCGTTCCATTGGTTAAATGCCCGATTATGTTTGTTTTTGCTAAGTGTTGTTTGAACCTTGATATGTGTTTGTTGGTGTTGCCATTTTTCAGGTTTGACAAATCAAAAGGGAAAACTTCTTCTTTGTCTCGCAAGGGAAAGGGAGTTGCCTAGAAGTGGAGGATAAAGCACAGTGGCTTGTTATCGAGAGGAAGGCGCACAACCATGAGTCGCATTGATTGGGAAGACATGGAGGATTTTTCAGTGATCCTAGTGATTTCAGGATTTTTCCTTATATTTCTTATCATCCAGAACTATGTACTTTTATTTCTTTATTTGTGCTAGTAAGTCTGTTTTAAGTCTTTGTTGAACTTTGTTATGTATCGAGTTAGTGTATATTCTTAATGCTCTAATCGTGTGGTGTACTCTCTTTCCCATTCTCTCAGGATATAATATGTACTTCCGATGCTCTAGTCCAGATGCTATTTTCCACTTGGTATTTCGCCCTCGTCATTCTCTAGCGCCCTCATGCTAACTTACCGGTACCCCTATACACTTTTCTTTCTTTTACGTGGTCCATTGAGGACAATGTCCTGACTAAGTGTGGGGTGGGGTATTAATTTTTTAGGGTTACTTTTCTGTGATTTATGTGCGCTTTCTCTGATTAGAACTTGCTATATTGTTGACTTGCTATGCTAAACTGAATTTCAATCTTTCACAATGATGCTTAGATTGTCTTGTCTAGAATCTGTAACCAGCATGCTTGAATTGATATTAAATGAATCCGGTCAGAACAATTTTTAGAATCACTCTTGTAGCTTCACTTTGAATCGCATGAAAATGATTCGAACCCGACTAGCAGCCAATTGTGAGCTTTTGATCCGTTGCGCGTAATTAGAAACTTGTTTCTTTTTTAGTGGCTTTCTTGTACTTTGAATGAGTTAGAATTTTCATGAGACTTATTCGAGACCACACGATAACACGAGTACTAGGATGATAGGGGCACCTAGAATTGCTACCTAAGCCAGAAGCCATCCCGGTATTAATTCCCTTAGGTGTAAACCTTTGAGCTTGGCCTGTTCTTTCGGTTCGATATTACGTTACAGCTTATTCCCCATTTTTGTTTTCCCCGTTGATCCCTGTGTTAGTAGCTTGAGATTAGCTAACCAGAAGTCGGTCTGTGGTGACTTGCCTATAGTCAGTAAACCGGTGGTCTTAGCTAGTATGTCCAGACGTGTAAACCCCTCTTGCAACTAAAAATCTAGCACTTAAAAAAAAACAAAGTACAAAAGTACAAATTAAGTTTAAGTCAAAGTAGAAGATAGTTAGTTTCAAAACGTTCTTCTCCCTACATATGGAAGAACGAAAACAAAAAAAAATTATTAGTAACTGCTAAGTTGCTTGAGGGTGTCATAGGACGAGCGTTCATTATTCCACCCGTACCTGGTTAGACGGTAGGAATCCCTAGATTTTGATTCGATGGAGGTTAGTCGATTGCTGCACTGCACCATACCTTACATCATCATACATCCCTTCATCCATTCATCATAAGCCCTTGTAGTATAGAATCATTATAGTCCCTAGCAGGGAAGACCCTATTGACTAGTATCTTGTGTTGTCAGAGTGGTGGGGATTGTGATCGGAATGCAAACCTATGACATAATTCGGTCGAGAAAGTGATTGAGAGCTTAAACACGTCCCTAAACACAGAGTGTGAGAGTTGCCTATTACTAAATATTTTCTGTGTAAGGAAGTCTGGTCGGTTAGGTCGGCATCGTGCATGATTGGTGATTATTACTTGTTGGGTGTAGAGAATAGTGAGACTTGGATTTGTCTGATTGACTTTCTTTCATGTGTGGGTTGCGTTTTCTAGATGAAACAGTTTAGGTTGAATTGTCAGAGATTGAACTTCGATTTAGTTGGCCTTGCCACTTGTGAATTTGAGCGAGATTCAATTTTTACTTGTTTGAGGACAAACAAAAGTTCAAGTGTGGGGTGATTTGATGACGTTAGATTTACCGCGTTTATCTCGCCACATTTGAGCGACATTCCCCTTGTTTGACACCGAATTGTGATGTTTTCGAGTGACTTTTATGAAAAATGTATTTTATTTCCCGTTGGCCCTCTTTTGGGCCATTTGATGTCGTTTCGAGTTGTTTTTGTTGAGATTTCAGGTTACCACGTTGTGGACAACCTTTTCGTGAGCTCGGTACTTCAAATGGGGATCAATTCGAAGTTCAGACGGAGCGGGAATCATTGAAGGAACCAAGTGGGACAAATGAGAGCTGAATTGATGGAAAAATCAAGCTGATTGTGTCTTCTGGACACCATGTGTCTGCCTGACACACCCTGGGCCGAAAATTAAGTCTTTTCCAAGTAGGAAAAGAGTTTTAATTAAGGAAAATTGCCTCATTAGTGGGGACCAGGAATTTGGGAGTATATATTAGACTTTTTAGAGAGGAAAGAGGACATTCTACACAATTTCATTCTTCTTTCTTCCCCGACGAACCAGACACTCTCGGAGGGAGAACTCGGAGCTTTGAAGTGATGATTGAGCGAAGATTAGCGAGGATTGACTCAGGAGTTTCTAGGATTCATCAAAATTAGGTTTTCTCAAAGTAAGATGTCTTCTTTTCCGGTTTGCTTCTTCTTTGTTTCTGTGATTTCTTCTATAATGATGTCGAGCTAAACTCTTAGGGTTGTTTAGATTAGATGAAGCGTTAGCTAGGATTTTGTATGGTTGATTTCGGGTATCTAACCCGTTTATGTTAATCGATGTTCTTTCAGACTTAGATGTGATTTCTCCTAAACCCTAATTTAAGTTTTTTTATTCTGGCAACCTGATCAATTGTTAGTTTCTGAGTTTATCTTTGATTTGCGGATCTGACCATGAACGCATTTCATTCTAGAGTTTAGGAGGTCGTTGGGTTCCCCAATATCTTGACCATAGGATTGGAAGAACCTAATCTTTTTGCATGAATTTGTGTCATTTCACTGTTCTTGTTCGTTCTTGATTTCTTAGTTAGCTTGACCATAGGAGCTTGTATGTTTGGTATAATAGAATCTCTACGGCTTGACCATGGAGTAGAAATTACAAAAGGAATTGTCGAGTCGTCTAGTCTGTTGAATTTCTTCGATTGCATAGTTTCATCCATCTTAACCGAACTAGCGTGGATTCGAGTCTGAACAACCGCCTTAGTCTGTCTTTGAATCCCCAACTTGTTAATTGCTTTGTTTGATTTCATTTGCAATATTAGTTACTTAGTTCATAAAACCAATTCTCAAACCAAATTGAAACCCGATTAGCTTTAATTCATATTTCTGAGTAATAGAGAAAGGGAGACCCTTGGGAAATAACGATCTCGCTAGAGCAATCTAGTGAGTAAAACTTAGTGCGCGTTCATTTGCGCACCAGACGTCTTATAGAACGGGTGTAAGCACTGGGTGGCGGTCATGGATGGAACGAAATCTCTACAACACGACAACTACCACATCTGGCTCGGAGTAATAGCATGATTGAATGATTTTTTAGAAGTGAGAATGGCCTTGAAGCATGTCCAGTATAAAAAGCACAATGGAAGCGAGATGTAGCTGGCAAAATTCTCCAATTATGACAGTATGTGACCATCTGACTTTTCTTCAGTGGGAAGTGGGATGCAGCTGGCAAGATTCCCCCATTATGACAGCATGGACCATCTGACTTTTGGTCAGTGGGAAGTGGGATGCAGCTGGAAACTGTAGTGGGGATTGTACAGATACAAGTAAGAAAATATCAAATACATGTCCTTAATCTACAAAGCATGAAAATAACAACAAGTTTGAAAATACGAACTTTAAGTCTAAAAATACGAACTACAAGTCTGAAAATACGAAATACAATTCTGAAAATACAAACTACAAGTCTATGAAATACGAACTACAAGTCTGAAAATACGAAATACAAGTCTGAAAATAACAAGTACAAGTCTAAAAATATACAACTACAAGTCTCTAGCCTCATCTACGTCCACCGCCTCTATGCCCACCCCTGTCCCTGGCGTGATCCCCCGCCAAATGCCCGCCTGTCCCGCACCTAGCTGGTCGAGGATTGATGCGCAATCCATAATGTGGGTAGACAAAGTCATCGTCATCGTCATCATATCGAGCATCCATCTGTATCATCGATGCGGGAGTGCGCTGCTGCGAACTGCTACCCTCGTGGTGTTGTGCATACTGCTAGCTATGCTGCTAGGTGGGTGGAACAAATGTTCTAATCTGCTGCTAGGTGGGTGGAAAAAATGACTAACTCTGCTGCTAGGTGGGTGGAACAAATGACTGACTATGTGTCTGAGTTAACTGCGTGCACTGTGTGTCGAGGAAGTCATCTCCAGCGTGCAGATCAATAGGGTATAAGTCCCGGTAACGTGGCCTCTATGGTTGCAGGTCGTCCCACTATGCTAGGTCCGGCTCCCATAAGCCGGGAGCCACTGGAACATTAGGCCTCTGCCTAACAGTGCATGTGGGTGGGATCCTCGCCTAGGAGAGCTCTGGTACCTGGTAGTCATGTGGTGGATGTGTGGGCTAGACAGGTGCCCTCATTGGAATCCTCCTCCCGGGCGTCCTCTCTATTACACCGGATGCATGCATGAGACACTACAGGAAAATGATTATTTAACAGTGACATGAATGCAATTTAACAGCGGCCACGGTCCTGTTAAAATAATTTACCATTGTTAAAGCAGTTTAACAGCTATGTTTTTAACAATGGCTTCCAGCCGCTGTTACAATATGATGGCCACTGTTAAAATATTGTCGTGACAAAAGTAATAGTCGGAGCTCCAACGGTAGTAGTCAGAACTCCGGCAAACAAAATTGATTAGGTTTTGTTTCGACGACTAGGTCATTCATTAGGTTTTGTTTCGACGGCGGACCACGAGGATTGATTAGGTTCATCAAATCTGCAGTTCGAAGACGGAACTCGATTCAACACTTCTCACTAATTCTCCACAACTAATTAATCAATTCACAAAGCCGGTGACTAATTCTACCGAAGCAGATCTCGCAACAACCAAGGATTCTAGAGGCGGATGTCTAGTTGTCGACGATGATACTGTCGTTGCAGTTCTCGATGCAGAGGTACTTTCCGGCGATGACTGATTCCACCAAATCACATCTCGCAACAACCGACGATTCAGAAGTCGAATGTCCTGTTACGTTGGCAATGATGATACTGTTGTCGCCGTTCTCGACACAGAAGGACTTTTCGATGGTGGCTGATTTGAGCTGAAGTTGATTGAAGAGAAGAAGGGAGATGGAAGAATGATTGAAGAGACGCAGGGGGGACAGAAGATGGTCGATGATTGAAGAGACGAAGGGGGAAGGAAGGAAGATTTTTTTTTTGCTAAGTAGGAAGGAAGACAGTTGGGTGTGAGAAACGGATGATTGAGATTAGAAGTTGTTGTGTTTCTTTACCCAAGATCTAACGGTTGTAAAGTTAATCCGCATGATTAAATTTAATAGCGGCCACTAGGCTGCTGTTAATTTTTTTATGTCTAGCTAATTTAATAGTGGCTTAATTTAGGTCGCTTTTAAATTGGTGTTGTTAAATTTTTTTTTGTAGTGAGAGATCGGAGGGTAGCATGCATCTACTGATGGTCCTGCGATGTGATGTGAGGCTGTGAGGTCGTGACGTACAGACGTTCAATGCCATCGAGCTACAGTAAAAATGATAAACGAAGTCAGCAATCAACGTTTAAATGCTTCGATACATAGTAAGGATTCAGGTAGAAACCCTACGTATCAAGGACTCCATGACAACGTCGCGACGCAAGTGGCGTGGTACCACTGCAAATACTCACCGTGGAAGCTCCAGTCACTATGGTCAGCTAACAATGGACCTGCTGCCAAATTATCGAATTGCTCGTCCTAGAACTGGACATATATGGGGTACCTGACAACCCAGTTTCCCTGTCGTGTACCCCGCGTGTGATATCTAAGTTACTAATGACCTCTGAGTGTGGCATGTCAAGCGTCGGTAGTGGCTGATCCATCCCAAACTGACTTAATACAAGATCATGCCTATACCACTAGACATTGAAGTAGCAAATTAGTGGTGTGACGACGCGGTGCGCGGTGAATGTGTTCGGACTATGTCTTCAAACCCGTCCCACGGTAGCCAATACGAAAGATTAAGCAAAGAACGAATTAGCCTAATAATCCTACAGTGTAGTGGCCTAAGTAATAAATAATTTTTTTAGGAAAACCTACTGTGAATGGTGTCCCCTCGTCCACAAGCTTTCGGTATCCAGCAAGTAAGATGAATCTTGTCTTTTCTTGAAACCATGGCGCCCACCTATGTTGAAATAACCTCGATAGTTAGACCATAAGTATAACCCATCTTGTACTTTGAATTACGTTTGTTGAACTCACAATGGAATGCGCGGAACAATCCTCCCCTCCGGTGTCCATGTCCGCTTCTCGTGAACCCGTCGAGCTATAGAAGGTAATCTCTTCAAAGCCCACACTTGGACCACCGCCATCCAGCCTCCAATATCCCCAGTGTGATCGCTGGTGGTGCCACTCTCAATCCAAAATGCGCTACGACCGAGCTCTCTATAGATCCACGATAGTGCGACCCCCCACATATAATCTCCAGCACGCTCAAGGTCCTCAAGAAAAGAAAGGAAGAAGAGGTGAGCATACTCCATTGAGCGATCGGCGAAGACACAACTGCCGAAGAAGTCCACGATGTAGGCCCGGCAATACTGATGTATCGTCACAGTATCGTCGTTGCTAATGGCACCCTCCACGTATGTGAAGTTGCTGCGCAACCAAGACATCTTAATCCTCCCCGAAGATAGATCAGATGTAGCTGGCCTCTTCCCTAGAAGTATCTGAACATAATCCTGAAGTGCCACCGTCCTAGTAGGAATGAGGGTAGCTGAAGTGACCGCGAGACCATCTACAGTCAAACCAGTGATGAAGTGCATGTCCTCCAGTGTGATGGTCGCCTCACCGTGGTAGAGATGGAAGGTGTTGGTGTTTGGACTCCACCTCTCGACCAGAGTAGTGATGAGCTCTGGATCGGGGGTTAGTCGCAGGGCATCCCTAAGTCGGTATAAGCCAATGTGGCGTAGGATTAGGGCTGGCTAATGGCATAGTGGGTAATGGGTACCCGCGATCCCGGCCCGTACCCATTCGGGTAGTGGGTACCCATTACCCGAACGGGTTCGGGCTACGGGGTGGCTTTGGAGGCTTATGGGCACCCACTACCCGAACGGGTAATACCCGTGGGTACCCATTAACCCCATTTAGCCCGATTAAATAAATAATAATAAAATAAAATGCCAAACCTAATTACTTATCAATTTCATATTCGGTCATTCTCATTCTGAATTGCTAAACAACACTTTTAGTCATTCATTCATTATCTCTCTCCTCCATTCACGACATCATCCCCTTTACTATTTCCCTAAAACATTCATATTTACTATTTATGCAATTTAATAAATTTTAATTATATATTATTTTTTGTTATTAGTGGGATTCAGTGGGTACCCCGGCCCGATCCCATTATCATTAATGGGTACCCACTACCCGAACGGGTTCGGGCTACGGGATGAGTTTCGTGTCTAATGGGTACCCACTACCCGTTTCTTAATGGGTACGGGTACCCAAGCCCGTCCCATTAGCCAGCCCTACGTAGGATAGACTCGAACCTAGGATCGTAGTCTACGATCTTCTTAGAATGACGACACGTATGCGTCATGTGTGGCTCCTAATATTTTAGGAACATATGGGGGAAGTAATTAGTAACCTAAGTAATTCTAAATATGACAGTTAAATGTGCAAGTACACACTACGAAGATACTACTTCTCATTATTTAAGGTACTTCATCATGATACTTAATAATTAATAATTGCATAAATATCATAATTCTATTTACTAAATTACATACATATCATGCATATAATAACAAAAAATTGTAATTATTAACAACACAACTAATAACGTTTACATATTTATAATAATTATTAATTACATAAAAATACTTATATTTTCTTAATTTCATATTACTCAAATTCACTAAATTCTAGTAATATCAAGTACATATTTGTAGTTGTACTAAAAGAGTACTAACCTCGGCGTCGAATATTAGGGCCGTGCGATGTCGATCACCATCCTCCCACAAAATGCTTGGGTCGCTCAGGCCAACGGATACGCCCTCGGGAACATCTCCAAACATGTAGTTCATCTACGTTCAAACACGCATCCGTCAATAACCATAATAATGATCATCCACTTGTAATAAACTCAGAGCACTTAAAATTGTAAGTGTTATCTAATCACGAATGAGGAGCGAAAGTCTTAGCATAACGTACGTCGAAGGCTTGCTTCGGATCGCTTTGGTCACAATAGCTACAAACGAAATAACAAGATCAAATTAATAATCAAGTTAATAAAAAATACTAACAAAACAAACAAAATTCGTGTTCTTCAATGAGAGATTACCTTGAGAAGATTGACAGAATGAGAATTGAAGTGTGAAGAATGAATGTCCAAAGGGTGGTTTATATAGAGTCTGGAACGGACAAAACAGTGAGTGCGGCGCTCGTTAGGGTTTAGGGGTGTAACGGTCGTGTAACGGTAACATTCTAACGAGCCGATTGCCACGTGGCGTCGCGCATCCAACGATCAGATTCTCAAACCGCAGCCAGCTCCACACTCACTGGTCAGCGCGGCGCTCACTGGTCAGCTAGGCGTTGCCTGCCCTTCACATTTGCCCCTATATGGACATATTTTGACGATTTGCCACTCACGGTACATACTTCCCCATAACTGGCCCCAAAACTACAAAACCCCTATTTAAGAGTCATGTAGTCAATCTTCTTCTTGTCTAATCAACTCAAACCCCTTGGATGATAGTACATGAAACTATCTAGTTGTTTTACATATTTATGGTTCATGTAACGTCCTCCTAAATATTTTAGACATTAGTTCATAAAATCTTATGATTTTACGATTTAAATCTACGATAACGATTTCACACAAGTTTTCGATTCCACGTGGATCGAATCTAGATTTTGACTACACTGCATACCAGTAGCTGTCTATTGCAGAATACTAGCTAATATCCATACTAGTGTATGTCTGTTTCAAAATTGTAGTATTTGTTATCAGTGTTAATATATCATCGAAAGTAGTAGTATTAACACCATTGGTTGTGTCGTATGAAAGAATATTAAGATCGAAAAGGAATGACAAAGAAGGATCATTAACTTGAAAATTTAGGTCGGAACAGACCATATCGAGGAAAAAAATATAGGTTGCTGCGACGGACAACAAGAATATAATATTATACAAGGGTTAAGAGTTGGTAAGAGGAAAGGGAGAAAACCGGGAGCGCAGTGGGTGACAAATAAGAGACTTTGTATCATATACAAAGTCCCGTCCCAGCCGTCAGATCTCCTTCATTCTAATCTAACGGATGAAAATTACTAGTATTAAAGAGGGGCCAAATTACTGTTTTGGTAATTTATTTTTGCCATTCGGCCCCACTATCTAGGTAAAAAAAAGAGGCGGCCCCCCAATTCTCTCAACCTGAACCACACAATCCCTAACCGCGACATCTTCCCGGCGGCCACTTCTCCCGGCGATTTCCTCTCTCCAAACGGCGCGACTTTCCGGTCAGGAGGCTGGTCGCGTGTTGCGGCTGTCGGCGGCGGAACGATATCATTGGCGGCGCCATCTTTCTGGTTTGACGGCGACGACTTCTCTGCATCTCAATCTCTCCCTGTGGTATATGACGGCAACGACGTGTCTGCATCTCCATCTTCGCCGTAGGTAAGAAAAATGGCTATGAGTTTTGGGCGGTGAACGTCATGTGTATTGTTGATTATGATTTCTAGGGTTCATCTTAACTTTCGATTCTCACTTTTAGGTTTCGATAACTGCCACATTCAAGGTCACCTATTTTCTAAGATTCACAAGGATTCCCTAATCCCAATTGTTTTGTGTTGTGTTCCTGAAAAAGACACGATTTTAACAAGCTTGTGATGCAGATTGGGTTTCAATATTTAGTACTTGTATGTATTCAGTACTAGTTTGTGATGAATACTAAATGTGTTTGTATTATTTGGAATTGTTGTGTCGTCATAGGTAATCAACGATCCCACCATCCGCCGGACTCTGATTTTGACTTCCTTCGCTGCCGGTAAGCCTAGATTCGCAGCCTTTTTAATTTTCTACCTTGCATGTCACTTTAACAAGATGACCCTATCTCTGATTTCGCAGACTAAAAAAACAGCGTAGAACGAAGCTCTAATTCAGTCTACGGAGAAGGGTTTAAAGCCGAGACAGGGATTTCAGATTTAATAGGACTTTGCTTGTTTTTGGTTTGCAATCCAGGTCAGTCATTGTTGTTTTTTAATGATTGTGGTGGTTTGTAGCTCAATCATGTTCTACGATTCCCTAATATATAGTCAAATACATGTAGCTGAATTATACTAGTATGCTCATTGTACTATAATTTTTTATTACGGTTTGCAAAGCGATGATTTGGTTCAAAAGTTTTTTGATTTCAATGATACTCAAATCACAATATACATTGTTCACTCACGAATGCATGAATTCAGTGTTCCTGGTAGTTAACCCTAATTCTGGTTAAGTCATTTCAAGTATTCTTACTTTCTTAGAAAGGAAATAGATAGTTAGAGTTGATGTGTTGCCAAATACTTGTTTGATCACTATACTAGTATGCGTCTGTTCTCATTGTTCAAAGTGCCTGCTTCTGAATTTCTTTTTTATCACGCATACGTTTGGACATTAGTACTAGTAAATCTGTTGTACTAGTATCTGCCATGAACTAGTATGTGATTGAAATATATGGTTAATGATTTATGATGATTTGATGTTGTGTCACAGAGTTGAAGTGGGGGTGATTTTTCACAAACATCAGTACAAATGGAGGAGCAGCCAGCAAACTCTAGGTAATGCTGGTAATTATGTTTAATGTTAGTGAGTTTGAACCCTATTGTACATTCCACTCCCGAATATAACAAACCTTTTACTTGATAATTCTGACTACAGGGGTGACGGGGCAATCACTTGTAGGTGTAGCCCCAATAGAATCACTGAGCTAGTTGCAAAGAGTTCTGAGGAGAAGATTACCAGAATCAGCGAGTTGGGGTTTGGAGGCACCACAAGAATTCAAATTACGCGGCTGCCAATAGAGATGAGGAAGTGGATTTTGGCAATATACGACACGAGTTCTCAGTCATTCAGAGTTCGACCGGATATGACACTGAAGATAACTGAAGAAGATGTGCGTAAGGTGTACGATCTGCCGAGGGGTGCAACAACGATAAATCTTGACAAGACATCGAGGCACGATATGGATTCCATGGTTAGGGAGTGCGGACTTAAATATGCCAAGGCGACCAAGAATGAGAGGGTGGAGCTTAAAGATTTGAAGGATCGCATGGACATAGAGGAGGACCTAGAGAAGTGGTGTCAGATGTACGTGTTGTACCTAACTGGCACCGTAATCTGCCCTACATCAAATCAACAAGCGAGCATGAAGTATGCTAGCCTGCTTAGTAGCGATGCATTGGGGGAGTTGATCGAATACAACTGGTGTGGACACGTTCTAAAGCATATGCATGATGGACTTGTTGATGCCCAAACCAAGAAAAACCCTCAACGTTGATCTCCACCTAATCATGGTTAGTATAACTTTACATTGTCCTTTTCTATTACGTTGTGTAATGTTGTTTTTAGTTTATGCACTGCATACTAGTACCTAATATGTACTATGAATTGTAATCAATTGTTGTTTGGTCAGATATGCATGTGTGAAAAGTTTGGTAACGTACCTAGTAGATCTGTTGAAGTTATACCGTTGTGCGGTGAATGGCGTACATCAAATTCAAAGAAAGAGTGGGAGACGATAGAAGCTAAGACCATAAGCTGTAAACCTTTAGGGAAGGAGATCGAATTCCCCGCCTTTCGCCCTGGGACTAAAGTCGATCTTGAAGGTTTAAATGATATTGACGTAAGTCTATATGTCTAACCTAATAATCTCAGTTGGTATGATTGTTGTTTTACAAAAGTTGACTAAAAACTGTTTGTAATTCTTGTGTTTGTAGATTGGTCGGTTGAAGGAGTGGATATTGGGGATTAGGGCTAGCTGCGATGCACAGCTGTCATCTTTGAATGAATTTGTTCGAGCCAAACAAGTCCCAACCGCAGATACACGGATACTAGTTCTCCAGGGGTGGGTGGTATTGGTATGAACATGGCTGATTCTGCAGTTAAAGAAACTGGAACAGTAGTTCATGATCCAATTACACCATCTGTTGCACAAAGCGTATGTCCCATATATAGTGTTTTGAAATTTAAATTGTCTGGTTATTGCATCAGTCAACATGGAATGAAATAACTATGTAATTGTGCTTACAGGTTGGGGCGAAGCGACGAAAAGAAGTCTGCGTTAGAAGGGCCACAACAAAGACGTATAAAAGTGGGGGCGTTCATACGGCTAGCAAAGGGAAAGAGGAAGCTGTTCCGCCAGTAGTCGTAGAGGTTAGTTAAATTCATGTTGTATAGTTCTGATGCAAACCCTGTAGTAGTTATCTGTTCAAAGGGTTTCTCCCAATTAGGTTACCTAGCCAGTTATTTCACGGGTACATACTAGAATCTGTAACGTACTTGAATGTTAGCAGTACTAGTATGTTGTTCGTGGGTTCTATTATATATCAGATCATTTAACTTGTTCAACCCCATGTGTATGTAATGGGTTTATGTTTTTGGGAATATTTGTGTGTGGTAGCCGATTTCATAGTTTGTGTTATATATGGTATTATTTTACAGTGGTATTCTGTTTTTTGTTGGATTTGTAGGATGACTTTGATGATGAACCTCTGGTCAATCAGTTGAAAAGAAGGAAGACAACAAGACCTAGAGGTGGAAATTCGGATAGAGACCCTCCTCCTGTGGGCGCCTCCAAGAGGATCAGGAAACCATCTGCAGCAGTAGTTAGTCCATACACAGCAGAGCGGAAGAGGAATGGGGGAGAACGTGCATTTGAAGTTCGTTCATTTGCAACTGTCGTCCTTCCCCGTGAAGATGATCTTACGGAGGAGATTGAAATTCAGTTAATAGCATTGAAGGAGTATTTCTTGAAGGAAAAAGATGCTGAGTAAGCTTATTGGTTTTGTATATTAGCTTTTGTTAAATTTTCATTCATATGGATTATGATAAGTGTATCAACGTTTTGCAGTGATAAATTGGTGGTGGATTATGGGAAGCCTGGATTTCAGCTCAAAAGGTTCCAACTCACTGAGTTTCTGAAAGGTGCTAGAGTGAGCAGCAACCTGATCGACTGTTACGGTTACTATCTTAACCGGATGGAGGCTGAAAGTGGCGACATCAAGAGATGGATTTTCCCAGTTTCTGTAGCGGTAATCAATGAATCATTGATATCTTTTTTTTTCAATTGATACGTTCTAGTATTTCTAACGTAAGTTTGTAAATGAAATGTTTTGCTACAGACCACCGTGCACAAAAACATTACTTTGGACTGTCTGGAAGCAGGGTCATACGGGGAAGAAGCAACCGACATCATCCACTCTCCGGATTGGATGTCTCGTTATAAAGATATCACTGATTGTGAATTTGTAAGTTTACCTACTTTTTCTTCAAATATAGATACCATATTTGGTAATATAGTACTAGTAGTCAACCTCATAATATGTTTGGTTATTCTATTTGATTGTTTCATTGTGTGTATTGGCAATGGTTTCTCCCAATACTGCATGAAGAGCATTACCGTATGATCATCGTTGACATTAAGCAGAAGCGGTTCCTATTCTTCGACAGCAAATCAACGGCAGACTTTGAGAGTCGTTGGCAGGAGACGGTGCTCGAGTGGTGCTGTATATTAAGGAGTACTATGTTAAGTTCAAGTCTCAAGTGGATTTCAAAAAGTTCAAGTGGGAGACTATCAAGGGCATAACTCAGCGATCCGGTACAGAATCGTGTGGTGATTACATTCTGAGAATGATGGTTAGGTGGATGGGGAAAGTAGAAACTTGGATGCACAGAAAGTGGAGGGATGAAAAAGAAATCGACCAATTGAGAGAACAAATCACGTTGGACGTGTTCAGCACATCTTGGAACACACAATTCAAGGCAGTAATGGAGGCCGGTATGATTCACTACACTGTTGGTGCGTCGCAGCTTCCATTGCCGAGTTAATTGTTGATTAGGTTTGAATTTTGTTTTTAGACTCTTTAGCAGATTATAAGGTAGTTTGTTTTGATCCTTGAATGGACATGAACTAGTGTGTATGACTAGGGAACATTTGGGAATGTTCAAGTATTCTGCATCGTTTTTACAGAATACTAGTATGCTGTGATTACTAGTTTGGGTTGATATTTTAAGTCCAATGAATACTAGTATGGTTTTATACTAGTATGCACATCATACAGTGAATACTAGTATGCTTTTGCTACTATTAATAGAAATTCTGTATATGATAATACATGGTGTCAGATGTACTGCAACTCCATAAATTACCATTATAAATCTGCAATAATACCAAATAAAAAAACCGTGCGTACTGTGTAATGTATAAAATATGTTTGAAATGTAATCTGAAAAATTCATCAACAAATAACATAATTGAAACCAACTGTAGGAAAAAAAATTATTTCTGTCGAACTACGCATTGCCCTCAGACTCCATGGCAGTTTGGCGACGTACTCTGGCCTGTCGTTTGTGTGCACTTTTCTCTCTTTCCATCTGTTGTGTCGACTTAAGCCTCTTTGTAGATTTGTTTACATTTGTCTTTTCCAGTAACCTATTTTAAGTCCAATGAATACTAGTATGGTTTTTATACTAGTATGCACATCATACAGTGAATACTAGTATGCTTTTGCTACTATTAATAGAAATTCTGTATATGATAATACATGGTGTCAGATGTACTGCAACTCCATAAATTACCATTATAAATCTGCAATAATACCAAATAAAAAACCGTGCGTACTGTGTAATGTATAAAATATGTTTGAAATGTAATCTGAAAAATTCATCAACAAATAACATAATTGAAACCAACTGTAGGAAAAAAAATTATTTCTGTCGAACTACGCATTGCCCTCAGACTCCATGGCAGTTTGGCGACGTACTCTGGCCTGTCGTTTGTGTGCACTTTTCTCTCTTTCCATCTGTTGTGTCGACTTAAGCCTCTTTGTAGATTTGTTTACATTTGTCTTTTCCTTTAGCCCTTTGGGAATCCTACGTCCATCACTTGGAGGAGTTGCTTGTGCTCCTGGTGGAAAAGAAAGTTTAAGTAGAATACTTAAATCGCTTAACCAATAACAAACTATAACGGTAGAATTGTGTGTAACCTGTGTGTGTGGATGTCTCGGAAGTGATAGTTGCACCGTGATGCTCTAGAATTACAGCACGAACACGATCTCTACCATCGGACGCAAATTGCTTGGCCATATTTGTCGTCTCCACCAATGGTGCTGACTCCAATGCGATAACGGAAAACATGGACATTAGTTCGTGATACCTAGATACCTCTGAATCAGGATCTGTTTCTCCCCCAAATTGAATGACAAAATCAACTCCTACTTTGGCAGTCTTTCTCCATCGTACTTTAAGGTACTTCGAAGGAATTGTACGTGCATCCTTGTTTCCCATAACATAACATGATCCATAGTTTTGAGAATGTGGCGGCACAACCAACCATGTGAATCAAAAAGACGGCACGAGCATTTGTAGTCCGCAGTGGCAGGGTTAACAATCACACGTCTCTCATCTAAATGAGTCTGGTTGTCTTCGTCGAACTTGTACCAATCATAAGCTTTAATGTTATTAACAAGAACAGTTGGCATGCTTTTGGGGAAATATCCGATGGAGGCGGCATATTCCTGTTCAAAAAATAAGAAAATGGTCTTCGTGTATATCTGCATTGTTATGGGAAATGGGATAATATTAACAAGGACACTAATTAGGGTATTTTAGTATGAAACAAACAAATATTAGTTTTAAAAAAGAAAAAGTAATCTTGGCATGGTAATCCAACTGCAAGAATTTTAAGATTGAATTTAAAACCAAACTAACCTTTGACGCTTGCTCGATATGTGGGTGGTGTATGTATCTAGATGGAGCTTGTGCAATCTTAGCATGGTAATCCATCTGCAACTCATCAGCCCGCTTCCCTTCCAGTAACCTATTAAATTGCGTGAAGAACTGATGAAGATTGCACTTTGTGCCCAGGAATTTCCTCAAATTACTGTTTAATGTCTCGCTCAATTGAGAGCTCCGCATACCGCACGTGAAATGATTGTTAACCCATGCTGAAGACCATTGTTGACGAAACTTGTGAATGAATTGTAACCAAGGATGGCCAAATTCCCCTTTGCCGGGGAAATGTTTTTCAATTGTCAGCTTCCAGTACCTATCGAACGTGGCTTCATCATCAACATTGTACATTAGGTTCTGAAGGTCCGAAAGTATGCCCTCATACATACTTGTCTTGAGTCTGTCCTTTGCATTTGTGAAAATGTGGAACGTGCACAAGCCATGGTACGTGTTAGGTAGAACAATTCTGATAGCTGCAGCAATGGCCGGGCATTGGTCGGTGAAAATTGTCTCTGGGTGCTTATTCTTCATGCATGCCAAGAACGTTTCGAACACCCACTTGAATCCAAGAGTTGTCTCCTCAAACATCAAACAACCAGCAAAGATTACTAACTTCCTGTGATGATTCAAACCAGCGAACAGAGCTGCGTGGTTGAAACAGCCAATCAAACAATTCAGTACTAGTATGTATAAGGAACTAGTAGTTTGATATTTAAGAATTGTTAAACAAAAAAATTGGACAGTATGCACAACTATCTAAACGTGCACATTAGACAAAACATTAAAGGTGTATAAAACTAAGGTAAACAACATTAGTCATACTCAGGAAAAATAAAATATCAAAGAAAAGAATAAAATGTTAAAGAGAGTACAAAACGGAGGTAAAACAAAAGTACAGACGCGTACCTAAAGGACGGTACGTGTTGTTCGTTCTGTATGTGGTATCGAAACTAATCGAATCACCGAAGCAACGGTAGTCAAATTGCATGCGAGTATCAGCCCAAAAAATACTCTCAATGTTGTCTTTATCATCATATTGAAATTCATAGACGAAACCGGGATCGCGAGATGACTCTTTGCGAAACCATTCTTGAAGAAATTTCTCACCACCCTCCTCGACATGGCTAGATCGAAGAGCTCTGACAAAAGACGCGAGATCACTACGTGTAAATCCAAGAGACTCGATCCCTCCACTTAATGCAGCCATCATATCATATGAATCTCTAACACGAATGCCGACAGAATCGTGCATTTTAGCTATTTGTCGATGCGAATCTGAAATTTGACGTTTAGATCTAAAATAACGCCTCATCTGGGGGGGGATCAGGTCATGGGTGTGCTTGAACTCCCACAAACTAATTATGAAACTTCCTTTACTCTCGACAAACTTCACTCTCATCTCTGCCTTGCACCCACATCTGGTCTCATCACGCACTTTGGTTCTGTCTGTTTGATCAAATTTTCCTTTATTCTTCGGATCACGCTCACTGTCCTTCCGGAAACCTGACAAGGAGCAATGGAAGTAGACGTAGTTGACTTCATCTACTTTGTGGCCTTTGCTGTTTACCTTGTTCGACGACCGCCTTCTGGTTTCAAACCCAATGCTATGAGCATAGTCTTTATAAAAGGCATAGGCATCATCAATAGAATCGAACTCCATGACTTTATAGTCAAAGTCAACTTCAGGTACATCTACAAATCGGGAACAAGAAACGAATTAGTTAGATATCACAACAAAAAGTAACCAACATGCGTAATATATATCATTCAGACAACAGGAACAGGAAAACTAGAACGTAAAGCATACTAGTACAGCAAGCATACTAGTACTTTAACGAACAACCGTCTACTTAAAAAAACCTTAACGAAAATAAACTCAACACTAGCCAGCCGCATCAATATTAATGAAAATAATCTACCCTCAAAAACTGAACAACATAACCGAAACTCACAAACTGAACAGGAAAAATAATTTTGGTTTGATTGGATAGAAAACATACCGTAGCCACGTATGGTTCCTGGTTCATCTGACGTCGGGATTGCATCCTGATCTGGTTCAGATGTGGCATCAACATCGGGGGAATGATCAATCGGTGAATTATTTAGATCAAACAGAGGTGCGGAAGAAGGTTTGTTTACTTGGGAACTCGAACCGGGTTCATCCATTATAAAACGAGAACTTGAACTTGGGTATGGATTTTAATGATTATGGACTGATTTGTTCAAAAGAATGATAGGGAAGTTTTCTTTATAATAATGGCGTGTACAGCATATGAAGAAGAATATTAGGATTACCTAAAATTGTTAACAAAATATATTCAAACAAATATTGAGGAGGAGATAATTGATCAAATTATTATAATAATGGAAAAAATTAAAATTTGGGCGGGCGGCGGAAATTTTGGTAGCAGCGGTTTTTTTTTTTTTAAATTAATGGTATTAATTAAATAATATTATTAAATTCAATTAAACAATTAATTAAAAAATGGATAGGAGATCAAGGGCCCAGATTGAACTTTGTATAGGTGACAAAGTTTAGACTTTGTCACCGAAAAAAATCCCGAGAAAACCAATAGAAAATTTAACATGTTAGTTATTAACTTGTTGGGAGAAAATTATTGAGAATTTAATGTGTTAGTTATTAATTGGGATAATAGGTTGGGAGCCCTTTTACTATTGTTCGGAGAGGAAATAATTATTACAAAATTAGATAAATAATAGGAAATAAAATATTAATAAATGGCGAATGGTGATTGACTTTTGACATTGTATGTCATGGTTGTTAAGAAAAAAAAGGAGGAAAGGAATATGAAAAGTTGGGATGGGAACACATTTAAGAAATAAGCCCCCCCGTGATCTCGGGAATATATAAGGTTAGGAATACCTCATGTGGTAGACCATGTAGTCAAAGTTATTGTTCGGTTAATAGGTGGGAGTCAAAGTTTCCGACTTAGCATTACAACTAAGTTTAACACCACCGGCTCATGTGTCACAGTGTGAAGCAGACATATGTTGGTAATGTATGGGTGTTTACTCTCGACACTCAACAGATGAGTGTACGTGGGTACAATCTGTGTGCTCTCATCACCCAAATCTGGCTCCCAAGAGCCAAGGCTGCTGCTGCTCATCATCCCATTCTTTAACTATATAATAATATAGATTAATATAATGTCCTCTTTTCTAGCTAGTTTCCTGTACACAAAATATTAGAAATGGCATCATCATCAATGGTCACGTAAGCATGTTTGCATGGCATTGGCATTTCGCAGCTACCCCGCCAAGCTGCTGCATCTCATCATTCCCTATTCCATGAATAATGTATGTTAATTATATATAATATATAATCGCCCTCCTGAATCTGGACAACCCCCACCTAGACAACCAATTTACTACTTAGTACTCAACTCATCATCAATCATCATCACCTTATTCCATCTGTTTTCTTATAACGCCTAGTGTTTTTTTCCAACTAAATTGGCCACGTACACGTCAACACCTCGTTGGTGCATATTTATCAAGGTTAGTTACCCAAACAGTCTTCAAACTTTGGGTAAATAACCCGCTAGTCACTGAACTCGGAAAAAGTACCTAGCAATCACCGAACTTCAGCTCATTATCCTAGCAGTCACTACCGTCCTTACACATCCAACTTTCCGTCCATCCGCCTACATGGCGATGACAAGTCATATGCCACGTCATTAAAGTTGCCACGCCAGATTTTATTCACCCAAAATCAACTCTTGCACCCAACCCGATTACCTAATCAATTTGTTAATCCAATTAATCAACACAAACCAAACCATCCTCACATCCAACCAATTTCTCCGTCGTCAATGCCACCCTCTAACTGAACTCCGCCATCACTGCCACCCTCCGCCGTCACTGCCACCCCCGAAATGAGTCCATGCCCGTTTTGGAAAGCTGGTGATTCCCTTTCTCGATCAAAATCCCCAATTTCCGAAATCGAAATGCTTAATTTTGAAGAAAATCAACCATGGCTGCTCCATCTCCCCCAATCCTCCCGATCTCCAATTCCAATCCGCTCCGACTCTCTCCATTGTCCCATCCGGCGCAGCTCTCTTATCCCAGCCTCTGATCGTCACCCGCGATTCTCCTGATGATGAAATCGGCTCCACTGTTGCTCGTTCTTGACTTCGTTCGAACTAGATCCACCACCACTGAATGTGACGCCCTGCTATTCGGTCATGTACGATTCTCAAATCCGATTGGCTACATCTCGCGAGACAGCTCTACGGGAAGCCGTTCATCCCAATCGGACTCTTTCCTCCGCTTCCGCCTCCCCCACCGCCTCAAGAATACGATCCAGACGAAGCGTGGAATCGAATCTCAGATTGGCTGAGCAAGCAGAAGAAGGCCACTGTAGTCTACATTGCGTTTGGGACCGAAGTATCCCTAACGAAAGACCAAATCATTGAGCTAGCTCTAGGTCTCGAATCCTAAAAAATCCCCTTCTTCTGTGGCCTAAAGCAACACTTCCACAACCTACTTCCAGACAGATTCATATCAAGAATCGGATCATCCGGATCTGGAACCATCTACTCAGGCTTGGTGCGATCCTAGGTCGTCGGATTCCTCACTCACTACGGGTGGAGCTCTGTTATCGAATCGCTTCACTTTGGGGTTCCGTTGATCATGCTGCCACTACATGTGGTGGATCAGGGGCTGATTGCGAGGGTGTTCGCAGAGAAGGAGGTCGGGTTTGAGATTCTGAGGAAGGAGGAAGATGGAGGTTTCTCAAGGGGAGATGTGGCGGAGACAGTGAGGAAGGTGGTGGCGGAGGAGGAAGGGCAGAGGTATAGAGATAGAGCGACGGCGAAGTTCAGTCCAGGGGTGGCAGCGACTATGGAGAAATTGGTTGGGTGTGAGGATGGTTTGGTTTGAGTTGGTTAATTGGGTTAAGAAATTGATTGGATAATCGAGTTGGGTGCTTCAATTGACTTTGGGTGAATGAAATATGATGTGGCAGCTGATAGTGGTTCAAATGACTACCCAACAAAAGTAGGATAGATCGTATCCCAAGGGGTTCTTCTTTCACGTGTAGTCAAAGAAGTCAGTAACTACTCAGTTTAAACAAGTTGTGTTGTGTGAGTTCCACGAGATTTCTATAACTAGCATGCAAAGAAAGAAATAACTAACTAAGCTAACAGATTGATTGATTGATTGGTTGATTTCAATTAACGAGATGAGAGCTTAGATTCGAATCCCCCTAAGATCACCAAGGCATTGGCAATCACAAGACTGGCAGGTTTCAGACTTAATTCATTTAGTTCTTAATCACCGTTGTAGCTCCTTACCCTTAGGTCTAAGTCCACGAATGTTCGCTACTATTGAACTATCTACCAACACTACAACAAAAACAAGCTTTTGCGACATTTGTTGAGTAATCTATAACGACAATTTCATTAAACGTCGCTAAAAATGCTATATTTTGTAACTCTTGCGACATTTTGAGTAAATGTCACAAAATTATAATTTTTAGCGACATAAATCAATGACATTTTTTATGTTACTATATTATTAGATATATATTTTAAGTTAAAAACATATATTTAAGTTTGGAGCATTCTATCTAACATAAATGTCATTTCAATATTCATAGTATAGTTTAGAAAAAGCATTTTATACTCACCCATCTAAGTTTTTGTTATTTTTATCTGTAAAGGTCGAATTTAAATGAAATAAAATTTAACGTGTAAATCTTTTTGTACTCATGTAATACTTTTCGTATTCATGTACACATTTCGTATACATGAGTATAATGCAAGTTATGAAGGTCCTTTTGAACGTGATTTTACACATATTCACCTTTTGTAGACGGTGCATGCATACACACTTGTTGTAATTATATAGATACACATTTTTTGTAGAAATATAGATACAAATTATATACACTCATGTGCAAGCACCCTTAAACAAATTAAATAAATATGCTATATAAATACCAATTATGATATGTGGCATAATGGTAAGGGCTCAATTTTATAACATTGATGTCAAGTGTTCAAATCCCAACATCAACAAATAGTAAACATTCTTTTCCAGGTGCTCAACAAGAGAAAGTAGTTGGTGGGGGCGCGGTGGAGGACTACCTGGGGGCCAGTGGTTAGCGAGAGACAATGGCTAAAGGTTAGTAGGCGGTGGAGGACTACCTGGTGGTTGGAGGGAAGGCCGTTGGAGACGCTATCCAAGGTTTGATGGCACATGATAAGAGGTGGTTAGCGAGAGACAATGGCTAACGGTTCGGCGGTCGAGGACTACCTGGTGGCTAGTGGTTAGTGAGAGACAATGACTAAAGGTTCGGTGGTGGAGGACTACCTGGTGGGTTGGAGGGAGGCTGTTGGAGATGGTGTTCAACGAAATATATACATTTAAGTAACATATATAAGCGTTACAACATTTGTGACACATATAAATGTCGCAAAAAATACTCACCAACATTTATTATAAGCGTCACAAAAACATAAAGCGACACTGGTTTAAGCGACATTATTACGACACTTGGACAAAACATAGGTGAAAACTTTAAGCGACATTATTTACCTTTTTAGCGACACATTAAAAGGTCACAAAAGCTTGTTTTTGTTGTAGTGCAAGATCAATTATCCGTCAGTGCGTTCACTTCTGCAACGAATAACTGATTGGTGCACCGAAATTAATTCTATGAGCTACTCTTGAAATGGATTAACCCTAAACGGCCCTTATTGGTCAAGTGAATCCGTTGAAAAGGTTAGCTGTTTAATTCAACATTGAAGAACTAGGCGGGCGTTCGCCACTATCCTTTATCCTAACAAGAATCTAATCTAGGTGATCAGGCAAGAGAAGAAACTGAATTAAGAAGGAATCAAACATGAATAGGAGAAGTCTGAATTAATGTCTAACTGTCCGCCGATCCATGACAGCTTTAAAGCCCTAGGTCACTTAGGGTTCATCTAATCTAAGCTAGACAAGTTTAGTTACTCATATCCGATGAACAAGATTCAACAACTACAAAAGAATTCATCATAGAAAGGAAGAATAGATGGAAACTGGGAAACCTAATTCTCATGATTTTGTGCAGCTTCGATCTTGAAAACCTTCAACTTCGATACTCCGAGCGTCTTCCGGATGGATTAATCGTGGCTATGATCTCTCCAAATACTCCAAAATATGCTCTCACGTCTCTCCAGGTCGTGGCTCTATCTAGAAAATCAAGTGTGTCTTGAAAAGGGGATGAACTGGTCCTTTTAAAGGGCTGAAATCCGAGTCCAACTTTGATCTGGAAAAGCTAAGGTTCTCGAATGCTGATTTTTCACCATGCTGATTTTTGGGATTCTCTTCACCACCTTCTCGGTGCTAACCTTGAAGTTCTCACCGAGAACTTTCCTTCTTCTACCAGTTTTGATACTTCCTTCATCCTTCGCCTTCTCCGATGGTTTTGGGGTCTGTTCAATGCTCCATTACTTTCCGAACACGTCTGATGGGTACTTAATTGACGACAAAAACATGTGCACTCAAAGAGACACTATAAAATACATCAAATAGACCCAAAACGGGCCATGGTAACCGAATCGGTAAGAAATAGAGTGAATGAACCGAAATCCACTAAACTATCACTAAAACATGCTACATACAACAAAATGTCGCTTAATCGGGGGGCGATAATCACGGTTAATCTTGTGTCATCAACAACTTTAATGACGTGGCATATGACTTGTAAACACCATGTAGACGGATGGACAGAAAATTGGATGTCTGTAGACGATAGTGACTGTTGCTAGGATAATGGGTTGAAGTTCGGTTATTGCTAGGTAATTTTTCTGAGTTCAGTGACTGGCGGGTTATTTTCCCAAAGTTCGGAGACCATTTGGGTAACCAACCCATATTTATCCACATTCGTCTTATTTCTCTAATAACTTAATGAGTAATATGCCCACCCTGTAAGATATAATCTAAGTTTAAATATATCTTCCTTTTCTTGATGGGGTGATCGACTATTGTTAATGTCATGGTGGATTTTGAAACTATCCAAAATATGAAACGTTGCAGAAATGTCAAGTTGCAAGAGGTGGCGGTGAAAATTGATATATCTAAGGCTTATGACCTAGTGGAAGAGCCGTACATGAAGGTAGTAATCAAGCGTTTCGAGTTTGGCGATAGGTGGGTTATGTGGTTGATGATATGTGTCACTTAGGTCTAGTATTTTGTGCTTGTGGACTATGACTTGGTTGGGCTGATTGTCCCTTTGTGAGGCCTCAAGAAATGATGCCCACTCTCATCATATTTGTTTATTCTTTTCGCGAAGGGACTCTCGGCGCTATTATGTCATGCAAAAGAGAGTGAAAAATTACATGGTATGGGGGTGTGTGGAGGAGCTTTTGGTATTTTACATTTGTTGTTTGCATATGATAGCTATTTTTTCACGAGAGTAGAGATTTCTGAAGCGACGGTGTTGTGACTAATTCTGAATTCTTATGCACGGGAATTCGAGCAACTTATTAACTTTTAGAAGTTAGGTATCCTCTTTAGTAAAAATATGCATGTTATTATGGGAGATGAATCTCGACGATCATTGGTATCCATGATTCACTTTACATTGATCGTTATCTGGGGTTGCTGTCATGTGTGGGAAGGGAATAAGAGGCAAAAAAATTTGCACCTAAATGAGATAATTCAGCCATGGAGAGATAATAAAATATTAAAAGCAAGACAAGAAGTTCTTATTAAATCTGTCATGCAAACCATACTGATTTACTATATGAATACCTTTTCACTCACCAAGACAACTGCGTAAGAAATAGAAAGTATGGTTAACAACTTCTGATGAAGAACGAAAGGAAATGGTACCAGAGGTATTGCCTCAGATGGGGGAGATTGAGTGTGAGGAAGTAGTTTGCAGAAATGGATTTTCAGAGTATGCTGAGTTTCAACTTGGCCATGTTGGGTAAGCAAGGATGAAAGTTTCTTTCTAGTAATAGCACTCTTGTTTCACGAGCCTACATAGCTAAATATTTTCCTAGAGGAGATTTTCTTTCAACAGCAGAGGGAGGTAGCCCAAGCTTTATCTAAAAGAGTGTTCATGCTACCCAAGAAATGGTTTAGAGGGGTACCGGTGGAGGCTCAGTAATGGTCATTATGTTGGGGTCTAACATGATCCATGGTTGTGTGACGAGGTGAACAACAGAATTGAGACGGAATACAATCAAGCTCGAGAATATCATGGTTAGTGACTTACTCATCTTGGGGTTCGTATGTTAGGATTAAATTAAAGTTCCTAGACTAGCTATTTGAGAAGAGGGACGTGAGATGCATTAGATGCATGAGTGCGCCAAGGGGAGGAGTAGAGGATGAACATACATGTAAGCTTAGTCGAGATGGCCATTACATGGTATGCTCATCTTATAGGTTGGCTAATGAGTTTTTAATCAATAACTCTACGTTACATGCGCATGGGGAATGGAATAGATTATGGAACTTACAAACACTACGAAAAATCATACATTTTATATGGAGAATAGTTGAGGTTCCTACCAACGCGAGAGGCGATAGCAAAAAAGAGGGGTTGATGCATAGATTTCATACCTTATCCCCCCACATTTAACCTCTATTTCTAGAAGTTTTTCCCTTGTTCCTTACCCTTTTAGTGGTGAAATAAATTATTTAGACAACTGGCCGTTTGCAGCGACTAGGGACCTTTATGGTCCATTTTCATCTGCTTCCAGTTGTTATTTTTTATCTTATTTTATGTTTCACCACTAAAGCTTGCTAAAAAAAAGGAGTCCACCAGTCCAAACAGTGCCCCAATCGGGCGTCCGAGGCTCCCAAAATGATCGTTTGAAGTTATGGCTCAGAGGTAGTTTTCAGAGTGCATCTGCGTTGTGTGACTTTGGGTAGAGTGCAGTGACCATGATTTTGGTTAATTCTCGCGCTCTTGGCCAAACACTTTGGTGAAAATTGAATATGGAGAAGGGCACGCCCACGTCACATAAAAAACCGACCCGCGCCACCCTTGTACACAGCGAACGCGGCGGCCAAAGCTAACCCGCGGCCACCAATAATCACCCAGGCGGCCATCCCCTGGATAGCCCTATATATTGCCCAATTATGAGAATTTGAAAGGGAGCTTGACTTTTGGTGTTTCCTAGCGTGAATTTAACAAAGGAGGATTCCCCCAAGCTCTATTGAAGTTAAAGATGTCTTCTTCTTCTAGTTTCATGCTTAGGAGTAGTTGTTTCCTTCTCTTTTCCATGGCACACTAGATTCTTAGGGATTGGGTTGGGGGATCCTTTGGTTGATGTGTGTTCCTATGGATTCAGTGGTGTAATTGATGTGTTGATGTAAGCTTTGTGACTTTCTTTTGATCTTAATTTAATCTAACCCAAGATTGACCATGGCTTGGTGTGCATGGTGTCCATGTGAGAATAAACACATTTTCTACCCTTGTTTTTGGTGGATTTGATCCTTGTTTTCTTAGATGCTTGGTAGGATCCCGGGTTTGATGCTGGAGAGTTCAATTACATGTGACACTGGAGAGAGGGGCATGTTTTTGGGTCCTTATCGAGTGAGGTTTCGCTCGGGCATTTCATTGAATACCTTGTGTGCGTGAGTGGTTTGGGTTGATTAGGTCAAAAGATGGATTGCCTTACTAACTGTTTGTCTCTAAGAGCCCGTTAGGGACCTTAGTTCGTGATTTGTTGGCTTGCTCAAGGTTGATTGATTGTGGCATGACTTGTTTCTACCGTTTTACTACCTGGTTTTCTAGTTTGGGAGACTTTAGACCCTTAGGTGATCCTCGACCCGCCCTTTTCTCTCATAGAATTCCTCCTTAGTTGATTTTACCCTTGTTTACTTGCCTTGACTCGGTATCACCTATTTTCCATGCTCTTTGAGCCCGCGTTGACCTTCCTTGTGTTGACTTGCTGTTTTATGCATTTCGATATTGTCCTACCTGTGAATCATTGTGGCACCTACACCACGCAAAACCCTTGTTATAGGTCTACCTCCTAGTTGAGTAGCCTTTGGCTAAGGAACCCCTAAGACACGACCCTTATACCCATAAGGTTAGGATTTATCTTTGATATCGAACCCTCTTGGGGCACGCGTCAAATTTTGGCGCCGCTGTCGGGGACCTTCATCGAAGTGTGAATGATTAGGACCTATTGCTTTCTTTCGACTTCGCTTTTAAGCCGTGCTTCCCATGTTTGTGTGTTTGTTTTTTCTTGCTTTGGTTTTCAATGTTTCTTTTTTTAAGTTCCTTTTTTGCCTTTCTTAGTTGCTCTCTACTTTGATGGCTCCTTGTTGGTGTTACCATGCAGGACAATAGGAGTGGCAATCGTTGGTGGAGTCAAAATGAGTAAAATCCAATACCTTCTTGGGATGATGAGCCTCATCTGACACCTTCCTATCACCCAACCAAGTGGACTCCTCAAGAGCTGGCAGAGCTTACTAGCGACGACATTGAGTTCAGAACAATGTTGAAGTAAGTAAAGTCTCTCCAAGCTCGAGAGGTTGATCATGAAGTTCTAGCTGAACCAGCACCTTCCTATCACCCAACCAAATTGACTCCTCGAAAGTTGGAAGAGCTTACTACCGACGACATTGAGTTCATAACATGGTTAAAAGAAGAAGAGGCTCCTTCTTGGGCATGATGCAGCATGTGAGATAGGGTCTACCACTGCCCAAAGAAGTGGAGGCATTGGCGGTGCGAGACGTGATTCAGTGGGAAAATCATTTGCGCCTGCAAAGGGTGATTTTTCAGATGGACAATGAGGCGATCCACCATGCATGGCATTGAGTTGGGAATGACTCTACGAAGTTTGGCAGGATCGCCGACGAGTGAAGAGAGTTAATTGAAGCGAAAAACCTAGTTTCACGGTTAGTGTAGTTAGGAGAAATAGTAATATTTTTTGTGCATGCGATAGCTCGTAGATCTAATTACATACCTCACACGTTTATTAACGATGGGTCTCCTAACTGGTTGTTAACGGAATTGGATTATGTTTTTTTTAAACTCTAGTCTGGTTGTTAACGGAATTGGATTGTGTTCTTTTAAACTATAGTCATAAATAATATTGATGTTTGAAGTTAAAAATCTTAAAATATACTATGGTGGATCTCACCAAACTTTTTGCCACATAAGCTTAATCTCTAACTACAATTTTCCACCTCATCAACTTATTTTATATCAGAATTACATTTTATCTATCATACTAATAAATGCACTAACATTAATGTGTTTATAAGTTATGAAATACAAAGTTTAAGACTATATAAATACACTAACATTAATATGTTTATGAGTTATTAAATAACACTCATATTTGCTATCAAATTTATCACTATACATATTTTTATGTTTAACAATATCATAAATATGTTTACACAATAATAAATTGTAGATATTAGTAAACAAAATTAGAAAGAACCATACTTCTTATTAGGTACCACTAATATATTGATATATTGTACCTAAGTTCGACATGAAATGACGTTATATTAGTCACAATATATCATCTATGTTTCACATATCAGACCCAATCTCTCATTTAGTCAATCAGTTCTTTACTTCAACTCATCGATTAAGCAGTCTATCATTTTCTATCGAAACCCTAATGCTCTAAAAATCGTAGCTCTATCTCGAAAATCTCTTTACAATCCAGATGCAAAGAGATTTGGGGTTCACTTGAAGGTAGCGAGTTTCCTCATACCCATTGGGGGGTGGAATTTGTACCCGTTTAGTCTCGCATGGCGGGTATATGTAATACCCATTTAATAAATGGATGCGGAGTGGATATTTGGTTTTCGGGCTCGTGGGTACCCGTTGCTAAGCCTTTGGGTTAGACTTCCTTTATAAAATTTTGAATATTTTAATTATGTAAAAAAAATATAATAATATTCATACCATCGAGACAATGGATTGAAGGGACTCATGGTTATTAGGTCACACACTAATTAGGTGAAATGTATTAAATATAGGTTGTTCAATTTTAGTTTAACAACAAACACTACAGAAATTAGGTTAGACGGAGAAATCGACTTTTCACAATCTTAATTGTTTTATGGTTGCTCCTAATTCAAATCCAATATTGTGTATAATTAATAGGTATAATTAATAGGTAATTATTTTTAGTTACCCTTTATTAAATTTTTAGAAAATGAAATTCTTAAATCTATTAGTATATATGACGTAAGGGTGAACACTCCGGTGCTCCCACTAAAAGTGGGAGTACCGGATACTCCCACTTGCGTTTATGCTATCTAGAGTGGTATTTTCATTGAACTGAACTTTTAAATCAATAAATTTAATCTTAATAAGTCTAAATTGAGCTTCGTTGAAATTTTTAGTCATCATAGTATAAGATTATACTTAATGTTCTTTAGGTTTCCTTCTATAGCGGTATTTTTCCCCCAATATGATAGATCATCAGGTCTACCAAATTAGTTTTTCGTTCAAATCGCTCTATGTATCTTTTAACGACATGTAGATTCTTATCATCGAAAAAACAAGATTTTAAAAACATATTTATCTATCAAAACGTCAGTGGGAGTATCACGAGCTTGTCATCTATGTCCCCCTCTCTCTCATGTCATCCTTGTATGTACACTTATCCAGATGTCCCTAAGGCCCACCGAACCGCCCATGTGAGCACTTAAGAAGAACGGTTTATCTCTTTATAACGAGTGGGAACGTTAGTTATGAGCTATAACACCAAGTCACCATTGAAGTGGGGATACTATGATATGATATCCTAATGTACGTGGGATTTAAATGGGATATTTATATGTGTGATAATTCCAAGATATAGCGCGTAGTTTATCCATGGTTTTCAATGCCGGATCGGGCCGGCCGGTCCGATCGGTCCGACTGTAAACCAGACCTCCGCCCGAAAATGGTCAGCGGTTTTCAGCCAAGGAGTCAAACCGGAAATCTGACCGGTTTAACCTGGAAACTCGGCCGGTTCTACCGGAACAACAACCCCGGTCAGACCCTAAAACCAAACGGCGTGTTTTACTTTTGTCCAAAAAAACAAAAAAAAAATGAAAATTGAAATCAGAATCGCAGTCGTCTTCGTACTTCCTCCGTAAAATTAGGTCACCAGTGACCCTCCATCATTGACGCCATCCCAGAGCCTTCAGTAGAGACTTAAGTCTCTTCATCCCTGCAACTGAATTAAATGAGATTTGGAAAGAGTCTCTACTCTCAAGTCCCTTCATCCCTTCATCCCTCATCCTTCAATAGAGTCTTCAATTTGTACGATGGATGAGTTCAGTAGATGAGTAGAGAATGAGAAGAAGGGAAAGGAAATAGAAAATGAGATTTGGAATGGTCTCTCTCTTGCGGCGGAGAAAAAGGGAAGAAGAGGGATCATTAGTTTATGTTAGGCTTTTTAATATTTTTTATATATAGTTAGTACTTTTATATTTTTGGTACCTTAGGTTCTAGGAATATAATTAATGATACATAATTTTTCAAAAAATGATTCAAGTATGTATGATTTTAATCTCTATACCTCCGGTTTGATCCGGCTTAATTGAAAACTTGTCCGATCCGGCTTGATTATATTTATTTATTTATTTAATAATTAAAACGGTTCGACCCCGATATGCAAACGGTCCAACCTCGGTTAAACCATGAAACCCTGAACCCTTGACCTTGCCGGCTCGACCTCCGGTCCGGTTCTGAAAACCTTGAGTTTATCATAAAACAAAAGAGCAAATTAAGTGGATATTTAATTAATTATACATAATGATGATATGATATTGGAGTGGACACTCTCACATTCTCCACTTCAATTGGAAGGGATAATATGTTTATTTCTTAAGATAAAGCTGAACCAACCAAGCAAAGACGGCAAATACAATAAATGAAAAGAAGCCTCAGTTGCAGAACCGCGTATGTGCGTGTATACTATATACAAATCTTATATATCTCTAGTTAGTTTAGTTAGTGTGCTTTGACGAAACCTGAAGCCATTATTATTTTACTAAAATACCATGGGAAAAAGACATGTCTAGTCTAGCTACAAAGTGTGGCTTACTTGTGCTACTGCCTTTCTGGTGGGTCAGGTCAACTGTGATGTACTTTTTTATCGTAAAATCTACACATTTCACCCACAGAATACCCATCTTAACCTATTTACAAGTTCAATACATTAAAATTAATTAATTTAGTCTTTAATATATAAAAAAAAAACAATAGTAATTTATCAAACTTTGAACGAATAAATTAAATTACTTATTTTGAAGTTAGTTTTTTCTTCCAACAACGTACACGTAGTGAAAAGTATGACACGAAAAAATAATGAGGTTAGAGATAAGAATTATTGGAAAATAAACTTTAGTGACAACCTCTCAAATACAAACCCAAAATGAGAATATCCAATAGCTTTGTAAAAAGGAAGCTGATAGACGAGAGCACATATTGGCGAGTGATAAGGAAAAATCTCTGTTTGAATATTTGATTACTAAGATCAACTCTAATTTTAGTTTTATAATCCATAATTTAAGACTTTTAAGACTAAACATCACTATAATCATAGAATAAACTCAACCTAAAATACTCAAATTTTAAAGAAAAGCTCCATATTTGAGGCTTTTCCAACCTTGATTCTAAAAATGGAGCCCACTTTTTTTAACCACTTAATTAAACTCAGATAATAGATTTAAACTCATTTTTATCCACATAAATAAACTTAGACAATATATTTAAAGTAGTAAAATAATAAAATATATTTTAAACCTTGCTTTTGTAGTAGGGGTGGAAGTCGGTTGGTTAGTTTAATAACCGATGGATGTTGGTCGAACGAGCGGTTTAAAAATTGCAAACCTTTTAACCGTTAACCAACCAATTTGGTGTGGGCTTCGCCGATTGACAAACCAAAGTCGGTCAGTTACGTCAATTTCGGTTATAATAACTAGGACTAAAGTCGATCGATTAATCAATTTTAATCTCTAACTGTAACCATACTTTATCACCACAGATGATAATGTTTGTTTTTAGTGAAGAGAAGTATTACTTTTTAGTGGGTGAAGAAGTTAGTTGGACATGCGGTATTGAAGGTTGATAGGTGTACCAATAGTTTAAAAAACACATTTTCTTCAAGTTATTTGTAACTAAGTTGTTTTATTTTATTAAAAAATTAATGTTCAATGTTTTTTTATCAAAATGTTCTCTCTAATTAATTATAGTAGTGTGTGCATAAATGACGATCAAGTTATAAATTTATAAATTAGATATCTACTCTAAAACAAATTACAAGAACAACTTCATTATAAGACTTCAAATTATAAGACCTTGTGATTGGAAGGAAATTTACTTTTAATATTATTATTTACTTTTTTTGAGATTTTAAATTTTAGATTTTAAGATCTTAAGATTGAAGATGGCGGTGGTCTAATCCAACTAGTTTATTTCCTATTGGAATGTTGAATGTGTAGGGGGTTTTCACTTAAATAAATAAAAAATATATATATATTAACCTAAATAAATGCCATTCAAAAGTATTGATATTTGTAAATATAAACGCCCCAGGCCTAGGCGATATCGCCCAGGCCCTAGGCGATATCACCCCCACCCCTGTAAAAGCCACCCGTGATTAGATTCCCGACCAGAGTCAGAGTCACGGGTCCGAAATAGCCAAGCTTTAGGCGATCTCGCCTATGGTCTGGGCGATATCGCCTAAAGCCTGGGCAACTAACGAGCCTTTAAATCCTTGTTAGTTTCGGGGGAGAGTCACCAAACCAAAAGTATTACAATTCTAAAATGGCCAACCACACTTTGTCACGAGAATTTTGGATCCAAGTTTTCTGGGGGGGGGGGGCGTATCGTCCAGGATTGGACCGGCTTATCCTACGAAGGGGGAAATAATGTCCGTCTGAAGATGACCAAGCGAGCGACCTATGATAGTGTGGTTACCGTGTTTCGGCGGAAAATGGGTCTTGGAGCAGATCAGATAATCCAGTCATTTGTCTGGAGAATGCCGATATACAGTTCTGAGGGAAATCTGTCGCATTTCGTTTCTAGGCCGATATCGGACGACAACGGTGTACAAGTCATATACGACTTAGTTCACGTGAACCCATTTTTCGAAGTTGCCGAGTTGTACGCCTTGATGGAAGAGGAGCCGTCTCACTTCTCCGATTTCTCGGGTGTCATTCCAAATCAGATGGCGGAGCAGAGCCAAACGTACGATGGGGAATACATGGCGACCAGTCATGTCGGTCCAGAGGAGGAGGAGGTTGATGAAGAGGGGTTGGCGCGAGATGAATATGTCACCACCGACGATTCTGGTGATGAAAGAAGCCATTGCTCGGCGGACGAAGGGAATCCAAACGTCGACGATGACATTGGCCAAACCGACGAGGAAGACGATGATGAAGAAGGGGGAGCCACAACAAATAGCATGGAAGTTTATGTGCCACTGGAACATGCCACGAGCGTGGGTGACGACTGTGACGACATCATGACAATCTCCAACACCTACACCATGGACAGGCGCTTCCAGATCCCAGCGAAGTCGTACTGGACGGTGGAGATGGAATTCTTCTTGGGTCACACATTCTCTACAAAAGGTCAACTGGTGTCCCTAACGAAGAGCCAAGCAGTCCTCCGCAATTATAAGTACAGGGTAATCACTTCCAACCCGAAGGAATGGGCCATCAAGTGCATCGACCCGACGTGTCCTTGGAGGATGCGTTCTACACTTAGCAACAGATATGGTTTCTGGATAATACGACAACTCAACAACGGCCACATTTGTGACCAGTCAACGATACTAGGGCCCCACCCACAGCTCGATGTCACGCTGATCTCAGATGCAATCATGCACATTGTCCGCAGAGAGCCGGGGTTGAAGGTGGAGACAGTTATTGATTGCATTCTGGAGAAGTACCACCACAATATTTCGTACCGGAAGGCTTGGTTTGGCAAGCAATGTGCTGTCGAGAAGCTGTACGGAGACTGGGTGGCATCATACAACAACATTGAGACAATTCTGAATGCTATTCGTCTCACAAACCCCGGGACACGGTACGAGATCAGAACCAACCCGGCGGGTAACTGTAGGATGTTCAAGAGTGTGTTTTGGGCGTTTGGCCCATGCATAGAAGCCTTCAAGCACTACGTTGGGGTCATGATCATTGACGGCACATTCCTCACGGGTAAGTACAAGCAAGTGTTGTTGATGGCTAATACATTCGATGGGCAACATCGGATTGTTCAATTGGCGTACGCCATAGTTGACCAAGAGGATCACGATAATTGGAAGTGGTTCACGGAGAATCTACAGAGACATGTGACCAATCGGGCCAACATCACAATCATCAGTGATCGACACAAGGGGATAGCAGCGGCAATGCGCAACATTGATCGAGGGTGGGTATGGAGGTGGTGCCTACGCCATTACGTAAGCAACTTCAACAAGAAACACCGCAACCAAACTCTGAAATCTCGCCTTTGGAACTTAGGTATTTGGCAAATTATATACGGTGTATATGTGAACTTAACTAATACAATATTATTCATACAAGTCTTCATCGCTACCCGCAAGAATAGAAGGGAATGTGCAGAAGTTTGAGGCGAAGAAGGCAGAATGGTTGGAGATCCATGATGAACAAAATGTACGGGAGCCAAAATGGGTGAATGAGGAACTGCCCTTATGGAGCTTGGCCTACGACAACACTGAGGGAGGCGGTGCTCGGTGGGGAACCATGACGACCAACGCGCAAGAATGCGTCAATGGAGTACTTAAGGGCGTGCGACGTTTGCGATGACTTCTGTGATCGAGCACACATTCCACCATATGGTCAAGTAATGGCATAGGCGACGTGGGGAATATCAGGGATGTTGGCAGAAGGGAACGCGTATACCAAGTACTGTCAGAAATTAACTACAGAATCTACGTCAAGTTCCGTCAGACACTACGTGCTGCCGTACGATGCGGCTAACGGGTTTACGAGGTGAAGTCTGGTCCCAACAACCAGAACCGTAGCGGTAATAACAGCTACTTGTTCGGTTTGATAGGCAGTCGAATCGTAAGGGGACGTGCACGTGCGGAAAGTTCCAGGGCTACAAGGTACCGTGCTCCCATGCTGTAGCCTGTTGCACATTCGCTGGTGCTAACTGGCGAAACTACGTCAGCCCCTTCTACCTGGTATCCAAGACCCAGCTAGTGTATGCCCAGTCCTTCCAACCAATACTGGGTCCTAAAGACTGGATCCCACACACGGGTCTACCAGTGATCCCGCAACCTCATCTTCTTCGTGGACAGGGTCGTCCACGACACTCTCGAATCAGAAACGAGATGGATTGGCGTGAGGAGGGTCGACCAAGTAAGTGCAGGACATGCGGTCGTGTGGGACATAATGCAAGGACATGTGCAAGGAGAAGGGACAGTGCTGGGGCGTCTTCTAGTAATCAAGCGTGAAATAAAATAATGTATCTATAACGTTTTCATCTCGGTTCGTTCAATAAATAAATGTTATCAATGTCACCACTGTTATTTATTTGATTTCACATATTCCAAGCCATTTAGGTAATACAAACACTGGCCGTCACTCTTGCCATGGGCGATCTCGCCTGTGCCACGGGCGATCTCGCCTGTGCCACAACAGGGGGCAGTATCCACCATAAAACCCTACTCCCACCATGATCCAAACACACACCACTACTCTCTAGCTACGCATTCCCTTTCCAATAATCATCATCCAACAAACGCGGTCACACTATGGTGTTCACACACATGGGGAAAGAAGTCGAGCTCGAGATAAAGGTAAAAAAACAAGCCTTGTTTGCCCCCATCTACTTCACGTTGTGCACTAATTACAATTGTTATTGTCGTGTAGTTTCAGAAGTTGATCGTATAATGTACAAGATGAAGAAGCCTGAGGAAGACCTGTTCGAGTATGAGCTAAGTGAGGTGAATTGCTTGTGTGATTTGAGGGCAACAAGATCCATTCGATTGAAGGATCTCGAACCCTATTTTAGGTGTCCGCTTGAGAGGGAGGTATAAAGACTGGCATGATTTTCTTACTTTGTCTCCTATCCCGTTAATATTTCCTAACCCGCATGTTTCGTTGCCATTTTTTAAAGAACAAGGGTTGTGGTTATTTCGAAACATTGGTGGTTCGGGAGGCTGTGGACAAGATCAGAAGGGAGAAGGACAATATAATTTGGGCGAAGGACAAAGAACTTGATCGAGCTAAGAGGGAGAACCAAAGGGTCGTTAGGGAGAAGGACGAGATTATTCGACAGCTGAACCAGAAAATCAAAGAACAACAAGAGCTTATGAATTTCATTATGAGAAACCCTCGGACCTGAACCGTGTTGCTACTGTTGTTTATGTAATTTTCGTATTGAAGCTTGTTATAATAAAAAGTGGCGAGTAGTGTTCCATCCAACTATATATCGAAACGTTTGCATTTCATTGCAAAATCATTAACAGCGAAATGACATAAAAGTGCAAGTAAGTAAAAAGTACAACTGCTGAAAATACTACATCGAATATAAATACTAGATCTGCCAAAACAAGTACAATCGATCACCATAGTACGACAAATAAAAATAGTAAATCATAACATAAAACCAGTAACCAAAAAGTGAAACTAATCAATGCCTCCGACCCCTCTGGCGTCTCTGCCGCTGCTCGTCCGTGTAGCAATCTGGTGGACGCAATGTCGTCCGATCACGTAACATGTGAGTGTACGGTGGTGTCTGGGTGTCCTGCGGTACTAAATCATGTCGCTGGGTCCAGTCCTCAAACCCACTGTCGTCCGAGAAACCCTGGGAGCTGACCGGATGGCCCTGATCAACTGGCTGGCTGGTGGGTCGATACGGGTGGCTACTCGAAGCACCTGGATGTCCTCGGCCCGGATGCTCGAACTGTGGCGCAGTCGACTGTACTGAGGCCCCGTCGACTGGTATTGAGGCGCCGTCGACTGGTACTGAGGAGGGTCATCGAAACTGTAAGTCCGCCCGTCAGCAAAATACTCGTTCCACACATAGTAGGGTGGAGGTGCGTATCCCACATCATGGTGCGCGATACCGCCGTAATCGACATCATCCAACCCTGTATTGTGACCTCTCTGTGGGATGGGATAGCCATCATAAGGAGGGTATGTCGGCAGGCGTGAGGCTGCACGTGGGCGGTGTGGTCCTCGATCGGGAAGACGCTCATATGCTCCACTCATAGTCAGTCCAGATCGGAGCACATGACTCATGTGAGAATCACCCGTACCACTCAAAATGGTAGCCTGCTCCAACGAGGCTATCTGAAAGGCAAAAAAATATGTCAGTGTACTATAAGGGAATACTAAATTGCCTACAGTTACTCAAGTACTTGGCCACTAACCATCCCCTGAAACTGTGCACCATCGTGAGATAAGGCCAGGCGTGTCCGTCTCCTGTACCACTCGTCGTACTCATCATGGAAGTGGTGGCTCAATGGATCTGCTCTCACCTCGCCCTCGGCAATGTGCTGATCCCGCTGCTCCCAGAGACGTAAGTACTGTAGGTACCTAGCACCCAAATCATGTACTGGCAGTCTGAAGTCTAGTCCCAGCAACTCCTCGACGCGAGCAGCAGGCTCGACGTCCCGTGGATACGCTGACCATGTCCGAACTGACGCATGCAACGGTCGGGGTGGTGCCATGCGACACAGTCTATATGCACAGCATGGGCAAACAGCACACCACAACACATCGTCCTCCAACTGATAATCCTCCTCGCGAAAGGCGTACAACATCCACTGGAAATTAATAAATATGTTATAAGGAAGAATTAAGAAAATCAGAGAGAGTATGTACAAGAGGTTAAGATTCCTAACCAAGAACTACGTGGCCCGGTCAAGTGCGTAGCGTATTTCCTCGAGCTTCATAGCCACGCGATGTTGATGGCACCGGATGACAGACATCCAGCGCAGACCACAAGGAACGATGTCAACATCTGGTGGGTCACCACCTGCTACGTAGCGCTCGGCTATGATCGGGAATCTCTCCAAGGCTCAGAGCTGGACCAGCAAGGTGAAGCCTCCCATCAATGTACCCCTCTGACTCCCAGCCGTGAAGAAGGCCGCCCTCCCCATGGCCTTATACAGCCATGCTAGTACCGCACTACCCAACTGAACGTGGATGCAACCCGAGAGTCCCCAATAAGCCAGAGTAGATGAACCGGTATCAAGTCTCCAATCCGGTCAGCTAGTAGAATGGTGCCAAGAAGAACCCAAGTGTAGGCTCGTGCGTAGCGGATAACAACATCTGCTGGAGCACCAGCCGGTAGACGATCAAAGATTCCCTTCACCCACGAGATCTTCACTGACTGTCCCGTAATACTCCCAGCTGGGGGTTGGACACCCAACAACTCCTCACATATAACACTCGGAGGACGTCTGTCCACCGCTACGGTAACCGGAACTCCATCGCTAGGAAGACCCGTAAGTACCTCAACGTCCTCCAAAGTGATCGTCGCCTCGCCATGTATCAGGTGGAATGTGTTCGTCTCTGGCCGCCACCTCTCAATCAATGCTGTGACGAGCTCCTTACACGGTGTGGAACCGAGTAAACGAACAACAGGGAGGATTCGACACTCTCTCAAGAATGCCTCGTACTCTGCACTCCACTCCAAGCAAGAACTACGTTGTACGCATGAGGGTCTTGCACGCATGAGGGTCACGCCACACTAAAGTAGCCCTATGCTTGTTCTCCCCCCACAATAGAGAACAATCACCAGGTTGAGGCCTAACGCTCTCGGGAATCCGATCCACCAACGGTTCAGCCCATCCATAGTTCGACATCTATTGTATAGTAAATTGTTAGGAAAACTAAGTTAGACTAATTCTCTAACCTCAAAAGGATACTTGTTCTCTAACCTCAAAATTATACTAATTGTCTAACTTCAATATTATACTAATTCGCTAACCTCAAAATCATACTAATTCTCTAACCTATCCATAAATAATGACATGGTTCACAATGACATAAGAACAATAAATAATGTATGTACTACGTACCTTGTGTAACGGTGCGAAAAAAGGTCCTCTCCGTTTTATAAAAATCCTACAACGTCAATATGACAGTGTTGATAAATCACTTTGAAAAAAATTATCTACCATAATAACCCTAAACTAATTCTCTAACCTAAAAACCTAAACTAATTCTCTAACCTAAAACCCTAAACTAATTCTCTAACCTAAAACCCTAAACTAATTCTCTAACCTAAAACCTACTAAATAATGTAATTTAAAAAAATAGGGAGAAAGGGGACTTACCTTTGCCTTAGGGGGTTAAAGAGTGGTGTGGGGGAATGGTGGGGTTGAAAATGGGGTATTTATAAGGGGTGGGGCGAGTTTGCCCAATCCCTGGCCTCGGGCGAGATCGCCTGTAGTCCGGGCGAGATCGCCTATGGTTGGGGCGAGATCGCCTAGGGTGCAGCCAGACAGCATTTAATCAGTGGTTGGGCAGATTTGGATCGGGTGGATTGGAAATTACAGGGGTGGGGGCGATATCGCCTAGGGCCTGGGCGATATCGCCTAGGGCCTGGGCGATATCGCCTAGGCCTGGGGCTTTATTTACAAATATCAATACTTTTGAATGGCATTTATTTAGGTTAATATTTATTTATTTTTTATTTATTCAAGTGAAAACACCCCCGTGTAGGAATATGAAGTTACAAACTCTTAAGAATTCAAGGTTGAATCTTTTAAGAAAATAGGGAGATGATAAGCTCATATCGTGACGACTTAGTGCAATAAAAAGCATTGGGCCACTAAGAGGGACAACTCATCAAACGAGCTAGAAGCTAGGAGGTTTGGGTCTCGGTTCAGAATCAGTCAACTTGGAGATCATTCGGGCCACAAAGGGGAACTTTTTTTTTTTTTTGTGAGAACACAAAGGGGAACTTAAAGAATAAATGTTTAGGGAAATAGTGAATAATAATAATTTATAATTATAAACTTTTTTTGTGTTTTTAATAATTTTTACTTAAAAAAATATGTGGAAAAAAGATGGACACTTCACTTTGGGGGTTAAATTTTCCTTAACTTAACTGAATAAAGTTAACGGAAATAAAAACATTGACTAATCTGAATTTTCCAATAGATTTGTTTATGTTTGACTCAAACTGAATAGGTTTGACTGCAAATATGTGTTTGGCCTATATTAAAAGGTAAAGACTACAATACTCCCAAAAATATCGGAAGCTTTCAATATTAAAATCCTCAATTCTCAACCCTACATTTATAAATCCAATAACTTTGATTATAAATCCTAAACCTAAATGGTAAAACAAAAATACAAATTCCTATAACTCTCATCCATAGAATCCTAAATTTTAACCCATAAATCCAAAAATAAAAGTAAAAATGTTAATCCTTAAAAAATAAACCCTTATTCATGAAATCCTATAATTCTTACCGAAATCACAAAATACACATTCTTTTTTTTAGGAAGCGGAAAACAGAGTCCCGATGAACTTATATTATAAGCACCCTAGAAAGTGCAATTGAAGCAATAAAATGACAATTGAAGTTCTACAAAATAGCAGATGAAACTGAAACAAATTACACAAAAGAAAACCAATGTGCTGAGAGTCTGTCATCTCGTGCTTGAACTGCAATTCGATGAGTCGCTTGCACTGAAGCCCTTGGCGTGTATATGATATTGATTTGTTGATTCTAGAACAGAAGACGAGCAATTGAAGCTAAAGTGCCTGCTACTATCCAAGGCCAATCCTCCTGAGGACTTGCAATAGCCTTAGATAAAATCTGATTGTCTGTGTAAATCATTGTAGCAGTTGGAATCGTTTTAACCATATCAGCTGTAATAAGAATTGCCTTAGCTTCAACACAGATATGTGTTGCACATGTCATGCTTCCAGCTCTTCCATTAACAACATGTCCCTCAACATTATATAGCTCCTTTCCGGATGGAAGCTTTATAAGCACCATCACACAACCTTATGTGAATAGGCTGTTGGAGATAGAGAATTTGTTAAAGGAGAAGGTAATGAGCTAGAAACTGGCCGATTTCTAAGATTAACACTTGTTCTCCATTGCTGTAGCAAATGTAATCTTCTTGATGCTAAATCTGATAATGACGGAGAGATATTCTGAAATAGGAATTCATTTCTCATCTTCCAAATAAACCAGATTGTGTATCCTATTTTAGTTGCTACAACAACCTGTAAAGTAGAAGAAGCAATGATGGAAAACCAATCTTTAGGGGTTGTTTTCCGCGTGGAAATGAATTGCAATGGAATTAAAATCCGGAAGGGATCGATTGCTGGGGTTCCTTCCGGATTTTAGTTCTTTGTTTTCCACAATACCATAACCATATGGATTTCAAATAAAGGACCACCTAGCATTACTGAATTAACCTTCTTATCAATCTGAACAATCTCTACATTCTTTCTACATCTCATTTATGCCATTATCTACACAAAATACTAAAAAATTCGAGCTCACCATTATTATGAAAATATTCAAAGTTTTTATTCGACCAAACTCAATATTCAAATAATAAACATTATTTGATCAAACATAAATATTCAAAAGATCAAACAATATTCTACCAATATTCAAATAAGGTCTGTCTGTGAAACTCTATTCTATCAACGGGAAAAAAAAATCAAACACACAAAACAATTATTCATTATCCTCCTCAAACAAATTTTCATACATACTTTGCGATTCTGGGACAATGGAGAAGAAGGATAAGGTTAAGATTCGAGGTATTAGACGGACTCGAAGAAAATACAACAAAAAAATTTGGGGTAAGTTTGGCAAGATGGGAAAAAAATTGGGTTGGGACCTTAAAATCCGCCCAACTCCTTCCAATTTCAAAGGGAATTAAAAACCTGCCCAGGGGTGATTTGAAAGCCTGCCAGGAATTGAACTCCCCCGGATTTGGGTTATTTAAATAGACCGGAAAACATGGAATTTGGGGGGAAATGGATTTCAGCCAAATCCAGGTCCCAAAACCTGTACGGAAAACGACCCCTTAGATGATTGATGAATAGCAGGACATTGGATATGAGGCATTTCCATTTGCCAAAAAGACATGCTCACAGGGCAGTGGAATAACAAATGTTCCAAACTTTCATCATTTTCATTACAAGTGAGACAAACAGCTGATGTTCCACATCTCCTACTGAACAAAGCTGCTGTGGTTGGAAGTGCATTTCTACATACACGCCAAACAAAGAAAATGATCTTTGGTGGCAAATCTAAATGCCAAACCCACTTCCAAAACTTCCTTGTACTTTCATCAATTGGATGATTATGTGGTACTGACATAGATCTCAAATGTCGATAGCAAGTTTTAACTGAAAACTTATCAGTGGATTCAAGATGTCAAACCAGTTGATCTGAATATCCATCTGGTCATAATGAAATCAAAAGAATTTGTTGCACCACAGATTTTACAAAAACAACTCTGAGCTTTTGAACATTCCAAATTTTTTGTGAATTGATAATGTAATCTGAGACTTTAGTTGAAGAGAATTCTGCAGAACAAGAAGCTTTAAAACCAGTAGCCTCAGGGATCCATGCCTCAGAAATACAGGTGCTATTTCCATCACCAACATTCTTGCGTAAACCATGAAGTAAAGGTTTTCAGCCTTCCATTACTCCTGACCATATCCATGATGAATTGTGATGTCTACTAACATGAAGAAAGTCTGAACGTGGAAAGTACAGTCCTTTTAGTAGCCTCACCCACAAAGACTCTAGTTGAGTTGTTATTCTCCAAGCTAATTTTAGCTATGAAAGCTAAATTAAAGTCATAGAAACATCTAAATCCAAGACCACAATCTGGAATCGATTTACGAAGTTCCTCTGCTGCTAGCCAATGTAATTTGCTACTTGAAGCATCACCAGACCACCTGAAGTTTATAAGTATTTGATCCATTTTCTTGAGAATGTGCTTAGGCAGTAGAAAGCATGAAAACAAATAGGAAGATAATGCTTGAAGAACTGATTTGATCATAACTGATCTTCTAACACGAGTTAGCAGATTAGACTACCAAGATTGAGCTTTTGTTGCTAATCCGTCTAACATATAACAAAAAATCTATTTTTTAGTTGCCCCCATTCAGCTGGTACGCCCAAATAGATATAGATAGTATATAGTCATTTCATATTTATATATGTAATATATTTAATTAATTATAAATGTAGGGATAGACATAAAAGAGATAGAGGTAAAAAAAAAAAAAAAGTCGGTAGGTCGGTAGGTAGGAAAGTTGTAGGAAAATCAATGAATCAATCCCCATTTTCAACAGCGGACCCAAAAGGCATATGGTCGTGGGAAAGCGATCTTCCTTTTTAACTACCATTGTCTGTCTTATTTTTTCGTCATGTGTATTATTATTATTACTGATAGGCCTTAATTAATTTAATAATTTAGGTAGCACTTTGTAGTTTCTCATGTTGGGTGACCGAAAGATACTGCATATATATCCTATTAATTGTGAGGGCAATTCCAAACCACAAGCTTAGCTTTAAACCAACTGGAAAATTATAATTCCGATTGAGAAAAGGAGGATTCGATCGGCGCATCTTCCAAATCCCCCACTAACTAGTATTGACCACAAGATATTCCCAGCCTGTGATGATCTTCTTCTTCTATTCTACCGGTGAATTAAGGATATATATATATATAGGAGCATGATCATGTATAGGTTAGATTTTTATTAAGAGAGATTGGTATGAAACAATAAACAACAAACCCCTTTTACCAGAATTAAACCTTAAAGTTAGGTACTAGCCTATTAGTTCTAACCATCCGGTCAAGCATATGGTGCTGAAATTTCTTGACTTTAAATTGTGATGCCCACAATGTACCAATGTACTAATTTTTTCCTAACCAGCCTCGCTGTAGCACTCTGTACGTGAATATAGCTTACAGAGCTAAAGGTAGTAAGAATAAGATCACCCTACTTATTATCGATTTCATTCACTTTATGTATATGCAATTTATTTAAAATTTCATGTGGGGGACACATTCTCTTTTCATCAAATTAAATTATTTATTTATTTAATCCACTATATTTAAATAATTGTTATTTAAATTAAAAATAAACATACATTATAATATTCTGTTCCAGCCTTGTCGCCTGGCCCAATAATGGAAGCCCAAGCCTGTTGGTCCTCCGGGAGTGGTGTACCTCGTAAGCAACGTGGAGGGAAGTTAGTTCAAGGAAAAGGGGAGGCGATCAGTTTAAGGAATGGGAGAGGGAGGCGAGTAACGTACCGCGAAGCGTTTTGTCCGCTGAGTAAAAGTGTTGTCCGCTGGTTAATAGGGTATACGGGGGTATTTATAGTACCCCTGCCTTGGTCACCAAGGCTGAATCTTAGCCACTCGTTTGTAGCCCCCGTAGGATGTTGACACGTGTCTGCTCTGTCTTGGAACCCTAAGTGTCGCCAAGTAACCCTAGGAGGCCGCCGAGCTGGGCCGTCGCTTTGGGCCTTACTCCACTTCCTGGGCCTGCCTGTTCGGCCCATCTGATTTACTGCCTAATCCGGACCTCCAGCCCTAGCCGCTGTGTTCAGGCTGCCGTGTGGGCCGCCTCATGGGCCGCCGTGTGGGCCTTTGGGCCTCGTCGGGCCGGGCCCATCAATTGCCCCCAAGCCCTTAGTCGAGCTTTGCTTGGCTGAGGGCTTACTTATAACTCGGATCGCTTGTCTTGTGATCGCCGTAGGAGGGCCCATCAATTGCCCCGAGCCCTTAGTTCGAGCTTTGCTTGGCTGAGGGCTTACTTATAACTCGGATCGCTTATGTTGTGTCGCTTTATCGCTTTGCTGTCCTATCGCCTTGTTGCTTTGTTGTTTTGCCGCTTTGGTGTCTTGGTTCTTATCGCCTTATCTCTTTTGTCGCTGCTTTCTATCGCGCCCCTTCTTTCCAGTTTTCATGCACCTCTCTACCGCTCAGGGTATTATGGTCTTTTACTCCCTACCTTGCTGGAGAAGTTGGGGAAATCGGGGTATTTCAGTAATTGCCCAGAAAGCCATCATTACCTTATCCCTTCAGACGTCACCTCAGCCGCGCGTGCCCCCAATGAAACGTCGCGACGGCTCAACTTCCCGCCAACACGCCCTTTTAACCGCACGTGTGCCTCACTCATTCACCGCGACGGTTCCACTCCCGCTCACTGCACTCTTATATAAACCCCATTCTTACCGTCTTCCTCCATTTTTTACTCTTTCTCTGCCACCTTGCCTCTCTGTTTTTACAGTCTTCTCGCCTCCCCTGCTTCTTCCTTCCTCCGCCGATCAGAAAATGCTCCATTTTTCCTTCTTCCGACCACCGGAAAACGTTCATCTCTCTTTGCCATTTTTCAGATGTCTGGAGCTCCCCGACGCCCACCTGGTACGTGACTCCTCCCTTCTTTCTCACTCTCATTGCCGTCCTGCCGTGTGTTTCCTTCTCTTTTCTGCTTCTTGATATTAGTCTTGAACCATGGATTCCGATTCCGATAGCCAAAACCAAAGTCATTCCTACTCCGCGGGTACAGACTCTTCACCTTCTCCTTCATCCCCTCCTTCAACTTCCAGCCAGTCTCCTGAACCAGTGTCCTTAAATCCTCCATCTATGGCCGAAACCTCGTCTGCCCAAATTTCCGACGTAGCAGAGGAGAATTTTGATGAATCTCCTGCCCTGCCTTTTTGGGGTCCCCACCAAAAAGGATTCGAGCGGGCCCGTCATGGGGTCGAGATTGATCCTGAGGCGACTAGAGTCACCGGCTCCTACTCCATTGGCAACTGGCGGTCTATGTGGGGAAGAGCTACTTGTGACGAGCGCACGGTCATCGGCCCGAGCTACTTTCCTTCAGGGTCGGTGGAGAAGATCGCCCGCGTTCTTCCATTCGCCATGCTGCCGTCTACCTGGGAATTCGCCGTGGCCTCTCGGCTTTCCACTATTGGTAATTGCCCGCCAGGGTGGCACGGCGTCTGGACCGAGGCCTTCACCAATGGCCTTCGCCTTCCGCCATCCTCGTTCACGGTCGCCCTGCTTGGGTGCTTTGGCGCTTCTCTTGGCTCCTTTAACGTCGGGTGTTGGGCTACAGCCTCTGCTTTTGAATGCAGCTGCGTGACTAAGAAGATCGCCCCCACTCTGCGGTTGTTTCAATTAATTCATTATGCCAAACACACCTCCAATGGCATCAGTTTCGTTCGCCCAGCTGATCTTACTCAAAAGGGCACTTACTCATCACCGAAACCTCGCCCTACATGGTACCATTCATTTTTCTACTTCCGCCCCAGCGACACGGATCACCATTGGGCTTCGTCGCTCCCTTCATCAGGGTCTTCTGGTGACGTGATTTCTTTCAACGCCGAGCTTGATCCTACTCCTGATGAAATACTCCTACGTCGCCAGATCCTTCTTGATTGCCATCACTTATCGACCACTTCTGGCCTGCGGACTGCCCAGGCGGGGATACGAGGAGGTATACTTTATGTCTTAGGCGGTGCTGATTGTTTTCCTCCCTTCCTAGCTGTCGCCGTTCATCTTGCGTAATTGAGTCGTCGTAGCCAAACCCTTAGGAATGTATAACCTTTATATTATCGCCTTTTTGTGCTCTCTTCTATTTCCTCTTTTTTTATACTAATCTTTGGATGTACTTTTCCTAGGCGCCGTAAGCCTCGCTGGGTGCCTCCTTAGTACCACCGCGCGTGGTCCTGTCGCCGAGACTCGTCCCAGCCGCTCTGAGGCTGCCCCCGTCGCCCCTGCTTCTGCCCAACCTTCGCCTGACAAATCTAAGGGGAAGAGGAAGGCGGCTGAGACGGATGAAAGCCTCCTTTCTTCAAAGAGGAAGAAAAAAGCTGGGGTTTCCAAGCCGAGGAGAAAGGCAGGTGAGGGCTCCAGCAATCCACCGCCGCCGCCCCCACCAGTGATAGAGGTGGAGGATGTCGATGCTGAGACTGAAACTCCCCTCCGCCGCTCTCGTCGCCAATCGCCTCTGGCAAATGACAATCCTTCTGCGAGGAGCCCTTAGAGCATCCTGCTGACGAGAACGTCATCTCATATGACGACTCCTATCTTCCTGACGAACCTATCCCTCTTCCCCGGGATCCGGAGCATCCCGAGTCTGCGCCGGCTACGGAGCTTGATCTTCGTCCCACCGAGCCTGCTCGCGACCACTCTTGCCCGCCTCCTATCAACACCGACCGTGCCCGCCGGGCCAGCTGGACAGAGCGAGCTAACACTCTCTTCGATCGCCCTGCTCCTGCTGGTCGCGAGGGCGAGGGTCCCTTTCGCCTTCCCTACTTCGCTGTCGTTCATCCGGTGGCATCCCACATATCGCCCCGGATGTCGAGTGATATCACGGAGGAGTTCTCTCGAGGTGTCTACGAGGGGGTGACCGCTCCTGGTGAGGGCTCGGAGATTTCGGACCTGCATGGGGCAACTTCCTGCCGCCTCCTTCAGGTATTTATGGAATGCGTCATTTATTTGCTTTGTCCTGTTACCTTAGCTCTGCTCGCTGCTTCTTACCCCTTACATTTGTTTTGCTGCCTAGGCCGTGGCCGAGCTCGGCGATCTTTCCTTTGCATGTAAACACATGCAGGAGGAGAATCGGAGGCTGAAGGAGGATGTTGAGAATCTGCGCTCTTTGCGCATGGATCTCACCTGTTATCATAACGAGGAGAAGGTATTTACTCATCTGCCTCTTCTTTCTCCCCTTTTATATATACTATTTCCCGGCTTGTCACCTTACGATCCTTGCTAAACCCGCACGTTGTTGTTTGTTTTTTTTATCTTATCGACGGGCAGATGCAGCGACCTCTGCTGCTGAGTCTCTGAAGGAAAGCCTGGCTGAGGCGACTGGGCGGATCTCCCAGATGGAGGGCGTCCAGGAGGACTTGCAATCTGCTAATAAGCACATTGTCGCCCTTGAAGCCGAGTTGGATGAGGCTCGTGTCAAGGTTGCTCAGGTGGAGGAGATAGCCGCCGAAAGGGACAGAGCTAAGGAGCTGCTTAATGACTCTCTGGCGGCTGAATCGGCGGCGGATCGTGATCTGGCCGCTGCCAAGGCTCAGTATGATGAGACTGTGGCTTATTACACTCATGCTCTCGGCGAGAGTATGCGTGTAGTAATGCGCAGCTGTCGTAATGAGTTCTACGAGCTGTTTCCCAACAAGGGCTGGCCGGGGCGAAAAATGGTTCGAGCCGTCCTCCGAGGTCTCAATCGCTATAACTTTGGGGTTCCCGACCTTCCCGATGCCGAGGAGGAGACTTATTTTCGAGATGCTGCTCGCTTGGAGCGGGAGATAGTGGCGGCAGATGCTGAATATGTGGCGGCCACTCGCCGCAGCCGTGGCCTGCCTGATCTGAATCTCGATGGATCAGAGGTTCAGCCGCCATCATCTGATCAAGCCCCCTCGACCAGCGGCAAGGACTTCAATTCCGCCGCTGACCCTTCCAAGGCTGGCGAGAAGGGCTCCGGCGCTAAAGACCCATGATCCCGCTTTCAACCTGTTGTTATTATTGCTATCTTTTCAGACAATCATCATGTTTCTGTGTGCTGTTGCTGTTTTCCTCTCTTTCTCCTTCTCTTTTTTTGTAAAAACTGCTTTATTAAACTCTTCCTCGCGAATTTTCAATCTTTGGTCTTTTATCTTATTACACCTCTCTTGATCGCTTTGCTTCTTTTCATCATTAACTAGATGTTATACCGATAACTTTGATGCCCTTAGGTCTTACATAGCGATCCCAATGCCCTTAGGTCTTACATAGTGATTTGTTAATGCCCGTAGGTCTTACATAGCGATCCCAATGCCCTTAGGTCTTACATGATAAATTTGATGCCCTTAGGTCTTACACAGCGATTTGTTAATGCCCGTAGGTCTTACATAGCGATCCCAATGCCCTTAGGTCTTACATGATAAATTTGATGCCCTTAGGTCTTACACAGCGATTTGTTAATGCCCGTAGGTCTTACATAGCGATCCAATGCCCTTAGGTCTTACATGATAAATTTGATGCCCTTAGGTCTTACACAGCGATTTGTTAATGCCCGTAGGTCTTACATAGCGATCCCAATGCCCTTAGGTCTTACATGATAAATTTGATGCCCTTAGGTCTTACAGCGATTTGTTAATGCCCGTAGGTCTTACATAGCGATCCCAATGCCCTTAGGTCTTACATGATAAATTTGATGCCCTTAGGTCTTACACAGCGATTTGTTAATGCCCGTAGGTCTTACATAGCGATCCCAATGCCCTTAGGTCTTACATGATAAATTTGATGGCGCGAAGACATATATTAGATTCAATCATTAGGGCCCTTAGTTGCCTTAAAAACTAGCCTCGGTTACAAGTGTCTTTTTAATCATAATATCACCTGAGATGCATGGAGTTCCAAGTTTTGGGGATCTTTGCTCCATCTAACTCTGCTAGTTTGAAGGTGTTGGCCCCTACCACTCGCCGTACTCTGTATGGGCCTTCCCATCCGGGGTTGAGCTTGGCCGCCCCGACCGCCGGCCTGAAGATCTTTCGCAGCACTAAGTCATTGAGCGCGATGTGATGTGGTCAGAGCTTTAAATTGTACCGCCTAGCTAACTGCTCCTTTTCAGCGATCAGCCGCATCTGTGCCTTTTTCTTTTTTCCTCAATCATATCTACGTTAAGCATCAATTCTTGTTCGTTGACCTCATCCCTGTATTCCTGTATTCGGATAGATGGGATTGAGATTTCTACCGGAAGGACCGCCTCAGTCCCGTACGTCAATGTGTAGGGAGTCTCCCCTGTCGCCGTTTTATAAGCCGTACGGTGAGCCCATAGTACATGATCAAGCTCCTCGACCCATACGCCCTTACAGCCATCCACTCTTTTCTTTAATCCTTGTAGAATAAGCTTATTAGCCGCCTCTGCTTGTCCATTAGCTTGTGGGTAGGCGACCGAAGCGAATCTCAGATTTATCCTCAGGTCATCACAAAATTCTTTAAAGACCTGTGAGTCAAACTGAGTTCCATGGTCACATATAATACTTTCTGGTATACCAAATCTGGTGACGATACTTTTAAATGCAAACTTCTGTATCTGCTTGGCGGTGATACTTGCCACCGCTTCTGCCTCAACCCACTTGGTGAAATAATCAACCGCCACAATGAGGAATTTCCTTTCCCCCGAGGCTTCCGGAAATGGGCCTAGGATATCCATCCCCCACCTCGCGAATGGCCACGGGCTGACATTCGCCTGGAGCGCTGTTGCTGGCAACTTGTGATAACTTGCAAATTCCTGACATTTGTGGCATTTCTTCACCAGGTCGCCAGCCTCCTTTCTCATTGTTGGCCAATAGAAGCCCTGGTATATTAAGTTCCTTTCCAAACTTCTTGTTCCCAAGTGAGTACCACATACTCCTGAATGTACTTCCTCTAGGGCCCAAGCTGCATCCTCCTCTCCCAGGCATCGCAAGTATGGACCCATAGCTGATTTTCGATACAGCTCTCCCCCTATTATAGTACACCTCCCTGCTTTTCGCCGGAGCTTGGTCGCTTCTAACGGGTCACTTGGTACAGTGTCGTTATCCAAGTATTGAATAATAGGCGTTCGCCAGTCGTTTTTCCCAATTCCGTTAATCACGTGAAAACACTGCTTCCTCCTTGTTTCTTTTTCCACTGTGACCATTCGCCCTTCTTCAAAATCTGTCGCCGTTGCTAGTTTCGATAATGCATCCGCGTGGCAATTCTCCTCCCTAGCAATTTGGGATATAACCACCTTCTTGAATTCCGATATAAGCAGTTTTACCTCATCAAAATAAGGGAGGAGCGACTCCTCCTTTACCTCAAAGCTCCCATTAACTTGGTTGACTACTATCGCCGAGTCTGAGAAAACTTTGATGTTAGTAACTCCCATACTCTTAGCAATTTGCAAGCCAGCCTCCAATGCCCCGTACTCAGCTGCATTGTTGGTTCGATTAGTTGCAAATCGCAATGCGACCTCGTGGAGGACCCCCCCAGGAGACCTTAGGACTATCCCTGCGCCTGACCCTCCTTTACTCGAGGCACCGTCTGTAAATAACGTCCATTCATCGCCTTCATCGGTGTCTTCTTGTACTGCACCTTCGACTACAAAGTCAGCAAGGACTTGGGCCTTGATCGCCGTTCGCGGTTGGTATCGAATGTCATACTCGCTTAGCTCGATCGCCCACTTAGCTAATCGCCCTGCCATGCTCATAGATCTTAACGCATTCTTAATCGGAAGATTCGTGAGCACATGTATTGTGTGTGCCTGAAAATATGGTCGCAACTTTCTGGCCGCGCAGACCACAGCGTATGCCATTTTTTCTATCGCCGGGTACCTTGTTTCAGCATCGACCAAGGTTTTACTTGTATAAAAAACAGGGTGTTCGGCTTTGTCCTCTCTTCGAACTAAGACCGCACTAACTGCCTTTGGAGAGATCGCAATATAGAGAAATAAATCTTCATTTGACTTTGGAGATGCAAGTACAGGAGGGGTAATTAAAAATTGCTTCATCTCTTCAAAAGCCTTGTTACATTTGTCATTCCATGCAAACTTTGATGCATTCTTTAAAGTCGCAAAGAACAGAGCGCAGCTGTCGGCGATCCTGGGAATGAATCGATTGATTGCCGTCAGTCTTCCAGATAGAACCTGAACCTCCTTCACAGTCTTTGGAGGGGCCATCGCTGTAATCGCCGCGATCTGCGCTGGATTAGCTTCAATTCCTCTCCTGGTTATGAGGTATCCCAGGAACTTTCCTGATGTTGCCCCGAACACACACTTCAAAGGGTTCAACCTGAGCGAATACTCCTGCAGTGTATTGAAGGTTTCCCTTAAGTCGCCAAGATGGTCATTAGATCTCTTACTTTTGACCAGCAGGTCATCCACATACGCCTCCAAGTTTCGGCTGAGCTGCTTGACAAAGACTTTGTCGATCATTCTCTGGTAAGTCGCGCCAGCATTCTTGAGCCCGAATGGCATCACTCGATAGCAGTAGTTCGCCGTGGGCGTCATGAAAGCCGTTTTCTCTTGATCTTGCTTGCTTAAAGGTATTTGATGATATCCTGAGAACATGTCCAGAAAGGACAGCATTTCATTGTTCGCCGTTGCGTCTACCAGCTGCTCTATGTTGGGCAAGGGGTACGGATCCTTGGGGCAAGCATCGTTAAGGTTGGTGAAGTCGACACACATTCGCCATGCTCCTGACGATTTCTTGACAAGAACTACATTAGCCAACCACTCAGGATACTGTACCTCTTTGATAAACCCTTCCTTCAAAAGTTTGTCCACTTCATTTGCCACCGCTTGCTACCTTTCTCTGCAGATGTTCCGCCGCTTTTGCTGGACTGGGCGACTCCCGGGTTCGATCGCTAGAGAGTGTTTGATGATGTCTGGAGCAATTCCTGGCATGTCAATTGGTGACCATGCGAACAGGTGCGAGAACTCTCGGAGCAACTTGACCAACTCCTGTTTCTTGTTATCGCTCAGGTAGGACGAAACTCGAACTATCTTACTTTCATCTTCTTCGAACAGCGGTATTGGGACGTCCGATTCTGCTGGTACGACTCTTTCTCCCTCATTCTCCGCCTCCAAGCTTATGGTGAGGCACGTGCTTTTAGTCGCCGCCCTGTAACACCTTCTGGCTATGTCCGGGTGTCCCCAGGCAAAACCTATCCCTTCATTAGTAGCGAACTTCAGTACTTGGTGCACTGGGGAGGAGATTGCTTGGAAGGCGGCGAGTGCAGGTCGCCCTAGGATCATGTTGTACGTGGATTGACAATCCATGACATGGAAGTCGATGGATCGGGTGACCTGCAAGTCTCCATCCCCAATGGTTATTGCCATCGTGGCTATCCCCTTGATGGGAACTGTGTGTCCTGAAAATCCTGAGATGGTAGTTTTTGTCTGCCTGAGCAAGCTAGCTGGCAGGTTCATCTTTTGTACAGCTCCCAGAAAATAATGTCCGCAGAGCTTCCTTCGTCAACCATCACTCGCTCCACTCGGCTATTGTGTGTGATTACTTGAATCACCATCGCTTCCAAACTTGGGCCTCCTACCCTGGCCATGTCTTCTTCCGAGAATCCCAACGTTGGGCGACTGACTTGGTCTATCATCATCACCTCCTTTGTTTCCTCCTTTCTGACTTTCTTTGTCGGACAACTTTCCCCACCGAAAATGGTTTGATAAACGTGGTTTACCTCAGGTCGAGGCTTTTTCTTGCCATCTTCATTGTCCATAGGCTCCTTAAGTCGGGCGAAGACATCACCCTTCTTGTCTTGTGATTCTCCTTGTCCACGGCGATCATCTTCTTGCGGCTTATTTTTCCGCTTTGAGCTGACAATGAAATCCCTGAGACGTCCTTCGTTTATCCACCTTTCGATTTCATTTTTCAATTCCCTGCAGTCTTCAGTGGTATGCCCATGAGAGTCATGGAAATCGCAAAACTTTTGGCGACTTCGCTGATCCGCCGGAGTGAACATTGGCCCCGGCCAGTTGATGGGATGTCCCTTATGCTGCATATACAGCAGAATCTTTCTTCGCGATTCTGAGAGGGGTGTATAATCTGCCCTCTCCTCTTGATATCCTCTCTCCTGATAACCCCTTTGCTCTCCAGGGTATCCTCTCTCTTGGTAACGCCTTTGCTCCCCTGGGCGATTTCCCGTATGGCCGTGTCTCGGAGGGCTGCCCTTTGGCCTGCTTGTTCCCTGTGACGGGCTTTTCTTCCATCTTCGCCGCTCCACCGACAGGCTCTGCTAACTGCTCCTCAATCAAAATAATTTTGTGTACTCTGGTTTCCAAATCGGACAGCGACTTCGGACCCACCTGCAGTAGCGACTCCTGTAGCCTGCCGTTATGAGTCGACTAGAATAAACTTGCCGCAGCGATTTCATGATCTACCCTCTTTATGGATTGGACGACCCCAGTCCATTCATCAAAGAACTCTTTCAGCGACTGGTTCGGCTTTTGCCTCAGGCTCACCAGCGCTTGCAACGGGACTGTCCTTGTTTTCTTGCACTCATACTTCTGTGAGAAGATCCTCGCAAAGCCCTCCCACGATGTTATGATGCCCTCCGGTAGATTCATGTACCAGTCCCTGGCTCGCCCTCCCAGTGTCGCCGGAAAAGCTCTGCAATATGCGGCGTCACCAGCCTGCTGCATTTGCATGGCGATCTGGAAGGCTTGCAAGTGCTCGTCCGGGTCGCCAGTACCTACATACCTATCTAGGTTGGGCGGAACCAACCCTTAGGTAGTGGCTCGGCGAGTATCGCCCTGGACAGAGGTTGACGAACCGCCATCTGTGCGGGGGAGATTCGAGTAGCCGGGAGGAATTGCTGTAACACTTCCAAATGGGAGTCCTGTGGCGATTGCCTGTCCTGAGTGTTGGCCCTGAGAGCTTGAGCCTGCTGGGCGATCACCGTTTTCAACATCTGTGTGAGTTCAGCATTCTGTTGCTTAAGGGACCGAAATCGCTGCTCCAACAGCTCATAGGCATCGCCGGTCGGAATAGTACTCTGGGACTCCGAGTCGCCTTCGAATTCGCGCTCCATGTTTCTAGTGAGGTTTGGGTCTGTTCGAGAACCTGGGTTGACATACTTGACAGGTGTTACTCCATCTCCTCTTTCGCCATCCTCGCCCATCAAAGTGGAAATCGCTGATGAAGCCATTCGCCTTGAAAAGTCGCCTGATCGGCCCCTATCTGGCGCGCCAATTGTTCCAGCCTTGTCGCCTGGCCCAATAATGGAAGCCCAAGCCTGTTGGTCCTCCGGGAGTGGTGTACCTCGTAAGCAACGTGGGGGGAAGTTAGTTCAAGGAAAAGGGGAGGCGATTAGTTTAAGGAATGGGAGAGGGAGGCGAGTAACGTACCGCGGAGCGTTTTGTCCGCTGAGTAAAAGTGTTGTCCGCTGGTTAATAGGGTATACGGGGGTATTTATAGTACCCCTGCCTTGGTCGCAAAGGCTGAATCTTAGCCACTCGTTTGTAGCACCCGTAGGATGTTGACACGTGTCTGCTCTGTCTTGGAACCCTAAGTGTCGCCAAGTAACCCTAGGAGGCCGCCGAGCTGGGCCGTCGCTTTGGGCCTTACTCCACTTCCTGGGCCTGCCTGTTCGGCCCATCTGATTTACTGCCTAAAATCCGGACCTCCAGCCCTAGCCGCTGTGTTCAGGCTGCCGTGTGGGCCGCCTCATGGGCCGCCGTGTGGGCCTTTGGGCCTCGTCGGGCCGGGCCCATCATATTCATTTTCATTTTCATCCACCATAAAGCCACACACACTTCTAAAATAAATTGCAAGTGTTGTAAGCCTCACGAATTTGAGAGTTTCATACACTAGTGTAATCTATCTACTAGTATATATATACATATATAAAAGCGGGATCTACTGGGGTGATGACACCCCTTAGTGTCATCATATCATGACACCCTTTAGAACCGTAGGATTAGAAGGTAGATCTAATGGCCTAAATTAATCTGGACAAAATAGTAATTTGAAATTCCTATATATACTAAATCATATTAGGGTTTCACAAACCCTAATTCTATTTTCATCTCTCCCTTCAAAGTTACAGCCACCGTGCTCTAGCCTCGCCACCGCCCGCCTAGCCGCCGCTCGCCTCGCGCCCCGCCTAGCCGTCGCTCGCCTCGTCGCCCGCCTAGCCGCCGCTCGCCTCCCGCCTAGCCGCCGCCCGCCTCGCAGCAGGCAGCCTCGCCGCCGCCCGCCTAACAACCGCCATCCTCGCCGCCGCACACCAGAAAACCACCCCATCAGATCTGCCGCCATCATCAGATCTACCGCTTCATCAGATATGCCCCCACGCCGCATCAGATCTGCCCCCACGCCGCTACATCAGATCCGCCGCCACGCCACTACATAAGATCCGCCGCCACCATCATCAGATCTGCCACTGCGCTCTAGCCCCGCTGCCGTCATCAGATCCGCCGCCGCCATCATCAGATTTTCCCCCACGCTGCCACTTCTTCATTCTTCCTCCCTCGTTTCTGTGCAACTTCCCCCCTCTTACCACGTTGTTCCATTTTGATGATTTAGGAACATGTTTGTATTGTTCCATATAGCTACTTATGAAACAGAAAGCTGATATTATTGTTCCATTTTCAATTTGATTCAAGATTTTATGATTTTCTTGTGTCCGATTTGGTATAATCGATTTTCAACACGTTCCATTACATTTGAGATTGTTCCTAAATATGAAAATGGAACAAAATCCTAACCTAATTCTAAGTATGAATGTTCCTAAAAATAGAAAAAGGAACAATAAACAGTAATATTATACAATGACTGTCTATAAGATTGTTCCTAAATATGAAAACGGAACAATGCATAAAACTAATTTTTCGTATGAAATGTTCCTAAAAATGAAAAGGGAACAGTGAAAACAAGTTTCGCCGCCGAGAAGAAACCAAAATTAGGAAGAAAACGAGAATATTTATATAATTAAAAATAAAAAGAAATCAATTTTAATTAGGTAACTGCCCAAAAATCCGGGAAATAACTGCCATAAAATCATTTATGCTATTAAAAAAGGAAATAAATATATTTAATATGAATATGCAAATTAATAGATGCAATTACCCTTTTATCCATTTGATAAGGACCATTAGATCAAAACTAAAAAATGGAGAGTGAATATTGGTGTCATCATATGAAGGACACTTCATGTGTCATGATGGTAGGAATTCCCTATAAAAGCACCCCCTCTTTATTCCTTCTCTCTTTAACTCTAGCTATTCAACCAATAAAAAAATTCTGATTTATTTATTTTTTTCCCCTTTTAGTTATCTCTCCCACATTTTCCAACCCATGAAAACAGATTTCTTATTTCAATTTTTTTTATTCACTAATCAGTCACTGATTTACTTATTAGTTACTATAGTAGTATCTTTTATATATTAAGTTGACTATTTCTTTCTTTATTTTGTTTTAAACTAGATGATCAATTAACAGTCCATAATAATGGTTCCCATTATAATATGATAAATTATTTTTTAGGACAATTGTTACTTTAAATATGTAACTAAATTTTTTTATGAATAATATGTATCTAATTATTAATTAATTGAATACTTTTAACATACAAGTAATCAAGCGTTTTCCTTCCAATATAAATGTAAGAAACATCTTCAACTAGGACATCAATAATAATATACAGATTTTACAAAAAAAAATTACAGAGTTTGAAAATCATACATTACTAATGATATAATCTGTTGGATCATATGAATTATTTATTAAATCAGTATGATGCAACTTTGATAAAATTATGGTTCAATCACGATTCACCAATAACTTATAGAAATTTGAGAGGTTGAACCAAATTAGACTTACTGATTTGATCGTCTGCTATGATTATGAAAACCATGTTGATATCTTTATATCTACAAAATTATGACTATTTTTATGAAAACTAAGAAAAATATGTATAATAGAAACAAAGATAAAAAATAAAAGTAGGGAGTAAAGAATAATTTATAATGTGTGTATTTAATACAACATAGAGTACTATTTATTTATATAATAAAAGTATAACTTATAAATGATTATCATTCACCGGAAAATAAAAAGTCTATAAAGACATTTATTTTCATGATCAACCTAAGAGTTTTATAATGTAAATTAATTAACATTAAAAATCCAATTATTTAAAAATATACATATATTTTAATTTTCATGACTGCAAATTGGTGTTTATGTATTCACCCTCTATTGTTAATTTTAGGAATTTGACCAATAAAACCATCATTAAAAAAATCTCTAGCACAAAAATTATGAAATATTCATGTAATTGTTGTGGATTTTAGTAGTTTAAATTGAAATTTTAAAATAGGTTTTTGACTTATGTATTATTTTAATTCTTCAAGTGATTCAGAATTCGAGTAATTAAATGGTTAATTTCTAGCTTACTTCTGATCATGTTACTAACTTGACAATGGGTACCCACGGGTCCGGATACCACGTATGCACTACTCACCCGACCCGTTTAATAAATGGGTTTTACCCATGTTGTACCCATCCTACGAGACTAAATGGGTACAAAATCCAAACCATCACCACCCAATATTGGGTAAACATGCTACCTTCAGATGAATGTCAAATCTCTTTGCATCTGGATTACATAGAGATTTTCGAGATGGAGCTATAAGTTTTAGAGCATTAGGGTTTCCTGATGGAACGAAAGACTGCTCGATCGAGGAGTCAAAGTGAAGAACTAAATTCCTAAATGAGAAACTGAATCTAGTCCGCTAAACATAGATGATATATTGTGAGTATACAACGTCTTTCATATTGGGTACCTTCGGGTTGGGTATGGGGATGATACCTACCTTCAAACCCGTGCCCACCAGTTACCCGCTCTAGCTAGGTACCAGGTTTGCTCATACCCGTCAAATTTACCCAGTTAATGGGTAATCTCCATCCAAATTGACCAGATTTTGGGTGGGTATCCGGTTTTGGATACCAATTGCCAAGCCTACATGTAATTCAATATATACTCTTTTGGTAATACTAAAATATTTCAAAGTGTAAGCTCATCATTACTCATTCCCAATAATAAAATAATTTACTTTTAATTTTATCATGTTAATTTGATTAAAAATCTATTTTTGGTAAATATTTAATAATCCTTTGAATTCTTCGATAATAAACTAAGTAAGTTGCTAGCTTTTTCATCTCATAAAACAAGTATTTTTACTATTATAAAATTAATTAAATTCTTAAAATTGAATTAAAATTAATCATCAAAATAATATAAACAACTCTTATCATGTATAAAATACCACTTCATCCCCACAAGTTACAAACTTTTTATAATGAATCACTTTTTTCCTTTAGTTTCAACTTGATATTTTTGATTCAAGTCTTTAAAATTGTTAGTTATTTTTCGTTTAGGTGTTAAATAAATAGTGATATATGAACTGAAATTAATAATTTATAATGATTGGGGACTTTAATAAATCTCTTAACAATTATTTTTCATATAAATAAATATAATTGAGGATCATTTTATTCTATATGTATGGTTTCTAAATTTAGGTAAATAACAAGTCATAATATATTTATAGTAAATTCTACTTATAATTATAGTTAATATCCATTTATTAAAAGTTAATGAGATTTAAAGTATTAAAGGATAGTTAACTTTAGAGTGATTTATGTTTTGATCTGAATCACAATTGGGCACATAATTTTTTTTTAAACAATCATCTGGTACGATATATACATTTGATGAAATTTAAAATTCGTAAAACCATTTAATTTCGTCATATTTTTCATTAAATGCTTATGTTGTGACTAAGGACACATACCAATTAGCTAATTATAAAATTTCAATCATAGTTCATGGAAACAGACTAAAAAAACTCATCAAAATTTATAATTTATAACAAGAGTTAGTTCATGTTTTGTATAGAAAAACCGAGCTTAACACAAATTCATCAAAAATAGATTTTATAATAAGACTTTACATTTATTACTTATAATAAATTATCATAAAATAAATATGAAGTGTAGCTAATTTTTAAAAGAGTTTTCATATTTATTTCACCAAAGTGTCAATCTAACACATTAGCTACAATGCATATTTATTAGAACCGTTATAATTATGTACACATACGTATAGGAAATGCTAAAATAGTTTGATATCTATCAAACTGAGATTAAAGAACATTCACAAATTTCACATGCATGAATCTATTCTCAATATACATTAATGGAGACAATATCGGCATATCATGCATGAACCCCATGTATGATATTTATATTATGTATCAACGTCGTCATCTTTGTTACATAATTATGATTTCAAATTCATTAATGTAATGGCATAAAATTTTATTATAATGTTACATTATATTATAGAATATGATCGGTGTGATGTTACATCATAGAACATGATTGGGATAACCATCTCGCATAACACACTTGCAGATAATGTTAAAATAGTGAAGGTATTATCACATATTTTTCAATAAATATATTTCTTAGTAACATTATTTTTTTATTAAAAATTATATTTTCTCTTTGATTTAAATTCTATTCTACTGATTTTTTAAGAAAACTCTCTATTTAGAACTAATCACATAACAAACAATTTTTACAATGAATGACTGGAGACTTTCGCAATAGATTTAATTTGAATGGTTAGATATATTAAGTATTACTTAGAGTTCACACAATAGTGTTTCTGTATTATGTGAATTTAACGAAGTAAATAACATTGAGATCAAGTGGTATAAATTATGAATAGGGAGAAAATAAAAATGATTTGCTCAAATCCGCCAACGGGCGGGCAAAAAACTAGTTTACTTTGTAATTGAATTTAGCTTGCCATGTCGTTATGTAATTCCAAATGAAAGTTTGGTGTCGATCAGCTGTTCAAATATTTTAAATCTGGAAGTAAAGAACGTGATTGAAAAAATATATTGGATTTTAGTATAAGAGGGAAGGAAAAGTTGCAGAGACTTCTCTTCTTCTACAATAGACGACTGAACTAATTTTTTTATTATTTGTTTTTTGTTTTTATTTGTTGTTTTGGTTGGATTGAATAAATACGCACATGCACTTGGGTTTCATATAGCCTTCTTATTTGGAAACAAGACAAATAATCAGTTTTCTTTAGTAATTAAAAATATAATTTGCTTCCCTCGAAAAAAAAAATTTATAATTTGCTCATGACTAATTTTGGAGGTTAATTCATTTGAAGGTGGCAAGATTGATTGGTGGTTTGGTGGCTTGGAGATGTGACTTACTTAGTAGAATTGATTTCATTTTGAGTTAAGTTTCATTTTCGACACTCCTCCTTGAAGGTTTGATTCATTATTTTTCAAGCATACTTCATAAGTGCTAAATCTTGTCTAGGCTTTGTAAAAAAGTCGGTAAACTTATTCGATCCGTTTGAGGGTGATAAGCTGTGGAGAACTTCTGCTTCGTCCCCAAGGCACTGTGTAAACCCTTCCAGAAATGAGGAGTAAATCACGGGTACTCCATGCATCCTCACTATCTTTGCGATGATGTGACAATGTACTGTCATTAATTATGGATGAGTCATACTGGTGAGTCTTCACTTAACGGAATTTTGGATAAAATTTTGGGTGGAAGGGTTGTTTGTTAGGCTGGCTATAGTAGGAGGGGTAAATTGATAATTTCATAGTATAGGAGGGTTGTTTGTGAACTTGGCAAAGTAGGGGGGGGGGGGAGGAATACAATTTTCCCAATTTGGAACGTCTCCCCATACAAGTAGTTGCACCACAATTTCAATGCGAACACCACCGCCGCCAACTCGAGATCATGAGTTGGGTAATTCACTTCATGAATCTTAAGTTGTCGGGAGGCATAAGCTACAACCTTGTCATTCTGAATGAACACACATCTCAACCCCTGATAAGACGCATCATTGTAGACCGTGTACTCCCCATCTTCCACCGGTAATGCAAGTATGGTGTTGAAGTCAACTTCCTCTTCAATTCCTAAAAACTCTTCTTGCACGCTTCCGACTACTCATACTTTGACTCCTTCCTCTACAACTTAGTGAGCAATGCAACCCCTCCACAAACCTCCGATATATAGTATCCAGCTAAACCCAAGAAGCTTCTTAGCTAAGATACATCCTTGGTGGCATCCAGTTAATCACTACTTCTATCTTCTTCGGATCCACTTCCACTCCCCTTCTTCACACCACCTCGCTCAACCAGAAATCGCACTTGGAGTGGCGAACAATTTCTGCTCTCGCAAGGTCTATAGCACAATATCCATGTCTTGCGTTCTCATCCAAGGGCCCAAATCCATTAGACAAGGAACCACCATCCACTTGAGGACACATGGCATATCATACAGATCCCGATACCACTATGATAGGGAGGTGACCCCATCATTGATGACATTGAGCACTGTGTTACCTATCCCATATGCCTAATGTTTGTATGCCAATGAGCCTCCTAATACTTTTCTATTTCTTATACGCCTTATCACATATGCCCAACCCCGTGTGTATCTACTTTTCCGCCTTACTAAGTACCCACCTAGAAACCAATTCCGGAGTGGACACTATCCTGGAGGACATGAGCCTTTTAACACTCCATCTATTTCTCTAGTCCAAACCAATCATTGGTTTAGTTGGTCTTCTTAATTTCCACGAACGTACCAAACACATTGAAATAGATTTTTATGTGGTAAGAACAATTTCATTTTGGACTTAATCAATTGAATTATGTTCCTATAAAGATCCAATTTGCAAACTTGTTCACCAAGTGATTAACAATAACTCGCCAGTGTTTGCACTATCCAAGTTGGGGATTCTAGATATCTATCATTAATTAACTTGTGTAGGTGTGTTAGCAGAGGGGTCCATTACCCTATGTTGGGAAGACCTACAACACTTGCTCTCAAATATTTGGGGCCTTGTATGTTTGGCTTAAGCCACCAACTTCTATTAAAATTAAATGGTTCTAGTATTATTCGAAATACTAACATCTAAAATTGAATTAATGAAGAGGCAATTTATTTAGGCCTCAATTTTTATGTCGCTAATCAAAGAGCTCTTAATTATAATCATAGTGAATATTAAATTCTCCTCTTGAAATTTTGAAAATTCTTAAATTTGTTGATTGTTTTCTTAATGCAATATATGACTTTTTTTTGCTATTAGTGTGATTGTTGCTACTACTGATAGATTTTTTTTCTAAGTTGTTGTTGTTGAAATCCTATTTGCATTTATAATGACGCAAGAAAGATTTAATGGATTAGCATTGGTGCCTGGTGACTAAAAATAAGTTTTTGAGGATACAAAGATGAAAGAGCTCATAGAAATTTTATTCCGAAAAATTGTAGAAGGATATTACTATCTAAATTGAGATATTCTTATTTTTATGCAAATATTTATGATTTTATTTTTTGCATATTAATTTTTATTTTTATCATGTTTTATAAAGTATTGATTGTAATTTTTTTTGTCACATCTAATTTTAGAACAGAGCCTCTAAAAATGATTGAAAAGGGCGAAATGATAAGGATAAGTTGTGTGACATTAAAAATGGTAGACTTGGTACTAATGTTGATGACACTATGCATGGTCACAAAGACAGGAGATATATCAAACATTTCACAACGTATACCAAGTGGCCTATAGCTATAGCCTTAACTTAAGGTCGTCATTTTAATTGTTACTGTTGTTGTATCTTCATTTCATTCGGCAATTCTTTCTTATAGTCAATAATATACCCCTGAATATCATTCAGGAAATTTCTCAGATTTCCGAGAGGGGATAAAGCCTAAAGGTTTAAATTGGATCGGTTGCCGAATCTGAGCACTCATTGTAAATAATTATATGAGCTCAAAACCAAATTTCATCATGTACAAAGTTATTATATAAAAATCAGAGAGAACACATGGTACTAAATTAAATTAGCTAACAGACCAGACCAAGAATATATATATATATATATATTTATAATTAAAGAAGCAGAAACCAGCTGAGCTCGATTCTACTGTTCAAAAGCTACAAGCTGGGCTTTCTTCCTTCAGTTGAAAAAGTTAAATAAAAGTAAAAACTAAAGAAACAAAAAGAAAAGGGAATTTGGGTTTTGAATGCCCCCTCCCTCTCCAGGAGAATCCGGGGACTGCCATGCAAATGATGTCATCCCTCTGGTAAATAATCTCCCGGTAAAATTTCCCCCAATCAACCTAAATTTTGATTTCTTTTTTTTCTTACTACCTACCCGCCTTTTCAATACTGCTACTGCTACGCCTGGTTCGCCAATTCCTTGGATTCTATAAACGTCCCGTGAAATCCGTACGGCACTCTAGACGGCAACTTTACCGATGCTTCTAACTCCAGGTTAACGGCGTTTACTATTCGAAGCTCCGACGTCCACTTCTCCTCGTCGTGGACCAACGTCAGGATGTAACCCTCGTCTTCCTTGTTACTGTTTGGATCCTTTGGGAGGAAAAACGGCTCACCTCCGTACTTACCATCGCCGTATATATATTTTTGAGTCTCCCCTGTTATAAGATCCACTTTCGCGAAACCAGAAACCTTCGGCCATGGTTCTGCTATCGCCAGGTAAGCAAATTGGGATTTCCGACCTAGTCGATTGCGATTCACCATACCAGCCTCCAAGTTTACCTGCCTTGATTCCTCTTCTGGGATTATTGGTCGGCGTTTCGACTCCCCTGTTTTCAGGTTCAGCCTGATTTCGGAGAGCACGCTCTTTAGGCTCTCGTCACATTCGTTGAAAATAGAGTCCGGCGGAGTCATGCAAGACCCGATTACAACTACTTCGTCAGTTTCCGGCTTTCCCACGCATTCCAGAGATGGAAACAGAAAGTGTCCGGCGAATCCACCCAGATCATGTCGTCGGCGGTAGTGGCATTCTTTTTCAAAATTCCAAATCGGGACACTTTGTCCTTGTCGTAAATAACAGGGGATCCACCTTTAAACATCTCCTGTAGCTTGAAAACAACCTGTTGATCTGGTATTACCACGTAATTCTCCGTGATTGCGAAATCATGTATCATGGTCGGCACCGGCAATTGGATGTCGACATCGGGAGATTTTTCTCCCTCAGGAGAAAATCTGAAGTACTTGAGGTAAGGCTTCTGAACCACGTCGTAGCTAAGGGCAAACATCTCCTTAGTGACCGGGTCAATTTTGGGATGAGCGATCATTGTGGTCTTCAATTGGCCTTCGAAATTGTACCTTCCAACGGTTTCAAGATCCCCAGAAGGAGTGATTCGGACTTGGTAAGGGAGATCGTCTTCCGACATGGCGAGAACCCTGTCGTGAAAGTAGACAAGACCGGCGTTGGCAACTCCGATTCCATGACTATGATCGAGAAGGCCACAAAGTCCCCTTGCGTAGAAAAGGAGGAGTCTAGCGACGCCGGAGTGACCGTGTAGCTCGCCGATAGCCTTGGGGAAGATAGGGCGGCCGAGATTCTTCTCCTGCTTAAGCCTCTCTGTTTGGGTGAAGCGGCAGGAATAGCTAGCTCCGTCGCCGTCAATGGTAATGGAGTGGACCATGCCGTCACCGTCAAAGAAGTGGTGGCCAGAGACAGGCTCAAAAAGCGGGTTGGCACCGTTACGGAGGTAGACGCCGTTAATGCAATGGGGAATTGTACCAGTCACGGGAAGAGCATGGTGGACGGGGTGCTCGGGAACAGGAGCGAAATTACCGGAAATTTGGACACGTGGATCAGAGGTTTTAGGGAGATGTGTGTGGCGTTCGCGTGAGAGCAACGCGCCTTCAGCTAAGTCGAAGGCGGCTGCAGCTGCCCTTTGGATGAAATTCCAGGGAGACTGAGGGTGGTCCTCTGTTGTAGTTATTGGTGGGTAATGCTGTTTAGGGAAATGGAGGACAGAGGGTGTATGCAGAGCACAATATATTCTGGGATTATGGTGCTTTCTGCTGCTGCTGGGAAAGGAGATTGATCCCAATTCCAATTGCGAAGAAGAAGAAGAAGAGAAAGGGGTTGTTGCCCATTTAGTGGAAGCTGAAGAGGATGATGATACGGCGGTGGACATGATTTGAACTTTGTAGACAGCAGTAATGCTTGAATTCTCCTAAGTAATCAGTAATTTATGAAGCTTTTCATTGTGTCTCTACTCTCTAGCGTGTTGTTGAGAGTAAAAAGAAAAGAAGGGTAGGGGGGAGAAAGCAAATGAAGAAAGAAGAAGAGAGAGAGAGAGAGAGAGAGTGGGTGGTGAATTTTGGAAAGGAAAGGAGAAGACGTGGGACTATAAATAAGAGAGAGACAAAGCTGAGAGAGTGGTTTGATGGTCCATCTCAGACGCTGGAGGGAAGACCACGTGGTTAGGTTTCTTTTTTTTTGTTTGTGTTTGTATTTTGGTATTATTATATTTTTTTACTTTTTTTATAATAAAGATAGCTTCCGAACGAGAATCAAGGCAGTAAGCGATAAATTAATTATAATCTACCCAGGGTGTGAGGAGGACTACCGGCAACTAGAGCTGTCAAACGGGCGGGTTGGGAGGGCCACTGTTCGGGTTAATCGGGCTGCGGGTTCGTCGGGTTGCGGGTTCATGGGCATGCGGGTTGGATTGTTGACTTTTTGTCAATCGGGCCACGTGTCGGGCTGGACTGGGCGGGTTTATCGGGTCGGGTCAGCATTTTGCCAACTCTACCGGCAACATTTCTGAGAAATATCTAAGAGTCAGATGTGTCACAGATTAGGTAGCTCTGTTAGCTGACTATCGAACAAATAGCAGCTCGAAGGTTGGACTGGAAACCAACACAGGGATGACCTCATGAGTGATAACCAAGAGAATTTTATTATTTTATATGGGGAGAATTCTTGGGATTCTGACTTATGAGACCAACGTATTTTTGGGCCACGTTTTCCTGCCATCAATTGAGGGCCGGAATTGGTTAATTCCGGCGGAAACACATGATTCCTTGTTTTCCTCGCATATTATAGCAGCTCAATTCCGACGGATTTACGAGCTCAATTACGGCTCACAATTCCGACCAAAAAGCAATGGAATTAACCAATTCCGCCGGAATTATTTTTTGTTCCCAATTTACCCAGCTCGCTTCTCTCTCTGTTCGAATGAACGCATCCCTCCGCTGCCCGTCGAACCCCCTCGTCGGTCTCCCTTAGCTGCCGCCTGTCCAATATTCCTTCGCCGGTCTCCCTTAGCCGCCGTCAGCTGTCCAATTTTCCCTCGTCGGTCGTCGTTTTGCTGGGCTCATCGTTATCGCTTCCGCCGTCTCCTGTTCTCATCGTCGGCTTACTAGCCACGCCGCCAACGCTCTACTCCAGCCAAGGGTTCTTCTGTGAATTCAAGGGTGTTTTTGTCGAGATCGGAGGCTGAGAAGGAAGAGGGGAGGATGAGAGAATGGAAGCGAGGAAGAAGGGAGGCTCGTCGTTGTCCGATAGCGGACAAGCAAGGAGAGAGAGAATGGAAGAGGTCAATAGAGAAGAGATTACCGACAGTGAAAGTGTGGATTATGACAGGGGCATTTTAGTAATTTTAATTGGAGTTAAATTCAATTCCGCCGTGTCAATTTCGTAGGAAAACACGGAATTACCAACCGGATTTTGTTGAGAATTCAATTCTGCCGGAATGCTTAATTGCGACGGAATTTAACCAATTTGCAGGAAAACGAGTTCCTGGTCTTTCAATTTCTGGAACACTCCCAAAGCACTTTTTTACCACAACACCTAACCGGAGAAAGGTTTTTTTTTGTTTTTTTAATTAATTATCACACACACAGAGACACAACCTCTGTCCTGGTAAGGGAGATGACTCTGAACAGCACCTAGTACGTGTTATATTCAATTCAATTATTTAATAATTAAAACCGCGTTCATTAGTGGCTTGTTTAGGAATTCATAATACTAGTTCTGTTATATTTTTCACACGTCACTAATCACTATTCATTACTTTTGTTAGCTACAAATATTTTTTATAATCTATTATCAGTGTACATTATTTATTATGTTTATTGTGTTTATAAGTAGCGTGCCAAACGAGTGGGTCACGGTTGGGTTAGTTGGGTTGCAGGTTCATCGAGTTGAGCATTCGACGAGTCGCTGGTTGGCTCGCATTACCTATCGGTCACACGCTATTTACAAAAGATAAAGCGTAATATAATAATTTATTTATCTAGTAAAATATGGAATTTATATATCATATATGTGCTAATGTACTCACAATTCTTATACATATACAAAAAATAAGAATCAAAAATTTTTTTTTGATGAAGTGAAGTAGTATATTAATCACAAAAATAAACTGTACAAAAGAGTGATCAGACCAAAGATGGCCCAGTCATGCTTACCCAAAACCCAGGCTGAAAGAACACGCCTCCCAAAAATCAACCTTGTACCCAACACTCTGTAACTCGCCCAGCTTCCTCAGAACAACATGAAATAGAACCCTCCCCACCCAAACCCAAATCCCTCTCTTAATCAGGAGGTTCCACAAACCGGAACATCCTCAACCACGCTCCCAATGTATTCCAATCAACTAATCCCCCCTGCTACCCCCCACTGCCCCACGAGTAGCACAATCCTAAAAGCAACATGACATGATCGGACTCCACGTCACGGAAAACCCTATCATTCCTTTCCCTCCAAATACCCCACAAAAAACCATGAAACAACATCTTTACACACGGACCATAGATCGACCCGTAGTTCAATCCTTTCCATGCCCATAGCCATTCCTTCACTAACCCAGGAAATGGACCAAACACGAAAAGTCGTGAACTAAGGTAATACCAAACCTGAAGAGCAAAGTTGCACTCCCGGAACAAGTGTACGATCGACTCTGCATCCGAGCCACACAACACACACCTATTTGGAATCATGAACCCTCGACGTATGAGATTGTCGATGGTGGAAATCCTCCCAAGCGCCACTTGCCACACGAACCCGCCCACTTTAGTCGGAACATACTTCGCCCAAACCATCCTTGCTGGAAAGTCCTCCATTCCTCTGAACTTCCTTCCAATAAAGTCCCTCGCAAGGGATCTCACCGAGAAGACACCACTTGGCCACACCAATGTTGTCGGACCCTCAACCAGAAGAGAAGGTGATAGCTCCTCAAACCACTCTAGAAGAGCAATCCTTTCCCTCTCCACCCCGCCTCTAAGAACGCCTCGTAGCGGAACATCCCACTGTAACCTGCCATCATCAGAAACAAACTCACAGACAAAACCATCCACGGATTGAGCAATTGCTGCAACCCGAGGGAACACCTCACACAACCTCACCCCTCTCACCCAAATATCAAACCAAAAAGACACCCACCCCCACCCGGTCAACGTAGCGAAACTCCCAAAAACTAGGACTCTCCTGAACGATCCACTTCCAAACCGACCACCCGGCCAAAGGATATCCCCACGCCATCCTCCAGCTGCTTCTATCTTCCCCACATTTCTCTACTACCAATCTCCTCCACCACACCCCTTTTTCCACATCAAACCTCCAGCTCCATTTACTAAGTAAGGCGCTATTCATGCTCCATAATACAAAACCCCCAAACCACCCTAGACATCGGAGCTTTGACCAACTCCCACTTCACCAGATGAAGCCTTCTAATATCTAAAACCCCTTCCTAGAGGAACCGCATTGCACCTTCTCAATTTGATTAACCACCTGCACCTGAGCCCTGAAAAGGGACATATAATATATAGGCAGACTGGAGAGAACACTCTTGACCATCGTTAATCTACCTCCGAACGACATCAGGCGCACTTTCCACATTGAAAGCCTCTTGGTGATACAGTTCACAACCGGGTCCCACAGATCCTTCGACTTCGCTCTCATCCCCAATGGTAAACCCAAATAAGTCGAAGGGAAGTAGCCTATCTCACACCCAAACAGCTCTGCAGACCTTGCTGCATCTACCGCCTCCCCAACCGGGAAGAGACAAGACTTGTTGTAACTTACTCTCAAGCTAGAAACCGCTTCAAAACACACCAAAGTGGCAATCAGCGCATTTACTTATCTTTCCTCTGCCTCACAGAATATGATCGTGTCATCCGCATACAACACATGATTCACCTCACCCCTTCTAGCTTCCTCATCCATATAAAAACCTCACCCTTCCAGCTTCCCCCACTACTTTTAGCATACCTGACAGGATTTCCATAACACAAATGAAGAAGAAAGGCGAAAGGGAATCCCCTTGGCGCAAACCTCTCTCACTCTTAAAATACCCTTTCGCCTCCCCACTGACCAACACCGAGAAGAGAGGCGAAGATATGCAGCTCCTCATCCACTCCACCCACCTAGAGGGGAAATTCATCTTTATCAACACTCGAATGAGACATCCCCAATTAACATGGTCATAAGCCTTCTCAATGTCCAACTTGAAAACCAGTCCCTTTCGACCACTCCTCCTCCTAGAATCAATAACCTCGTTCACAATCAAAGAAGCATCTAAAATTTGTCTTCCTCAAATAAACACACATTGATTCTCTGAGACAACCTCCGCAATGCACCTCTTCAACCTCTCCATCAACACCTTGGAAATAACTTTATAGATACACCTTACAAGACTAATAGGCCGTAAGTCCTTAATGTCCTCCACAACCTCCTTCTTAGGGATCAAACATATAAATGTATGACAAACCCTCCGAGGAAGGATTCCACTCTGAAAGAACTCCTCTACCGCTCGAACAAACTCCTCCCCTACTAAATTCCAACATCGCTGAACAAAGGCTAAACAAAAGCCATTTGGACCCAGAGCTTTCTCCGCACCACATCTTCTCAGCACTTCCCACACCTCTTCTCTAGAAACATCCGCCGTCAACCCTTCCCAACTCTCCAGAGAAAGGGCCCTAAACTGCACAAACTCCGGAAATGGCCTGACTTGCCGATTTTCTGAGTAAAGTTCTCTATAGAAATTCACCACCGCTTCTGCCACCTCTCTTTGCCCCTCTACTATCTCTCCATTCACCACCAGCTGTTCGACTAAATTATGTCTTCGACGGGCTGAGGTACTTTTGTGAAAAAAATTGTATTTCTGTCTCCCAAAGCCAACCACGTCTCTCTGGATCTCTGCCTCCACAAAATCTCCTCCTTCTTCCACAACCTATCAAGCGAGCACTTAAGATCAAACCTTTCTACCCTTTCCAACTCAGTCAACACCCCCTCGTCCTCTTTCTCATCCAAAATTAGAACTGCATCAAGAAGCTCCTGAATCTGCCTATCCACACGACCACACACCCTAAAATTCCATATTCTAAGCTTCTCCTTCACTCGTGATAATTTAGCTGCCAATTTAAAAATCTCCCCCTTCCTTCTAGATGGCCCGCCTAAATCACCGATACAAACGTAAAGAAAGACTCCTCTGCAAACAACATAGTCTTAAATCTCCACGACCTATGTACCCCGACCTCTCTTTCGCACGAAAGTAAGAGATGTTTGTGATCAGAACAAGTTCTTGCAACACACTGAACCCTAAAGTTTGGAAACTTGTCCTCCCAGCTAGGAGAAATCAACACTCTATCTAATTTAGACACCGCCGCCTCCCTTCTCAAGTTTGACCAAGTGAATTCGGCCCCGAACAGCGGAAGCTCCACCAAGGCTAACTCCTCAATAAAATCATTAAACAAATTCATCTCAACCCTACTCCGGTGTACCCCTCTCGATTCTTCCCTATTCCTAATCATGTTGAAGTCACCTATAACACAACCCGGCCAATCCCACCAACCCCAAATATTCTTAATTTCCTGAACAAAAAGCCTCTTAAGTGCGAGCTCTTGTGGGCCATGCACATTTACCACCATCCATTTATCTCCGTCCGATCGACTCCTCAGAACCACCACAACCGCAAATCTACCAACCCACTCAGCCTCAACCACAAACACCCTCTTATCCCACAATGTTAGAACCCCCCTGAGGCCCCCACTGCTGGAAGGCAAGACCACTGAAAATCACTACCACTAGTCACCCTTCTTGAACTAACCAAATCCCAATTAAGTAACTTAGTCTCCTGAAAACACAGAATATTCGCTCTAAACACCCTACACCTATCTCTAATGCGAAACTGTTTACCAATATCACACATCCCTCTCACATTCCAAGTCAAAATTCTAGGACTCATTTAACATGGGTAGAGGAAAGACATACCCGTTATCTCGGCTCCCTTCTTCTTGTCTCACCACGGACCCCTCAATCTTCAACCGCTTCATTTCCATCTCGTACTTTGATTTCTTACGCCTTGTCGACACCGCTTTAGCCGTTTCCACAACTTCCTTTTCAGCAACTTCAGGACCCCCTGAGAAACTCACTTTTAGAAGATGAGCCACATCCACACTTAACTTACATACTGCATTGAGATTTGAGGTCTCCTCCTCTTCCTGATGGGCTGCCTCCAAAATTCCCTCCTCTTCCCTTAGAGCTGATTCCACACAAATCCCCCCCCACTTAAATCTTGTTCGAGGCCCTCTTGTTGTTGTTCCAAAGGAAGCCTTGTTGCAACCTGCCCATTTAAATCCACCTCTACCATACATTCAGCCCGGCCCAGACCTACCCCCTCCTCAAAAAGCCCATCCATCAAACCCATGTCTTCATTTAAATCCACCTGTACCACACATTCATCCCGGCCCAGGCCTACATCCTCTTCAAAAAGCCCATTCAGCAAACCCATGTCCTCATTTAAATCCTCCAAGCTTAAGTTCCCAGATGGGCTTTGGGCCTCCCCTCTTCCTTTTGAACCTCCCCAGTCTCCTTTTAAAGTTGAACCTGAGGCCCACAGACCCACTCCCATACAAAACCCTCCCCAACACCTACTTAAAAGTGAAGCACACTCCTTTGGCCCCAAAACACCCCTGCCGCCACCTACATCTTCCAACCCTATAACTTTTCACAAGGTCTCCTCCTTCTCCTACACCATGAGCACATCCCCCAAGGAAGAAGATACATCGTACCGATTCCCTTGACAAGTCACCCTCAAACCTTTTCCAACCTCGATATCCCCGTCTGACACACTGCCCTCCCTACCAACCCTCTCCATCGTCGTGCTCCTTTCCGGCAACTCATCGTCGCCGTCCTTTCCGGCCACCATCATCCCGCCTTCTCCATTCTCTCTCATCTCCCTCCTATCAATACTCCTCGTCGTCCCAACACGGGCTACAACCCTTCCCCGACTCTCCTTCCCCACCGTCCATCCTTTTTTTCATCGGATTTCTCAACCACCCTTTCCTTCGAGACCAGCAACCAAAACCTCTCTTCCCCAAAATGAAGCCACATGCCGCTCGGAATCAAAGATGAAGATGATAGTCTCACCTTAATCTCATTAAGATTACAACCTGCCTCATCCACGCACGCCCCTTCCCCCAAACTCCTAGCTATGTCCCGCAGAAATGACTCAGATCGGAGATGAAGTGGAATCCGCGTGACCTTTACCCAAACCAATCCCCTTCGCCCTCACACATCCGAAAAACCCGAGCTAGGTAGCCACCTATCCGCTTTGATCCGATGTCCGGGAATTCCCATCGATTCAGTGAGATAACTCTCTTGACCTCTTTCTCAGACTCACAGCATAGAAGCTAAAGGTCATCACCTAGAGCCCGTATATCCGCTCCAGCCGCCACACCCCAAAATATTACCGCCCACTTCCGAAATCGTCTCCAGTCCGGCAACTCCCCATCCAAACAATCCAAGCGAAATACCAAACCTCGTCGCAGGAACTCCAACCGTTCCTGCACTCCGGCTTCAGTCACATGAATAACCCATTTCTTCTTGTTCACCACCACACTCCCACCTGACCGGCTCAACATCCTTGGTGCTACCACCTCCGCATAAGACTTTAAACTAACAACCCCCCAGGTACCTCCTCACTGCCCCCATCTAACACTACAAAAAAAAACACGTTTAGTGTCGGTCGGAACCGCTCTTTAACGTCGGCCATTGACCGACGCGCTACGCCTAACTATTTTAGCGCGCTTACAACAAGCGACGCGAAGTAGCGACGCTAAATTTTAGCGTCGGTTCTTCCACGACCGACGCTAATATTGCTGACGAGGTCGTCCAACCAAAATATTTTTTTTTTTGTTTTTTTGTTTATCATTTATATTTCTTTTTCAGATTTGGTCACTCCATTTTCCAGTTATGCAATTTGGTCATTTAGATTTATTAGGTCATCCTTTTGGTCACTTAAATTTTCCAGTTATTCACTTAGATTTCGTACTGGCGGCGGCGACGACGGTGGATGCGGATGTGGCGGCGATGATGAATGGCTGGGGGGAAACAAAGAAAAGGAGAAGAAGAGGAAGAAGAAGAAGGTGGATCTAGAGATCTGGAAAAGAAAGCAGAAGAAAAGGAAGAAGAAGAAGGCTGGAGGAGGAAGAAGAAAGAGGAAAAAGAAAGAGGAAGAAGAAAGAGGAAGAAGAAGAAGAAGGCTGGTGGAGGAAGAAGAAAGAGGAATAAGAAGAAGGCTGGAAGGAAAGAAAGAGAAGAAAGAAGGAAAGTGAGAAGAAAGAAGAAGAGGAAGAAGCTGGTGAAGGAAGAAGAAAGAGGAAGAAGAGAGGAAGAAGAAGGCTGTGGAAAAAGAGAGGAAAGAGAAGAAGCTGTGAGAAGAGAAGGGAAGAAAGAAGAGGCTAGGAGGAGGAAAGGAGGAAGAAGAGAAGAAGGCTGGTCAAAAATGAAAGAGGAAGAAGAAGGCTTCAGGAGGAAGATGAAGAGATTAGGGTTAGGGTGGCGGCCGAGAGGTTTAAATATATACGTAATTTAGCGTCGGTCGGTAACCGACGCTAAAACATGTCGGCAACCGACGCTAAACCTGGGTGGTTTGGTTTCTGACCCAAAACCAAATTTAGCGTCGGTTGCCGACATGTTTTAGCGTCGGTCGCTTATCAACCGACGCTAAAACCTTGGTCAAACGCCAGTCAAGGGTTTAGCGTCGGTTTCTAATCGACCGACGCTAAACTCTTCCCCTTCAAGCGACGCGAAAGAGCCTTTTTTTTGTAGTGTAACATTCTCACTTCCGCTACCACCTTACCCAACAATCCTTTCTAGCCCCCCGAATTCCCATCCCAGGGTACCACCACATAAAAAACTTTGCCGTCCCTACATCTCTCCAGGATGTTTGGGAATCGAACCCCATTCCTCCAGAAGTCTGTCACCACCACCCTTCTCCAAGCCGAAGAAACAATACACCGCACCGGTACTTTCCAACTGTTTCTCGCCGCCACCACCAACACATCCCTCAACCACCTTACTTGATTCCCATCCATCAGAATGGAATGCGACTTACCACCACGCAACACCGCCAGCCTCCAATGAGGTATGAGAAAGCCGGATTCACAAGTAATTGTCACAGAAGCATCCCTATCTCTAAAAGCATGACCACTTTGACCCGAAAGAACCAGCCCCGACGCCCTCGCCGGAGTTGCCCCCCACACTCATCCCCCCTAACCTCTCACCCTCTCTCCTCTCTCTAACTTTATCTCTCATGACACAGTTACATAGTCAGCAACATTAGGATTGGATTAAATAAGAATCAAAAGTTGAAACGAGTTTTACATTTATAGAAAATTACATTTAACAATATTTAAAGTAATGATTGAGGTAATAAATTTATAGTAGTTGTGTATTCTGGATAGACTAATTGGAGATTTGGATGAAAGCATCCAATTAAAAAAATATTACTATTTCTACAATTACATATAGTTATAATCAGTGTTCCAACAATCGGCATTAAGCGCCCGCCTAGGCGTGATTAATCGCTAGGCGGGGCTTCAACGCTTCGATTTCGGCAAAAGCGGCAGCATTTTTGTGCGCTTAATCAGCGCTTTTCTAATTAATCACGCCAACTATGGCGCTTAATCGGATTTAAATAATAATAAACCCTATGTCTGCTGCTTCTCTTTCTTCGACTCTTTCGGTAGCCGCTGCTGCTTCTTGCTTCTTCAGTTCTTTTTCAAGCCGACGACGGCTTCTTCAATCAATCAATCCGACGACGACGACAGCCACTGCTACTTCTTGCTTCTTCTTCTTCTTCTTCAGCTTCACAGCCTTCTTTGATTCTGTCCACTTCCTCCGAAGTTCGACCTCGCAGCCAGTCACCGGCGTTCACACCTAGCCAGCCGCCACCTGGTATTTTCTTTCTTGCACTCTTTCCTCCTTCCTCTGTCGCGAACCCAGGTCTGTTCTTCCTGTTCTTTCTCAGCGAGAAATAAGGCAACAAGGGCGGTTTAGAGCAATGATTTGGGAGGGGATAAAGAATAGAAGAGGAAGAGGATGACATGAAGGAAGAGATGGAAAATGGACAAATAGAGATAAAGAGTGGTGGGAGAATAGAATGTGGTTGTGGAATTTTAGATATAGGGTTTTTTCAGAACACTATAAATATAAGTAATGTAAGCTAAATTTTGGTACTTGAATTATACGAAATTACTAATGATAACTCCTAGTTTTTAAACATTAAGTATTACGTACGCTATTGTAAACTGTTTCTTACAAATTTTTTACTAACGCTTAATCTCGCTTAATCACCGCTTGATCTTAAAAAGCTCTAGTCGGAGGCTCACCGCTCGCCTAGCGCCTAGTGCCTAATTGAACATTGGTTATGAGACATAATTCATACCCAAATATGCACCATATTATGATTTTGTGAAAATTTTACAACCAGTAATGTTATTAGTAACGACATCAATGATTTTTATTCACATTAGACATAACATATGTTGAGTATAATATTTATAATTTGTGATATTTATGAATTATTTCTTAAGTAGTAAAAGAAATAAAATGATAAATGTTATAAAATAAAAAGCATAAATCATAAGTAAGACTAAATATTAAAAAAATACATAAGTGACATTAAAAATAGTAATATTTATAGGTACTAATAAGATATTTCGGGTCAACGAGTCAACCGTAACCCACATAATAAAATTTTGGGTTTTCGGGTGTGGGTGGGTCGGGTTCGGGCCGAGTCCAAAAATACCAGGTCTAGGTTTAATGTTAAAATTTATTAATTTGTAACAACTAAAACAAAGTTGAATAGAATTGGATATGATTTAGAATTTAACAATGATGTCACGATCGGACCAAGAGAATTAGAAATTTATCTTTAGATCGGTTTGGTTCGAATAAAAATAAGGAAAATTGGTGAGATTTTGTATTACCAGTCGGACCATTAAAAGTGTATAACTTGATATAACCATGATTGAAGTATATAACCATTGAACCTTTTTAATCTATTTTATGATTGGTCAAATCCAGATACATTGGTTTAGAGTGTAAAGTTTAAAGTTTACCATTTATAGTTTATGGTTTGAAGATACTAGTAAATATGATGAATTACATAGGTATATTGATCATATACTAATTATTAGTTTATTATTTAAATTTTTTATAGTATGATTATTTCTCAATTATATTAAATCAAATATGAATAATAATAGGGTCAAATACTTAAAACGTCTCGAAACTATGGGGTGTGTTACAATCATGTCCTAAAACTTTAATCCGTTACAGAATGATCCTATTACTTTGAAATGGGTTACAGAGTAGTCCTAATGACGTCATCGGTGTACTTTTCTAGCCATTTCCCACGTCAACATTGACACGCCATAAAAAATATAATTTAAAATTTATCTGTAACTGATTAAAATTTAAAATCAAATCAATCTGACTCACTAGATTTAGTTTTGAATCAGATTTTATAAGTTAGATGAGTTTAAATTTAGATTTGAATTAGATTGTTGAATTTTAAATTATGTTTTTGATGACATGTCAACGGTGATGTGGTGAAATGGCTGAAAAGGTACATTGATGACGTCATTAGGACTAATTTGTAACACATTTCATAGTAATAGGATCACTCTGTAACGAATTAAAGTTTTAAGACGAGTTTGTAACCCACCCTATAGTTTCGAGACCTTTTTAATATTTGACCCAATAATAATAAGTAAAAAGGAAAAAAATGAAAGATGAAAAGAAATAAGAGGGAAAAAAGTGACGGAAAATAGAAGATAGAAAAGAGGGAAATAAAAAAGATTGGTAAAAAAGAAGAGAGAAAAAAGAGGTGAAAATAGAAATGAGGAGGGAAAACGGAAGAGGAAAATTATGAAAAAATGAATATGTGATTCATTTATGAAATGTTTTTTTACACATATGATAAATATATAATACGATAATATATTTATTTAAATATATTATATAACAAGTTAAAATGTTACATTTCAATTAGAATGAATTTTCATACAAGTTTAGTAAGAATGTGTGTATGTAATAAGGTCGATTGGGTTATTCAGGTCGGGCGACGAGTTTTGAGTTATTCAGGTCAGAGGTAAGTCGGGTTGCGGATTAATCAGGTTGCGGGTTCATCGGGTTACAGGTTAGTCGGGTTAGTCGGTCATGAGTTAGTCGGGTTGCTGGTTCATCGGGTTGCGAGTTTATCAAGTTACGAGTTGTTGACTTTTTAGTCAGTCGGTCCACTAGGTGGATTTATCAGGTCGGACCAGCATTTTTCCAACTCTATTTATGAGTAAACATTTTGTATTATTTTTTCAACTAATTTATATTATTTTATTCTTTATTTTATAATATGATCTTATTCAATTTGATCGTCTTTATAATACGTCAAATTTCAAGTTCTTGACTCAAGATGTTACCCAAAAATAATCTTCTATCACTGGTATTTGATAAATGATTGTTGGGAGAACAATGGTCAACGTCAGTGCCGACACGTTACCCTCATACACAAATCACACGAGAAATGCGTCAATTATGGGGGATTAAATGATGTTAATATCAAGTCATCAAATCGCCGCACACTTGAACGTTGTTTGTCTTCAAGCAATGATTCAAAAACTACAATGCACCTACGAGAAAATGAACAAGTCTTAGGCCTCTTAGGCCTTAGAATGATGCAAATGGTGTCTATGTCTTAATGAATATGATAACACGTTCGACCACAAAATTCAAGAACCAATCATCTTGCAAGTAGTAGAAAACGGACTAGACTTTATCGAGCTAGTGACTAAACGACTTGGAAATGACAAGACAATACAACCACCTTAATATTTACTCTAGGATGCAACCAGACACATGCTAGATAACGGAGACTTGAACGTTTACCCGTCGTGTGTTGAGCGGGTGATACTCTCACAATTCACCTTTTTAACTTTGATTTAGCAAATATTACCCCCACTAATTTTTTCCCTGAGCTCATCTCACCTTTTACAGAAAAAAATACGAAAACATTACGAACTTTTTGTCTTTCCTATGGTCAGTGCGGTTATGAACCCGATCAGGTATGGAGTGGCTTGAATCCTTTTGGAATCCTCGTTATCCTAGACCCTCACACACACCGGGATGGGTTTAGAATAAGAATGTTACACTGGGACTAGCAAAGGGCGGGCACTAAATACCACTCATGTTGACCCACAACTGACACTTCCCACAAACTATTATCAAGGTGGACTCATTGGCCTCTTACAAACACGCATTCAGAAATCCCTTATCAAGACTTGATCATGACATCAAAACTAGAGAGTTCGCAACGCAATTAAGACCAAGTCTTGCACAAATACAACTCGTTCACTAACACGACAAAGGCAAGTCCATAGAGTACTATAAGCAAGATAAATTAGGATATGGTCATGCCACGACTCTCACACATTCACTAAGCACAAACACCGCATCATTATCATTAACAAGATATATCGGTGGTTTCAATACAATTCACTTTTGTGTTTGTTTGATGTGGTTAATTACGTGCCCATTTCAGTTTCTATTCTTAATTTGTTCAAAATAAATAGGAGTTTTTAGGCTAGAGAATTGACTTGACCACATATAAATCTACCCTTAGAACACTGAAATAGGTTACCTAATTTCACTCAAGAGAGGTTCAGATAGACTAGTTCATCGTGAGGAGCATTTCTTCATATCAAAACTTGTACACCAACTAGAATTTAAATGCATGATGTGAGAGCATGGTCTAGATCAATATTTAGGTATAGTGAGGTTACACTACAAAAAAAGGGGTTTAGCGTCGCTTGAAGGGGAAGGGCTTAGCGTCGGTCGACCAAAAACCGACGCTAAACCCTTGACTCGCGTTTGACCAAGGGTTTAGCGTCGGTCGACAAGCGACCGACGCTAAATTCTGACCAAAACCGACGCTAAATCAGGTTTTGGGTCAGAAACGGAGTTCTTGCCCAAAACCAGATTTAGCGTCGCTTGCCGACATGATTTAGCGTCGGTCATCGATCGACGCTAAAGTCCGGACCTATTTAAACCCCGCTGGACCTTCAGTTCCTCTCTCAGCCACCACCGCCCTAACCCTAACTTCTCTCAACCTTCTCCTCTCTCCTGAAACTCTCCCAACTTCTTCTTTTTCCCTCTTCATCTTCTTCTCCTCTTCTCTTCTTTTTCTTCTCCTCTCTCTTCAGCAAGCCGTCGGAGCCCCCTTCTCTTCCAACCAGCCAGAGCTTCTTCTTCCTCTTCCTCTGCTCCTTCTCCAAATATCCAGATCCACATCTTCTCCAAATATCCAGATCCACCTCTTCTTCCTCTTCCTTCTTCCTCTTTTTCTCCTCTTTTCTTCCTTTTCTTCTCCCCAGCCAGCCTCCTCCAGTCATCCGGCATCTCCAGTCATCTGCCGCCGCGGTCGCCACCGTCACTCCGATCAACAGTTCGCGATCTAGATCTAGGTGACATGACCTAAATGGTGACCTAAAAATATATTTGACCAAAATGGTGACCTAACAAATCTAAATGACCTAATTGGATATTAAAAAATGCAGTGACTAATTTGTGATAAAAAGAAAATAAAAAATGAATATTAAAAAGGAATATAAAAAATGAAAACAGAAAACAAAAAATTGGGTTCGTCAGCGACCGATTCGGTCAAGGATTTAGCGTCGTTCAGTAACCGGATTTAGCGTCGCTTGGTGTATGAGCGACGCTAAATTTTAGCGTCGGAGGAATTGGCGTCGCTTTGTCTGAGCGACGCCAAAACCTTTAGCGTCGGTCAGTGACCGACGCTATGCTGCGTCTCTGACCGGCGCTAAACAGCTAATTTTTTGTAGTGTTAGTAGAAACGAGAGTGGATGACCTTAGGCCAAAGAGAAATAAGGCGGTTTATGAAAACTTGTTCGAATTGTTGAGATGTACCTTATTGAGCCTCAATAGAATATCTTGGTTATTGTGACATCCTAGGAAAATCACACACCGATAAAGCTATGAGGAATAGTTCAACCTTAACCGACAAGAAATATTTTGGGATGTAATGGAGTAGTTTTTGTTAGAACTCCAAAGTTAAACGTACTCGGGCTGGAGCAGTGCAGAGATGGGTGACCTCCTAGGAAGTCATCATAATGCACCCAAAAGAAAATATGTGAGGGCTTAGGTCCAAAGCGGACAATATCTTGTTTGAAAAGGTTGGGATGTTACAAGTGGCATCAGAGCTTCTCCGCGTCCCTCTTGAACGATGGTGGGGCAAACCACAACGAGGATGTTGAGCCCTTAAGGGGGTGCATGGCAAATCCCACATTGACAAAGCACGAGAGAGATCCATTGGCTATTCGGAATAATTCAACCTTAACTGACAACACGCGTTTTGGGTTGTAATGGAGGAGTTCTTGTAAGAAATCCAAAGTTAGACGTGCTCGGGCTGGAGCAGTGCAGAGATGGGTGACCTCCTGAGAAGTCATCATAATGCACCCAAAAGCAAATTTGTGGGGGCTTAGGTCCAAAGCGGATAATATCTTGTTGGAAAAAGTTGGGTGTTACAGTTACCTTTGGGGATTCAAGTCTAAGCATAGTCTCATTCATTATTTGTTGAATCATCCACCATCATCATTTGTAGTCTTGTACAATTTTTAATTTCTTGTTTCCTGTTTTCTTAGTTCATAGTTTGTAAATTGGTTGAAACTTGTGGAACCTTAGCCACATCTTTGTGTTCTTTATTTAACTCTTACCATGGTTTGGGTAAGCATAATCTATATGCATGCATGAATTTGTCACACATGCTAAGCAAATTCTACATCGACAAAGCATTAGAGAGATCCATGGGTTATGTGAAATAGTTCAACCTTAACTGATAAGACGCGATTTGGAGTGTAATGATGGAGTTCTTGTAAGAACTCCAAAATTAAACGTGCTCAGGATGGAGCACTAAATGGGTGACCTCCTAGATAGTCACTGTTGTGCACCTGCTTTGTGAGTCATGATTCGGAGAACTTTCTTGCTTCTTCTATCCAACTCCTGGCAGGTGATGCGGCAAATATTGGTGCAAAAAGACTGATTTAGAGAGGTGTCTTGACCCATGTCTAGAAAGAGAGTTATTGAGTTTCATCTCTGTCTAGTTTGAGAACCTTTTTTCTCTAGACTTGTGGTGCCATGATGATCAAAAGAACGTACGGGGAACCCAAAAAAAGTGATAGGTTGTCAGTTGAACAAAAGCCAGTAAATTGTGGCATGTGATCCCAATTCAATATTTAATTCACTAATGACGGCCGATAGAATTAGAAATTAGAATCCATTATGTATATGCGCACAGAAAGTAAACACATCATACTGCCGGCCAAAGGATGGTGACATAATTGGAATTATGTCAGATCAACAATAATCCATAGGATGGGATTCGGGTATAACTCTTGGTCTGATTAATTATGGAAAGAATGAATTAATTGCATTGATTATATTTAATTTATTAGGGACGGCATTTATATTAGGATATTATACTTATTCTTTGCAATCAATCATTTATATCAGTTACCAAATTATTACTAATATTATTCTGATTCAAATCCGAGATAAAACCTCTCTCTTACTTTCTTTTTTTCATTATAAATAACCGATATTGTTATAAATAACCGATACTGTTATCTAGCTAATAATAGTATTTTACTATATGAATTTATTTAACCATTCTATGAATTCTGCTGTTTCGGTATTTGTACAGTACTGATAGTTATCTATTTTTAGTGTGTTTTATATGTGTTTTTACATAAAATACTATTATTATGTATATAAACTAACAACATAATCAACAAACGAATTACATAACTCAGTATTAGTATTGCCAAAATACTATTATCTGCACATTTTTTGTGTTCAATGACAAGTATATGTTCAAATTCAGTCATATTCAATACTATTAGCAGGAACAAATCACACACCAGAAACACAAATCAAAAAGGTTTTAGGGTTTAGGGTTTAGGGGTTTTAGGGTTTAGGGTTTAGGGTTTAGTGTTTACTCCCCAGAATAAAACTACATATGCAATTTCCCTTTACTTTGAATGAATCAACTGCTAATATACTATAATTACCAGCAATAATCATATGCACGAAACACAAGTCAGAACAAATAATAGTATTAGCCTAATAACAATATTCGTTCAAACCCCAAATTAGAGCAGAAACACCTATAAAAGAGATGAATGTTGGTGCACATAACTAATCCCCAACAAAATCAACCACAAATGAGATACTAGTATTAACCTAATGAGATACTAGTATTAACCTAATAATAGTAAAGAAACCTAATTCCCAACACAATCGAAACCCCAAAAATGTCTGATTGCACATGCATAGCTAGAAAACCAAACCTGGTTATGGGTTCTTGTTGATTGACTCGAGCGACGGCGGCTGCACCAAACAACGGAAAAAGAATCGGAAATTGAAATGAGTAGTGATGAATCGGCAGTGGGAATGGCGTTCGGTACTGCTTACCTTAAGGAAGAGATTCAGTCGGCGCTTCCGGCGACAGCGGTTACTGGATGATTCGGCGATTGAGAGCAGAAAGGAATTGACTAAAGACGGAGAGAAGAATCGGGAAAGAAGTTTTCTTTTGTGGCAACGGTTAAAAATGGAAGTTAATTGGTAAAGGTAAGTATATATTATGCAATTATGGGTGATAAATTTAATTAATATGAGTCAATAAATAGTGACATCTCATTATTATATTAATTTAATTCATCCACCATTGGATCTATTATATGGAGATCTAATGGTCCTTATGGATTATGTCTAATAGACATAATCCAACTTTTGTCACCACTCCTAATCCGGAAAAAATTACATAATCATTATTATCAATAACACATTGTTAAATATTAGCTGAAAATAGGCAATAATGAAACATGGGTTGAGGAGGCGATGACTGGGTGATGTCTCGCCAGTCACCACCCAGCTCTCTTAATGTGTTAATTAAGGGTCGTCAACCCATGCATTTGTTGCATGATAAATTATGCGCCAACTCATGCAACACATGCATGAGTTGACAGCTCTTGGTTAACACAAATATGTTGTTGTCGACCCATGCATACACTTAATTAACAAAATATATGTGTTAATTAAGGCCTCGTCACCACGTATTACCATTTCCTATTTTTAAATTTTGTGATGTATTGTGACATCAATAGTACATTGTTATGTATTTTTGTCCCTATAACTACAAAACCCCGTTTCAGTTGAGAAATTTGATTCACTTACAATTATAGTGTGGAGAAAAATGACATTTAATTTATGATGTTGGAACTTTCTTTTATACATGAACTATGAGTATATATAGGTCAAGTTTGAGTGTGGAGTATGAGTAGGTGACGTACATGTGTAGAAAAGGAAGAAGTTTAGAATGATGGAATTTTACCTAAATAGAAAAATAAGTTAAGGCTGCGAAGAAGAAGAAGAAGTAAGGCCATAAGGAATACATAATGAAGGGGGCGGGAGGGTTGATTAATATAGTGCCGTTGACGGCAAGAAACATAGATAAAGACACAAACACATACACTTTGATTGATCTGTATAATAGCTAGCTAGCCAAAGCCAAAGGGGGTCTCTACTAGTCAGCATCATGAAAAGCTATTCTGAAATGAGCTGATATGTATATATATGGCTGCCGTCCTCTAACTTAACTACCTATCATGCCACTACCTGTTGGAATTTTGATTTTGATGATATAAGTGTTGGAAATATTTGGAAAAGGGTAGGTATATTCTTTATGGAAAGTCAATTCGTTCACGACTCTACTATAATTTGAGTCACAACTTGGTTTGAGTTGATTACAATTAACCAAAGTCTCTACTTTTCGACTAGAGTGTCGTAAGAGAGCGAATTCTAAGATTGAAAAGACTTAAGTGATCATGCGATCCCCCTTTCCAATTTGGGTGCACGAACTCACATTGTGTATTGTCAAGAAGAATTCGTTCTTAAGAAAGTCCAGTGGCGAAGCCAGGATCTTAGTAGACCCTGGGCTCGATACATAAATACATCAGTCAAATATATTTTTGTACGAAAAAATACATATATTTTAGTTATTTGGGTCCAGGAGACCCTGGGCCCGGGCCAGGGGCAGACTCCCCCTTACTTCGCCACTGAGAAAGTCCTCACTTTCCGTACTCGATAAATCGAAACATAGATTCCAACACTACCCTACCTTACATCCTTACAGGCCCACGTGTTGGGGTAACATCTCAAGTACCACATTGGCAAACTAGGAGAAGTTTGCCTAGCATAAAAAGAGTCCATCAACTACACTAGTATGAGGCCTTTTGGGAAGGAACCCAAAAAACAAATCCGTGCGGGCTTGGCCCAAAGCGGACAATATCATACTAGTGTGGGCCTGTTGGTGGCGGACGATCCTACACCACGTACATCCTCTTCTCCCCGTCGGATTTCATATCAAATAATACTACCAAAATAGTAGGTGTCAATTTACTATCAATATTTCAAGTTATAATTTGGAAAACAAAATACTGGATTAATTCTCTGACGTCAAAATTACAATATTACACCTTCATTGCTTAAACCTAACAGTACGGTTTCAATTCACTTGTGTCTCTAAACCAATAACAAATCTCAACCATCCATCTAATCTATGGTCCTCATCTATCACTTGTTCTTTGTTTTTTCTTCAAAACGTATGAATAAGAAATTTATTCAGGCAATTATTTTTCGATCGAAGGAAAAGTTGGTCGAAGAGAGATTTAAATTTTTGGGACATCATTTCTACATGGAGGCTCCGCCGATGATGACACGCTTAATTATTTCGTCAGTACAATCTATACGAACCCCATACAGAATGTACGATTCTCATACACACAGATTTCATAAAGAGTATATACAATTTGTATGAATAGTTTACAACCTACCACACGCAAAAAACAAATTGTACAAAAGTAGATACAGAGTGTACAACTCCTGTACAGATAGTATAAAAATAAATATAGAGTCTACAAGTCTCGTACAAAATGTATACCGTTTGTATATAACTCCAATACATGACTGTATAAAAATAAATACATAGTGTACAACTCAAACAAAGTGTATATAGTTTGTATAGAACTTGTACAAACATCAACACGAATTGTGTACAGTTTGTACAAGCCGTATACAAACTGTACGACTAGACGTCATAAAAATTGTTGGGAAAAAATAATTTTTCCAGCCTTTTAAAAAAACATAGACCGAATTACGGTGATCACGCGGGTGGAAAAGTTTTCGTCAACGGAGGCTCATATTATTGGGAAATTCATCGGGGAACTTTTCGATGATAGAAAATTAGAGGAAACTTCAACAAACTAAAATAACTTCAAATTATAAACAAAGGATTAAGACCACAAGATGAAACAACTAAGATCTAAAGGATGAGATTGATTGTTACATTGGATGCAACAAATCAACAACTTTTTCAGGGAAATCAAACTCCAAACCTACTATGTCTAGAATCCAAACTGGTTTATGTTTGATAGAAAATGAAACATAATTATTTATAGGGTTAATACATTTTTTTTACCTCTCTACTATGCAAAGTTAACAAACATACTCCTTTACTATTTTATAACCGATTTAACACCCTCTACTTTGAAAAATTTAACAAATATGCCCCTCTGTTTAATTTTTCATCTATTTTTCATTCGATATGTTGATTGGACGTGCCACGTCATATTATTTGTACACCTTATCGCTGTTTGGAATGTTCCCAATAAAAAATTATTTAAATTAGAAAGAAAAATATAGAAGAATACCACAAACACCTCCGTACATAATAGTGATTATAATGTGCTATGTCTTTATCTTTTCTTTTTAATTTAAATGTTTTCACCTTGTGGACATCCCAATTAGCGATGTTGTGCACAAATAATATGATTTAACATGTATAATCAACTCATTAACCGAAAAATAGATGAAAAGATAAATGGAGGGGCATATTTGTTAAATTTTTTAAAGTAGAGGGTGTTAAATCGGTTAGAAAATAGTAAAAGGGTATGTTTGTTAACTTTGCATAGTAGAGGGGCAAAAAGGTATATTAACCCTTATTTATATATAACAAAGTGAAGTTGTGGCATTAAATATTCGTAAATCTACCAGGTCTTGGCTTGATCAGTTTGTTAATGAAAACATGCATTGTGTCACAATTGGCATGCAATACTTGGTTAACTAAACGCAGGTGCCTAATATCTTGGTCCTTCTTGATGATCTTATTTGTCTCCCTCTTTATAGCATCCGCATGCTCCTGCACCTCGAGCTCCAAAACTCATACCCTATAAATTGATGTATATGTATACTGCATAACCAAATATAGCAAACAAATATGCATAAACAGAAGGATTAATCTGAGTTAATCAACTTCACGATTTTACCTTAAGAATTTCAGTTCTCCTCTACGTCACCCAAGGTTAACATAATCAATCCTCCCATGATAAACTGGATTATCTCACTAGTGTAGCGGTGCTTCAAACATAAATGACCGACGAACGCAACGAATGGAGAAAATCACACGACTCGATTTCTGTGTCTTTGAAAGAATGATTGTAGAAATCACTTTGTGCAAAATTTTGTTTTTAGAGGGAATCAGTGGAGAAAACTGCAGGGTTGCATTTATAGTAAATGAAGTGGTGCAATATGAACCAACACACTTGCTCAGGTGGCGATCGGGGAGTTATGAACATATTTGTCGGTTTGGGCTTGAACCAGTTAAAAAAAATAATTATGGTTCGGATTTTAACCATTGATTCTGGGTGACTTAACCAAATCGGTTGGGTTGTAAAAAAATTTAATCAAATCAAATATTTTTAACCAAATCTAAATCTCAATCCAAATCCGAGACGAGCGATGACAACGGCACGAGGGCCCATCTCCACTTCAAACACTTTTACCAACCTTAGTGGACTTGAACACTTATATCTAGCTCCACTGTCTCATCTATTAGCTATGTGGTATTTAATACCTTAGCTTATTCCTTCATTCACACCTCATATCCCCAACACAAATCATTTCACAAATGAGTAGGGAACCAAATGTTAGAACGCAAAATTGGTAAGTATATAGATTATTTTTACCTCCTACTCGAGTTCACAACCAATGTGTTGTTCCAGATTGTACGCAATAGATGCCCGTAAACGCACTTCATCTCTCTCATACACGAACAAATCCTCTTGCTTTTTCAACTTGTGCATTATCTTGCCAACAGTTGCAACTGAACAACCACATTAATTAGTAAAAGAACAATAGATTAGGAGAATTGAACCTTGTAGATGAGGCCAAATGCAACAAAAGGGTTGTTCCTTATCACTTAATGCGGCTTGAAGAGGCCTTTCTCTGAAAATGCAAGAAGATGACCGTATGGGATAATTAGGGTTAGGAAAAAAGTGTGGTGAAGCAATGAGCTCTGAGGGGCTATTTATACCCTTTTGGGGGCAGTTAGGGATTCAAGACCCAATATGTGTGATGTTGGTGGGTTGACTGCCTTAAACCCTGGATGGTCAATCTACCGTTGGGTCAGTCCCTAATGGCAGACACCTAATGGCAGACACCCCGAGCTGGCCCTGTGATGGATGTGTGTCAACATTGTCCGATTTTGCATAGTGTTAAATAATGTGCCATCGACGGTATATTATTTCGTATCTTGTCTCCAAACTACAAAACCCCTATAATTATATATATACTAGTATTAGCTCGCGTGTTTCCGCGACACAATGCACATACATTTTAAATTATATAGTGGAAAATTATAAATGTTAAAAATTATATACTCCTTTAAAGTCATTAAGCAAAAAGTAGTAATTTCATTAATTTAGATCTTCATTTACTCACCTATTTTAGAAATTTGATTTACTATATCCATTTATGTATAGAAGTAAAATTAGTAATTAGAAAATTTATAATTTATAAAGATATATGAAATGAGAAGAAAAAAAACTAATATTTTGTTTTTGGGAAAATATTACTTTAGCCCTCTCTACTTTGACAACTTAATAGATAGCTCATAATAAATCGCTCTTTTTACCGCCTCCTAGTTTGACCACTTTGTCGTTTGTGTCCTTCCGTCATAGATTCCGTCTTCGTGACGTTAGTCTATGTTAGCTCCAATAATCATGTATTAACTTTTTTTTAAGACAAATAACCATGTATTAAGTTACTAAGCATGTTTTAGTTGAGAATATAAATGCGTAGATAGGATGAAGTCGACAAATAAAATGTGTGGTTTTAGAACCCTTCATATTTCACCATACTCTTCGTGATACAGGTACCTCCCCAGTTTACCAATCTGGCCAACTCTTCGTCTCCTACCTCTGATATCTCTCTTCGTTAGTGTGCATATGTGTCCAAATTTAATATCAAGAAGATGAAAGTTGGCACGTGGGGACCGAAACGACAAAGTAGCTAGTCAAAGTAGAAGGCGGTAAAAAATAGTGATTTATAGTAAGAGGGCTATTTTTTTTTAAGTTAGCAAAGTAGAAGAGAGGCAAAGTGTTATTTTTCAATATCAGCTTTCTAATTTTTTTTAGATTATTGTAAATTTTGGTAGGATAATAATAAAACGAAAATTGAGAGCAAATTATTCGAAAAACAAAAAAAATGTGAGCAAGCAATTGTTATCCTTGGAGAATTTAAATTAAGATTTATATAAGACGAGTGCACTTTAAGAATGATAATTTTAATTATTGTTATGAATACCCATTTGAATCAAGATCAGTTAAACAAGGTAAAATTTGAGTTGACAATTGTTTTATGGTATCGTAAGTAGAAAAAATTGTTACATGTAGTGTTGCCGCGAAAAAATGTACATAAATTTTAAATTATATCATGGGAAATTATAAATGTTAAGAATTATACACTCCTCTAAAGTCATTGAGCAAAAATTAGCAATTTCATTAATTTAGATCTTCATTCACTCACCTATTTTAGAAATTTGATTTACTATATCCATTCAAGCATAGAAGTAAAATTAGTAATTAGAAAATTTATAATTTATAAAGATATATAAAATGAGAAAAAATGTAATATTTTGTTTTTCAATCTCAATTTTCTAAATTTTTAATGGATTATTGTAAATTTTGGTATGATAAAAATAAAATGAAATTTGAGAGCAAATTCATCCAAAAATAATATGTGAGCAAGTAATTGATATCCTTGAAGAATTTAAATCAAGATTTAAATTCAGACGAGTATACTTTAAGAATGATAATTTTAATTGTTGTTATGATTACCCATCTGAATCGAGATCACTTAAATAAGGTAAAATTATTATAAGCAGAAAAATTGTTACTGTGTATTTGTTTTTTGATGAATAATTAGCTCTTATTCATCAAAGCACAAATATGAATTTTGCAACCTTCCAAAATCAAACAACGTAGCTACAAACCATACAAGTAAACAATTTAGACCCTTTTCACACAAAGAACCTCATATCTCTATAATATCATTTGTCAACATACTAACTGACTTTCTACACCCTCCAACATTACGCCTACAACGTTCATACCAAACATTGGCAACATAGAACACCAAACAACCCTCTTCTTCTGTACTGATGCAGCGGCACATGCAAGCTTGACAATAGTAAGCTCAATATCCCTAGACCAAGAAGGGCTGTCAATGAAACATGACCCCAAACATAGGGCTTTAACAACACAAATATAAGGACACCTCATAAAGATGTGCTCCATATTGTTAACACCATCCATACATAAGAGGCATGGAATATCAGTGGATATACCCCCAAGAAGCCACTCTTTTCCTAGTCACACAATGGCCTTTAACAGCAAGCCACGTGATGAAATAGTGTTTGGGAATCCCATGGTTCTACCAAACCAGATCATACCAAGGAGGAACCTCAGGAGCTTTAGGCCTAATAGAATCCCATGGTTTTTTAGTTGCAGTTGTTGGACAAGCTAATGTACAAGTTGAAGAGGTAGGGGGATTTGTTCGTGTAAGAGAGAGATGAAGTGTATTGATAGTGCAGTTTACGGGTATTCAAATCTATTACGTGCAATCTGAAATGCTACTTTGGTTCTCAACTCTAGTAGTAAGTATAAATAATCTATACTTCCCAATTGTGCGTTATAACATTTGGTTCCCTACTAATTTGTGAACTGATTTGTAGGAAAAGAGTTTTGGATTTTACGTGAAGCTCAAGGTGCGGGGGCCTATGGATGCTATTAGGAGGGATAATGATAATATCATCAAGAAGGATCAAGATATTAGGCACCTACGTTTAGTTAACCAAGCATTGCAGGCCAATTATGACACAATGCATGTTTCCATTAACAAACTGATCAAGTCAAGACCTCAAACAACCAATGAAAGAGAAGAAAGTTGTTGTTGTGAAGGTGTTGTCGTATGTTTAATTCAAGTTAGTGTTGTGATGTTGTTGTTGGGATCTTTTTGTTGTTGTATGGTTTACATTAATGCTGCTTCATTGTCATGTCTTCTGTTTAATTAAAAAATTGGTTTGATCCATGAGAAGGCTAATATCAAGTGAAATAGAGTAAATACAAAGTACACGAAAAGACAAAACAATAACAGTACTCTGAAAATCATGAAAATACAATAATATAGAAAAATGTCATGCACTAATAAAACGAAAAGCAAATCAAAGAAAGGATAAATACAATGAAAAAAACCGCTTCTTCCCTCAACACGGTCCACCTCAATGGCATCTACACATCCTATGGTAGGCTATCAGATTCTCTCCTAATGGGCAGATCCTCTTTTGTGAGTTTCGGTGCAGCCCATACCTCGACCCATGGTCATCGTCATCGTATGTTGCATCTGCCACTCCCGTCTCAGGGATGGATCCCTGCATGGGGATGTGTTCTTATGAACACGATGGTGAGGCATATGAGCTCGCTCCTAGCTCGAACTGTGACTAGCTAGCTGAAATGGAAAGGCTCACCTACCAAGTCCGGCTTATAAGAACGTGGGGGTCTCATCTCCCCATGGGTCATGTCAGGAGCCTGCGTGGCTAATGGGATGTCCCACTAGGTCAAATCCAACTCTAACTATCGTTTGCATTGCTCGAAGAACAATTTTTTTTTTTTTGTTAAGAAGAACCATGAGGTCTTTTACTTGTCATGAGATCTATTACTTGTCATAAGGTAGTTCATTTGTGCAAGTAGTTTATTGCTTAAAGGACAAGCAATATCCAAGTGTGGAATGATTTGATGACATTAGAAAAGTACTATTTATTCCTTCATATTGGACATGTTTTCAATGTGGTTTGTGTTTAATTGTTGTCCTCTTTTGTTTGTTATGTGCTCAACTGTGATTAATTGCCATAAATGTCATCCTACGACCCTTATGATCCATTTTCATGGTCAACCTAATATTTTGGATGAACTTTCAGGATGTACGATGACACAGAAGCTAATTACAGAACCACTAGTTCAAGTGGCGACTTGATTGGAGGTCGGATGCTCATTCTATGTTTGAAGAACTGAAGCCAACAATGGACTAACAATGGGCTGGCAGTTGCCGGGAGTCCTGACCCGACATCAACATTCATGAATGAGAGCCTCGTACCGACATCAACATTTGTGGCCATAAGCCCCGAATCGGCATCAACACCCGACATTGGAATGGCAGTGGATTGACATCAATTCCGAGAGGACCGAACGAGATCAACACCCAGTGTCGATCTGTGGTTGAGTCTGCACCGGGAGCCAGGGCTGAGAAGTGTCGGCCCGACATAATCGGATAAGTTCGAGACGCGACCGCGAAAACTGACTCGCTGGTGGCCCCTGCCACATAACCCTATGGAATTAAATGGAAAAAATCTTTGAGCTTTGGTCCTAAATAAGTGATCGGCCCGTGACCAATCACACGACCGAGGGGAACCTGTTCGGTGTCGACCACGCGACCGTTGGGTATGTGTTGGGTGTCGGACACGCAATCACAGGGCGCCTCATGTCAATACTATAAATAATGTTGTTTACTTTCTTAAGGGGGTTTTGATTCTATTCGACTTGGGGCACTTTGAGATGAAGGGGAGACCACCCAAACACCATTTCTATGCATCCTTCACCTCCATAACATCATTACATCCCTCCTATTGCACTTCATTATCATTGGATCATCACAAGGAGTCGAGGAGAGAGAGAAGAAGATTGGAGCTCTTAAAGATTCTCACCATGGGCATCCACACCATAGTTAGGTCTTTTTGTTTCCTCTTCTCATTTCCATGCTTGGATAGTTTGTCTTTGTCCACTACAAGAAAACATGGGATTAGTCACGATTTTTGGGGCTATTTATCAAGTTTTAACCGTGACAAAAAAATTTACTCACGGTTTTTAAAACCGTGACCACATTGACCCTATTTTATTACGATTTCAATATGAATCGTGACTAACAACTTTGTCACGGTTTCTATAGGAACCATGACTAATATTTGTCACGGTTGATATAGAAACCGTGACAAAGTGTGGTGATCAAATCGTAAGCTAAAAAATATTTAGTGACCCAAATTATCATTTCCTCAAAGTACATAACTAGACCCTCAACTTCTTCAGTTATACAAATTGATCAATAAACTTAGAAAGTTCACAAAATGTCCCAATTAACCTAATTTCGTTATTACAAATCAGTCACTTCAATTTTAATTATCCAATTTTAATAGTTAATGACCAAATCAGTAATAATCTCAATTCTAATTCAGGTTACTAATTCAACTTCGTCGACGAGTCTCAACCTGTTGAACCCCGCCCCCAGCCGCCATCAGCATCTCGACTTCTATGCGGCCTCCCCCTAAACCTTCTTTCTCTGCTTCCTTGTTCGAGAAACAGAGGAAATCGATGGAATCTAGGGTTGGATCTGTATCTAGAGGAAATCTAGGAAATCAGATGTTTCAGATCTGGATCGTCGAGAGCTGGAGCTCAGGGTCGGAGTTGGAGATGGATGCTGTGAGTTCTGGGAGATGGAGGGTGTCGGTGGGATGGAGCTGTGGTGAGCGGAGGAGTTGGATGGAAGTAGTTGGATGATCGGAGATGGAAGGATTTGTTTTAGAGGAGGAGAGGAGTTGGATTTCGAGAGAAGAGAGGAGTTGGATGGAAGTTCGACGATGGTTTTTTGGAGGGGATGAAGAGAGGAGATGGGCGGCGGCTGAGGCAGAGGAAGAGAACAGAAGAAGCGAAGAAGAGAAGGATCAGATCGGAGAAGAAAAGGAGAATAGAAGGAGGGAGAAGAAGAAAAAGAAAGAGGGAAGGAGGAGAAGGGGCTTAGTGCGAAAATCGAGGAAGGTGAGGTGTGGTGGATTGCTAGCGTGGACATGTCAGTTAGTCACGATTTTAATAAATCTAACTAATTTCTAACGGTTCAAATACAAAACCGTGACAAATTAGTCACGGTTTTAACAAACCGTGACTAATTTGTTACGGTTCAATATTAGTCACGATTTATTAAAACCGTGACCAATTTGTCACGGTTATGAAAAACGGTGACCATTCAATCACGGTTTCCATAACTGTGACTAATCCCTTTTTTTTCTTGTAGTGGTTAGGGTTAATGCCCAAGCAAGGATAGATCCTTAAAATTAGAAAGTTGGACAAGAGTTGGTGTGTAAGATTGAATGCTCCTAATTGATGTTATATTGTTCTTTAATGCATATCTTTGGGTTTGTTATGTGGTTTCTGGCATGAATGTGTCTGAATCATATATAGAACACATCTATAGGATTATCATATCATGTTACAAGAGATTAGCACTATTTCCTACACCATTTTGGGCGATTCTACTTTGGGTACTTTGTACAAACACTTGGTGTGTACTAGGCTTTTGCGTTGATTGAACTAGTTGGGTGAATGTTTGGTGTTGGATGATCAATATGAAGATTTTGAAAGTCTAATTAGGTGTTTGTTGAGTCTTAGAAGTGTGTATCTCAACTTGGCATTTCATCGAACACCTCATATGCAACCTAGAACTACTTGATTTTGGTCTATAAGTCTAGTTAGAGTTGTTTAGGTTTGTCCTTTGGTTGCATTTGAGTGAGATGCATGATCATTCAATTTGATTCATTGTCCAATTCCTCGAATTTAGGTGTGCTTGAAATAGGATGAGTCCCTATCCATGTGACATACCTCTCTTATTTGTGATTTCTTTCCTTTGGCTTTCGTTTATCTTAATTGTCGCTTGTTCGATTGTTGAATTGCTAGCACCACCCTTTTTCCATGATCTTAGTTTGCCATAAATGTTAACCTTGGTTAGTGAGTTGTAAGATCGAGTAACACTTTAACCACTAAAACCCCCCTTGTTACTTTCTTGATCATCAAACTAGTTAGCACGGCTGAGTTAGCTACTATAGAAGACCCTAGGGAATACGATACTAACATCGCTAGGTTATCTTTGACACCGCCATCGATGAAAAATCAATTGGGGTTTAATGTTGATAGTCAATGTGGCTTATGTCAATCTAGTGTCGAGGGTAGGAACCACCTGTCTGTTTGCTGATTGTGGTTACACTAGAAATGTAATGCAAGAGTTTTGGGGCTTCTAGGTTATATAGGTTTCAATACTTGGCAGGAAGAAATAGCATGGGTTCAAAGGCAGTCCCATGGGGTAGTGCAAGAGCTAAAGTTGGCTTGTTGTTTAACATACTATTACAAGTCATATGTGAAAGGAGAGGTGCACTAGCCTTTATGATAATCACCTCACAAAATATACCATTTAACTCACTCGTAATTAGAACCCAGAATGATACAGCCCCACCTAATTGTACCCATTTGTATCAACATGAATACATGATATATTCCCCATATATGATTGAGAACTTGGCAACTGACTGAATCTTCGATACATTTATCATACACACCAAAGCACTTTCCATTCTCACAAGGCTTAAATCTTTGCACTACCACGGTTATTGGAACAGACAGATCCTGGCACGTCCACCAGTCTTCAATGATATTGCGGCGATGGGGCTCGGGTATTAAACCTATCGACACTTCCCCAAGGAGCTGCCGATTTGGATAACCTTTAAAGTTGTACGGCCGGTGTTGGTGACTCATGAGGGCATTAGTTGGCTGGCTAGTCAAATTGGTACTCCCATTAAAAAATTCATTAGGTATGGCCTTGATATTAAGGTGTGCATTGTTAAGGATGTCTCGGAGGAGATTCCTTCTAGTTTGACGGTAGTATTGAAGGTGGAGAGCAGAGTTGTATCTCTGTTGAGAGTCGTGAGCCCAGAGTTTACAAGAGAAGGGAGAAGGCCATTTATGTACCTAAGGTCACTGCTACCCAACAACAAGTCTTTGTTTCATGTGAAGGTTCATCAGGCAATGCGTCTAAACCGTCTAAGGATGGGGAGGAGGCACCTGAGGGCATTCACATTAAAACCGCTGGAGGGGGAATGGGCAATGAACCTGAAGCTTCTGTGCAAGTGGAGGGTTCACCCATTCAACAAGATGCCTCAGGCTTGAGCCCTACGTCAGTGAGTGTTGATAAGGGAGGTGTTTTGGTAAGTGATGATGAAGAAGTCGAAGTGGTGTATGATGAAACTTTATCGGGTGCAGAGCAGCCTGTTAAGGAGATCCCTCCTAAGGCACCAGTTAGAAGGGTGTTGGGTGCAGATGGAGCTTCTAGTTGGGGAATGCCTCTTTTTTTCAGAATTCATCAATAGTAGTAAAGTCTTAACCCCTAATGGGATGGTTACACGTCCCAAAACTCGTAGAAGATGAGGATATGGATATGGAATGTACGTGGGTTTAATGCTCATGACAGGTTCCTTGAGTTACAATCTTATTTAGTTTCTCATAATGTAGATGTGTTTGCTGTCTTTGAGCCAAGAACTAGGCTGCATAACACATGAAGTATTTTAGCAGTAGATTCCCTGGTTGGCTTACAAAATTTTGTTTTGAGGGAACGTTGGGGAAGCTTTGTGTAGCCTGGAAGCATAGTGTCCCTTTGAAGGTGATTGGTAAAGGAGCTCAATGGATGCACTGCTTGGTGGATCTTCCTCAAGCTTTTTACATTTCTTTTGTATATGCTTATACTGATATGGCTGAGAGAAGGGATTTGTTCTCTGATCTTCATAAGTTTCACCAGCTGAATCTGCCTTGGGTTGTAGCTGGAGACCTTAATTCTATAACCTCCAGGATGCCCTCAAATCTCCAGAGTATTGAGGATTTTAAAGAATTTTTTGCAGAGAGTGAGTTGATTGAGCATTCTGCACAGGGCCCTGAATTTACTTGAATAAATAATAGAGAAGATGATGCCTTGGCAAGAAGGCTTGATAGGGTGTTTGTTAATGTCCATTGGCAGATGGCTTTTAAGCAAAATAAGGTTTCAATTCTACCTTGCAAAACTTCAAACCATTGTGCTATTCTGTTGGAGCCTAAAATAGGAGGTAGGACTGGTAAACCGCCTTTCAAATTTTTCACTTTCTGGAGTAAGCACTCTGAGTTCATGAGAATTGTCAAAGAGGGGTGGGAAACTATAGTTCTTGGTAAGACATTTGCTATTCTCTATGGGAAGTTAAGAGCTGTTAAAGTTAAGTTGAAAGCCCTGAACAGAGAGCATTATTCTCATGTCCAGAGGAGGGTACATGATGCTGGTATTGAGGTAGAGGAGGCCGGCCAGAAAGGTAGCCTTTAGTAATCCATCTTCTGTTTCTTTTGCTGCAGTTGATAGGCTTACAAAAAATTTTAAGAATCTCTCACTGCATGAAGAGAGTATGCTTAGGAAAAAGGCTAGGGCCCTTTGGATTAAAGAGGGAGACTCGTGTACTAGGTATTTCTTTAACTGTGTACACTCCAGGCAGGCTAGAAACACAGTTAAGCAGTTAAAAGATGAGCAAGGTATTATGGTTGATGATGCTGAGCAAATGGCAAAATTTTCAGTTGATTTCTATAAAAATCTCCTGGGGTCCAGTTCTTCAGTAAAAACTGTGGATTGGAATTCTGTCATTAGGAATCAAATTTCATATGAAGAAAAGGAGATGTTGGATGCTCCTGTTACTACTAAAGAAATAGAGCATGCCTTGAGTTCAATGCCTCCTGAAAAAGCACCTGGCCATGATGGCTTTAGTGTGTCTTTCTTCAAGGTATGTTGGTTAATAATTAAGGATGATATAATAGTAGCTGTTTCTTATTTCTTCTATTCAGGAACAATGCCTAGCTTTGTGAAATCAGTGTATCTTGCCTTGGTACCTAAGAAACTGAATGCCAGTGAGATGAAAGACTTCAGACCTATCTCTTGTTGTAATGTGGTATATAAGATTGCATCTAAGGTCCTTGCAAACAGATTAAGCCAAGTCTTTCCTTCTATAATTGGTTTAGACCAGTCTGCCTTTGTTAGAGGGAGGTTAATTGGGGATAATGTTCTCTTGGCACATGATTTATTAAGGACGTACACTAAGAAGCAAGTTACCCCTAGGTGTGCTTTGAAGATTGATCTAATGAAAGCATTTGATTCAGTTGAATGGGACTTCATCTTAAATGCTCTTACTGCCTTTGGCTTTCCATCATTATTCACTCACTGGATAAAAGCTTGTTTTACCTCCACGATGCTTTCTGTGAGTTTTAATGGTGTGTTGAAAGGATACTTACATGCTGAGAGGGGGTTTAGACAGGGAGATCCTATCTCTCCCTATCTATTTGTTATATCTATGGAGATCCTGGCAGGGTAATTGGCTAGAGCCAACAACAAAGGGGTCTTTCATTCCCGTCCTCAATGTAAAGGTACCAGATTAACACATATATGCTTTGATGATGATTTGATTGTGTTTACCAAGGCCTCTAGGTCTGCTATTGAGGGTGTGCTTTCAGTCTTGAATGAGTTCAAAGAGTGTTCTGGCCTTCAGTTCAATCCAGACAAGAGTGAATTGTTCCTAACAGGGGTTGAGCCTAATGCTGCTTCTGAACTTTATGATGCTTCAGGTATGTCCCAAGGAAGCTTACCTTTTCGTTACCTTGGGGTACCTCAGTGTTCTGGTAAGTTGAAGAGGAGTGACTGCAGGGTTTTAGTTAACAAAATTACTGCCAGAATTTCAGATTGGACAGCCAGGTGCTTATCTTATGCTGGTAGGATTCAACTCATTCGTTCTGTCATTTATGGGGTGCTGCAATACTGGATGATGATTTTTATTTTACCCAAGTATGTGCTAAAAGAGGTGGATATGATTTGTAATCACTTCTTATGGAGTAAGCAACCTGGAGAGAGAGCTAAAGTAGCTTGGCAGTTCATTGCACTTCCAAAGGAAGAGGGTGGTCTTGGACTTAAGGATTTGCATAGCTGGAATGCTGCTAATGCTTTGAGACATATTTAGGCACTCCTGACTAGGGGGTCTTTATGGGTTGCTTGGATTTATAAGTACAAAATCAAGCTTAAAAACTTCTGGAGTTTGAACACTAAAGTTGATTAAGGGATATGGAGAAAGTTGCTTAAGCTTAGGGACAGGACAGCACCAATCTTCTCTGTTCATTCAGGAGTTGTTAAATGTTGTGGTACTGATATGAAGAAGTATAATACTAAAGCTATTTGTGAAGTCTTTATACATAAGGCCGCTGCAGTAGACTGGTACAGATTGGTGTGGTCAGGCTTGGCAATCCCGTGTAATAGCTTTGAACTTTGGCTGGTTATGTTGGGTAGATTGACAACCAAGGAAGTAATGGTTGCTTGGGGATTGACTCTGGATATTAGCTGTGTGCTATGTTCAGGAGGAATTGATAGCAAGAGTCATTTATTCTGGGAATGTTCGTATTCTGCTCAAGTGTTGAAGAGTTGCTTTCCTCAAGTAACTAATTTCACTTGGCAAGGGGTGCTGAAGTTTGCTTCTGATAACTTTACTTCTACTTCCTCCCGTAGCAAAATTTGGAGACTTTTTTGGGAGATGGTTACAAGTTATATTTGGAGAGAAAGGTGCTCTAGAATATATGGAACTTTGCATACCTCGGTTCAGGGCTTGATAGCTAACATTAAGAGGGATATTCGGGTTTTTGTTCTTGGTAGAAAAGATGAGCACTGTTTATTAGCTTTCTTTAGTACTTGTATAGTTTCTTTTGATTGCTAGATTGTACAGCTCTAACAATTTCATTTTGATGATATGAAACCTAACTTTTCATCAAAAATAAAAAATAAAAAAATTCTAGCCATACAACACCTGTGAGCTTGATGGTGTCAAGTCTGATAGGTGGATCTACCACATTCCATTCCACACTGAATTCCCATTTCCTTCCACAATTCCCCCCTTCTCCGACCTAGCTATGTATCCAACAGCCACATGGAGATTCCGTCCTACAACGTAAATTTTAGTGTCACAAGCATCCACTGTAAATGGTTTGCATATCTTCTATGGCAATGGCAGTCCTCCTATAGCCTCCCATGAATCAGTCTCTGTATCATACACTTTGAGCTTCATTCTCTTAAGCTCAAAAACTACAAACAACCGCCCATAAACCACCACACTAGACCCTGTCCAGCCTTCTCTCAGTCCCACAACCATGTTCTCCCATTTGCCAGTTTTCGGGTCATAAACTTGGCCTCTTTGGGATACAAAGAATGGCCACAACCACCCTTCAGCCACTAGTAGTTTCCCATCAACAACTGCTGCATCGTAAGCTGCCATATTGGTCCCCATGCTAGCTAGGGGTGGGCAACGGTGCGGTTTGAACCGAACCGCACCGCATTGATGAAAATCCGCAAGAACCGCACCGCATATATTGCGGTTCAAACCGCACCGCATTATTAGCGGTTTCGGTGCGGTTTGAACCACAAACCGCAAAACAAAAATCATCTATAACTAAAATTTAAAAAATCTGTATAAAAATTACTAATTCATACCCCACACCAAAAACAAACAACGTTCCAACTACTAGTACTAGGACAGCGTTATAATAGCCAAAGTAACAAATTCTCCCAAGATAACAAGTTGCAAGAGCCACACATCTCATACGAACAAAAACAATGTAGATCTTGGACCTGCTAGCCATAACCTGTTTGCAGAAACAAACCCAATTCGAATTAAGCTACAACTTTCCAAGCCAATGAGCAAGTAAATTTGCTGCTAATTTCCAAGTAAATATACTCCTTCCTACAGTTCAAAATGCATTATCGTAAACTAATCCAACAAACATAGTATAGTCATCTGTGCAACTCAAAACATGAAAAATGAGAATAACTTTCCCATCTCTATGACTATGAAAACAATTAAGCATTCAACAAATAAACAAGTTGCAGCAGCAGAAACAGAAAAGAAATTGCAGAAACTAGTCTGCAACTCAGCACAGCACAGCACGGGATCAGGATGGGGGGTATGATATATGATATAAAAACCAATTCAAGGTATGATATAAAAACATGAAACCCAACAGTTTATAGAAACCCATTCAAGTCTGAAACTCATCAAAACCAAGCAAGTATGAACATTCAAAGCTACGAACTAACATAAAGTCAAGATACCCTTACCAACTAAGATAAAAATCCCCATAAGTAGACAATTAACATAAAGCCAGCCATGATACCAAAGTTACCAAAGTGCCAATGTTGAATCTAATGGAGGGAACAAATTCATAGTGGAGGGATTGATAAGAATATGGTGTATGTGTTTTGCATGAGAAGTTATGAGAAAATGGTAAACACACAAATTGAACATGAAGTAGTGAAGGGATTGTTATTTCCCAGAAGTAGTGGAGGGATTGGTATTCATGAAGCAGAATATGGTAAACACACAGGACAACAAACCAGAAGTCTGAAACTTATAAAGTGCTAATTACATGCATGGTTTCAGCTGGATATTACTAATCGTTTCAAATAGTCTGAAACTTATAAAGAGCACCATAAAACTTCCACTACAAAACCATATTCACAAGCATGACTGAAACTTGTATACCACGCATAACAAATTAACAACTAACCCTTCAAGGACTCAATGAGTACTTTCAGTATCAGTAATCCGACAAATGATCTCAGTTGCAAGGCAGAACTTGACTCAAGTTTCATATCAGATACCACAAGGCAAAGAGTAGGAAGTAAAAAACAAGGAGGATCCATATGTGTTGGAAGTAAAATGGCAGAGCATTTGATTGATTATGAGGAACATACTTTTTGTGTTGACAAAGAGGCCACTGTTGGAGTTGACGTTGCAGTGACAGACATAGGAATGTTAGATGGAGAACCCATTTGAGCAATCTGCAATCAAACACCTATAAGAATCGGAAACATTGGTAGTTAGCATTTCTATTACAAACATTCGTATCCAAATCCCAGTTCAGGATGATTACTGAATCTTCTAGTTTGTATGAATTCCAAAATCCCAAAAGCAGAAAACCCTAAATTAACAAACAACTCACCTGATGCTGCAGTCGACAGAAGCGGGACCTCGCCGGTGTTGTAGTGCCGATGCTGCAGTCGAGAGAGAAGAGCAGACCTCGCCGATGCTGCAGTGCCGATGCTGTAGTTGACAGAAGCGGGATCTCGCCGATGCTGCAGTGCCGATGCTACAGTCGAGAGAGAGAAGCAGACCTCGCCGATGCTGCAGTCGAGAGAGAGAAGCAGACCTCGCTGATGCGGCAGTTGGGCTTAATTGGGCTCAAATCAAATCCCTACTGTAAAGTTTAGCCCATTGATTCAATGGTTTTGATTATGATTTATGGTTTGCGGTTTGAACCGTCAAATCGCGGTTGCGACTCAACCGAACCGCAGACTACGAGCATGAAAATAAAACCGCACCGCGTATTATTCGTAATGCGGTTCGGTGCGGATAAAAAAAATTACGGCTCGGTGCGGTGCAGTGCGGTGCGAGGCGGATGAGTGCCCACCCCTAATGCTAGCAATTTTGTGCCAATTCCTTTTAAGGGATCAAATGCTTCTGCCGAGTCGAGCTCATACAGATCAGTACTGTTAGCCCCAGCTACATAAACACCCCATCAACCACTCCGCTTCCGAAGAATGACCTAGCCACGTTCATTCGGTTCATCACAGTCCAACGATTCTTCTGTATCTTGTATTTCAAAACCAAATCAAGCTGGCAATCTACATCAGAGACCATTCCCCCACATACAATGAGCATTCCATGTTGGGGCATTGAAACACACCTAAATCCATGAGGGCAAACCTTGTCTTTACAAGGCATAGCCGGAATAGTGTGCCAAGATAAGTGAGTGAGATCAAAAACCTGCCATTGGATCTTTCCTGTACATTTATGTAATGCAAATACAAAAAGCCAAGGGTCCTTGATGTCTAACTCCTTTCGACGAGTAAAGAACCTATCTTTACTACCGAGAAGCAAATGCCAACGCTTGCAGACGGTGCTACAGCTTGAGTGACTACCCACGGGGAGTCCGAGCAGACAATTCAACGCGACATCGTCAGGAAGGCCAGGTATTAGAGGCTCAGTTTGAAGTGATAATTCAAACTCAGGTGAAGGGTTCAACAAAGATGACTGAATCACTGCTAATCTGAACTTAGGGGATAGTGTCATTTGGGTATCCCCTAGCTTAAGCACCGGTGACTGTTGAGAGGACAATCTAACTCTTTGCATTTTTCCTTCCTTTCTTACCAAACAGAGTCAAGTCTACAACTACAATTCTTCTAAAATGAAACCCTCTTTCAAATCTCAACTACTCATCAACGACAGAAATTTGCTCCAAAAATTGGCATTGAAATTAATCACTCATTCACTGGAAAAAGATTAAAACAAATTACAAACAGATCACTCCAACTAATCCAAACAAAACTCACATGCCGTAAAGCACATACCTTTCTTCCAACAACAAAGTGAAACCCTTGCTCAAGACAGCAGCCGATCAAGTTTCCACCTCAGACCTCAAAACCGAAGAGGAAGAATCAATCAATCGACGCCTAGCCTTAAACAGCAGGAAAATCTGAACAACCCAGAAAAGAAAAGAGTCAAAAGACATGCTAAGCACGGAAATGGAAACTGCAACAGCCTATTGAACTAATAGGACTCGATCAAAAGGGGGGAAAGAAAATTTAAAACTCAAAACTTGTGAACCCTTCAACAGAAACAGAGAGTAAGAAGGAAACAGTAGAAACTGTAGCAAATTAACTCACCGAAGCACAAACAGTTGGTTTCTGAGTCTGAGGAGGAATCATACAAATTATTCTCAGAAAGAAGAACCAAAGTAGAGTTTTGGCCGCTGCTACCAGCCTTTTGCTTGTCTCAATATGAAAAGAAGTTGGAATATCTAAGTATGTGGCCAAGCATAGTTATCAATCATTCTCTATTCAAATGGCCACGTCACGGTAGGTCACATTTAGCATGCCACACGCGTCACAATTGAAAGCCATCATCACCACCCTTCCGTTGCCCGAAACATGATGAACGTGGGTTTCACGCTTTTCCTGCACGCGTGCCTTCAGGTGTAAGGACGGACGCAGTGGTCTCTACTATTTCCTAAAATACTTAAAAACCCCGAAACTATGAGATAAGTTACAAAATCATCCTAAAACTTTAATTCGTTACAGAGTGATTCTATTACTATAAAACGAGTTATAGAGTAGTAATAATGACGTCATCGATGTACTTTTTCAGCCATTGACATGTTATCAAAAATATAATTTAAAATTCATTTTAAACAGATTTAAATCTAAAATTAAATCAATCTAACTCGCTAGATTTAGTTTTAAACCAAAATTTATAAGTTAGATGAGTTTAGATTTAGATTTCAATAAGATTGTTAAATTTTAAATTATTTTTTTATGACATGTCAATGGTGACGTGGAAAAATGGATGAAAACGTACACAAATGACATCATTAGGAGTTTAAGACTAATTTATAATACATTTCATATGACCACTTTGTAACGAATTAAAATTTTAGGACGAGTTTATAACTCCTCCTATAGTTTTGGTATGTTTTAATTATTTGTTCGGTTTTTTTTTTTTGCATAAGGTAACTCATGCGGGAGACCGGAAGATAGTCATACATTCATCCTAATTATCCACCCAAGCCGTGAGATTTACCCGTCTCTAGCTTGGGAGACATCTGAGAGCTTGACACGTCATACAATGGGCAACTCTGTTTACCGTATGGAGGACAGTGCGTATCTGTATGGACGGGGCAGTCTGGAGAAAGGATAGGATGTCGGAGACAATGATGCCACCTCGGGAAGAAAACACTTCACGTTTTGAAACCATTGTAGCCACCAAAGTTGTGTCTCCTTCTATGTCCACATCACTGCAACCAAGTGAGGAACACAATGCACAAGCATCCCTGAAAGCAAGTAATTTCAAAATGAGAGAATTAGTGATACCAGGGTACACTACAAGAAAATTGATGATTGGTCACAGATTATTAGTCACGGATTTGTGAACCGTGACTAATTAGTCACGGTTTTTTAAAATCGTGATTAATTTATCACGGTTTTTTAAAACTGTGACTAATTTGTCACAGTTTTTAAAAACTGTGACTAATTTGTCACGATTTTTAAAAAACCGTGACTAATTTGTCACGGTTCCTTCGGAACCGTGACAAATATTTCTCTCAAAGAAACACGGATTGCCACGTTGACAATCTGTGTGCTTCCTCCCACTTCATCTTCATCTTCTTCTCATGTTGAACCCTTCTTATTCATCCTCTTCTTCATCTTTTTCCTCCTCCCTGTCTTAACTTCTTCTTTTTCTCCATCTTCTTCCTCCTCCCTGTCTTAACTTCTTCATCTTCTTCATCTTCTTCCTTTTAACTTCTTCCTCCTCCCTCTCTTAACTTCTTCTTCATCCTCTTCATCTTCTTCCTCCCCGAACTCCAGACATCGATGTTGAATCAAATCAAAGCAGGGGAGGAGATCGAGATCCAGAATCGAGAGGAAGAGATGGGTGACTGAATATTAATTGATGAGAAAGATGGTGACTAAACTGACAAGATGGGTGACTGAACTGGACAAGATGGGTGACTGAACTGGACAAGATGGTGAATGAACTGGAGAAGATGGGAGAAATAGGGACCATACAGAAACTGATTTAGTCATTAATTACGATAATTAAAATTGGAGTGACTAATTTGTAACATTAAAATGGAGCCTTTCGTAAACTTTCAAAAATTATGGATTAGTTTGCATAACAAAAGGAGTTGAGGGTCCAGTCCTATAATTGAGTAAAGACTTCATACAATTTGGTCACTGGAAAGTTAATGAGAAAATTTTGGTCATTGGATTAGTCACAGTTTTCCTTTACACCATGACAAAGATTAGTCACGGTTCAACCCAAAACCGTGACTAATCTTTGTCACGGTTTTCCCAGAACCGTGACTAATCCCTTTGTCACGGTTTCTGGTAAAATTGTGACTAATTTTTTTAGTCATGGTTAAAACCATGACTAATGGGGCAAAAAAATGTGACTAATATATTATTTTCTTGTGGTGGTAGGAAATACATGTTGCAAAAAGGACAGCCGAAGAACTATGTAACATCACAATCTTTTCTGACAAGATATTGTCCGCTTTGGGCCCAACCCTCACAGATTTGTTTTTGGGTGTTGATGGGATTCAAACCCATGACCTCCTCCTCTCAAGATCAAACCCCCCACCACTACGCCCCAAAACACGTCATGTCAGTTAAGGTAGCACTATTCCACATAGCCCATGGATCTCCCTCGTGCTTTGTCGATGTGGGATTTGTCAGGGATGTCACATAAATACCACTTGTAACATCTCATCCTTTTCGGACAAGATATTGTCCGCTTTAGGACCAGCCCTCACGAATTTGTTTTTGGGTGATGGTGGGATTTGAACCCATTAACTTCTCCTCTTAAGATCAAACCCCCAACCACTACGCCCCAAAACGAGTCATGTTAATTAAGGTAGAATTATTCCACATAGCCCATGGATCTCCTTCGTGTTTTGTCGATGTGAGATTTGTCTATGATGTCACAAACTATCTCGGACAACAAGCCAATTGCACCATCGACATTGACCTTGACACGGAACCGGGAGGGCGAGGACCAAGAAGAACGGGTAGGAGGCAGGAGCGGGGGTAGAGGAGGGTTGTTATGCGGGTTTGTGGTGAGAATGAGTGAAACTTCGTCCATACCATGAATAAAGTGTCTATATAGTGTGTCAATTGAGTACTGGAATCGTTCTAACACAAGCCAGTGTTGTGCCACGAACGGAAGAGAATCGATTGCACACCCACACAAGCTAAAGGAAAGGGACACAAGGATTTAGCGTGGTTCGGAGAAAATGTTCCTCCTACTCCACGAGCGACAGCCAACACACAAATTCAGTAATGTCTTGAGTGATTACAAAGAGTAGGAAGTGGAAACACACTCTCCTATCTCTACAAGAGTTTCTCTCAACTCACAAATGTCTAAGAAGACTTACACACACTCTCAAATGGATGATGAGAATGATGTTCTCTACACCATTCTACCAAAGCCTTTTATAGGCACACACTCCACTCATTAGATGAGTAGATTCAAATAACCTAATCAATTCAACCACTCATACATGGAATAACACCAATGCATTTCCCCAAGTTCACTCTTGGAGAATGTGTTCCATGTATAATGAATGCTTGGTGCATTGACAACCACCAATACATGAACCAATCTTTGGTTCACGTTTCCAAATAATCCAATAACTTTTGCCAATTCCAACAATCTCCACCTTGGCGAAAGTTCCTCCAAACACAAAACCAAGTTGGATGCCGCCAAAACACACGATCAATATTTTCGCCCAATGTTGGGCACAACTTCAATTACTAGGAGTGCATATGACACCATGTCATCAAACCGAGCAAGTCTTCGAATCTCCCTTCTAGGTCTATTCTATGCGATAGACTCAAGTTCATCTTCTTGTGGATTTTGCTCTACCTCTTGTGAATTCTCCTCCACCTGTTGAGGACTCTCCACCTCTTGCGCAATGACTTCTTTAATAATAGGGAAAATAACATGTTTTTCCTCACTTGGTGTGTCATCGGTGTGCACATAATCCAAAACACCATTGGTTCAGTGTATTTTCGTACCAAACTTCACACGTCTATGCTTTCACTACAAGAAACAAGCTTATTAGTCACGGTTTTTTTGGCCTCAATAGTCACGGTTTTGACCGTGACTAAAAAATTTAGTCACGGTTTAAAAAACCGTGACTATTTTGACCCATTTTTGTCACGGTTTCTAAGGAAACCGTGACTAAATTTTCTGTCACAGTTTTCTTATGAAACCGTGACAGATTTTTGTCACGGTTTTCAAAGAAATCGTGACAAAATTTGTTCCAAATAGTCACGGTTTCATCAGAAACCGTGACCAATTTTAGTCACGGTTTCATAAGAAAACCGTGACAAAATTGGTGACCAAACTGTTATGATGAAAATTTCAGTGACCCATTTGTTAATTCATCGAATTATAGGACCAGACTCTGAGCTCCTTCAGTTATGCAAAATGATCCACAAAATTAAAATGTTCAGAAAACGTCCCGATTAATTACGAAGTAGTCACTTAATTTATTAATTGTGTCAAATGGAAAAATTACATTTTGTCGATATAATTAACAAAAATTACAATTTAATCCTTTGCCGCTGCAATCCTTCATCGTTGCGGTCGTTGCCATCGTTACCGCTGCCGTCATTGCCGTTGCCGTCGTCGCCGTTGATTTCATTGCTTCCCAGAACTCAACGCCACTGTCTTCTTCAATTCCCACAACACCATTGCTGAATCTGGAGATTGATGTCGCGGTGGAGATTGCTTCGACAGAGGAGAACGGAAAGCTGGAGAAGACTCGGCATCGTCGGTGTTTTGGAAGAGTGGAATCGGAGTGAAGATGATGTCCGCGGCGGGAATTGTTTTGGCAGAGGAGAAGGGGAAGCCGGAGAAGACTCGGCAGCGCCGATGTTTCAGAAGAGGGTTGTCGGCGACGGGGAGTGTTTCGGCAGAGGAGAAGGGGAAGGAAGGCGAAGGAAGAAGAGAAGAAGAAGTCGAGATCCAGATCTGGATTTGCTGGTTAATGAAGGTGAAGGAAGAAGGAAGAAGATGAAGTTGAAGAAAAGAAGAAGAAGTCATCGGGGATGAAGAAGAGAGAGAAGGGAAGAAGTCTGGATTGCCAACGTGGACTGCACGTTCCGGATTGCCAACGTGGAACATCATTAGTCACGGTTTTTAAAAAACCGTGACTAATTTAGTCACGGTTTTATAAAGAACTGTGACTAAATTAGTCATGGTTTCTTAAAAATTGTGACTAATCTGTCACGGTTTTATGAAACCGTGACTAATTAGACATGGTTTCTTAAAAACCGTGACTAATTAATCACGGTTTCTTATCTTACTCCGAGAAAATCTAATCTTGATGAATCCTAGAAACTCCTGAGTTAAGCCTCGCTAATCCTCTCTCCATCGTCTCTTCAAAGCTCTGAGTTCTCCCTCCGAGAGTGTCTGGTTCGTCGGGGCAGAAAGAAGAATGAAAAGTGTGTTTTTCTCTTTCCACGACTGAATTAAAACTAGGATTTTTCGTCAGAGGAAGAAACACGCCGTGTTGTATGACAACACACGCCGTGTTGTATGACAACACACGCCGTGTTGTTATGTAGAACACGCCGTGTTGTATGATAAAACACGTCGTGTTTCTTATAGAAACACGATGTGTGTCTTGCCGTTCCCAGCAGCTCCTCCCATCGGTCTCTCTAGTCTCGCGTGCTCGTCCCCAATCGTCATGGACCACCTGAAATGAACCAAAAACGTGCAAAACACATAAAACGGCCCCAAAGGGCCAAGGGGTACGGAACTCACTCAAAACCATGCAAATTGGACATATAAGTCACTAAAAATGTCGTCTAATGCGAAGATGAATACGCCAAAAATGAGATGCATCACCTTTCTTATGTATTGCTATTAAATAGTAGCTCAAATATACCTTTTCATTCTATGTAGAAGCCTCGGGAGGAAGCAAAGAGTCGGAGACGCACATAGAGACAAAGAAATATTCCAATGCAGAGACATGTACTCTGTTTTGAATCGATTTATTATTGTTGCAAATTTATTCACTCTATTATTCATCACCTTATATTCATAATTATATAACTCTTTATTACAGGGTTTCTCTTTGATTTCCAGCTGCATTATTTTGGTATTTTCATCTGCATTGTTAAGTGAAGCAAGCAATAAACCCTAGTTCAAGCTCACCAACAAACTTAGAGCATCATAGAAATGATCTTGGCACAAGTGAAGATAATGCAGTTCCAGCTCCAGGCTTCAGCTAAGGAAGCTACAAAGCTCATTACATATATTGACGATTCAGGTGGAAACAAGAATGATTAGTAAATCTCAACACCAACGAAACTCAGACTGCGAATGTATCATCAAGTTTGCTTATGAAATGACCCTTGCCTACTAGCTTATTTGTCTTCATTGATGATTTCCGGAGATAGTACTACTTCTGCATTGAAATTCTTTATTACTTTTTTTCTTTTTTTGGTAAAAAGACGGGTGCAAGCACCCTTAGCTATTAATCAAAATCTGGCGAGGAAAAGAAACCCCGATACAATCACAAATTAAGGCATTCCTAATATCATGAGGAAGCACAGAAAGCAAATGGGTTCCAAACCCAAGGTCGTGTCCCATATGTGCGAGAAGATCGGCTACCCGATTTGTTTCACGGTAGCTATGATTGAAAGCCACCTGCCAGTCGGATGACACTCGATTTGACGTGATTATCAGCCTCATTTAAGCGACATTTCCTTGCTTGAAACGTGGTTTTAGTAGTAAAATAGCGAATATTCACTCAACTACCCTATTTCCTACCGATTTGGTTACTTTGGCCCTTTTAGGGTCTATTTGATGGTTTTCTAGTGTTTTTGTGAAAGCACAGGTTTTTGCCATCATTTATGTAGCCACAGACGTGTTCAAGACCTCAAGGAGTGAACCGGAATCGAACCAGAAATCGAACCCGAGTCAGAACCGAAGATCCAACTGCCCAGCACAATGTTTTCGCCGAAAAGACTATGAGGATTTCGGCGAAAATACCTTCAGAAACTCACAGGCAACGTCAGCTGATTTACACTGAAGTTTTCGGCGAAAACCTCCTACAGTTTTCGCCAAAAATCATAGAAGAAATCAAACAGGGGATTTTAACTAAAGTTTTTGGCGAAAATTATTTGATATTTTCTCCGAAAATATCTTCCAAATCCGGCGCTGTATTGGAAACCCTAAGCGTACCTATTTAAAGAGAAGCAACCAGCAGCCAAAAGGGGGAATCATTATTCAACTTTTCAAAATCAGACTTTTGAGAGTCAGCCGACTCTAGGGTCGATAGATAGAGTTTAGAGAGTTCAAAGATCCGTGGAGAGATCGTGACGCCATCCTTCACCTCGGAGAACTCGGAGCTTAAAGTTGAAGTTCCAGGAGATTGAAGCTTCGCGGGAGTCGTCAGAATTAGGTTTTTCAGTTCTTATCTGTTCTTCCTTTGTATGATGATCTTCATTGTTGCCTTTGATTCTCTTGTTTCTGATATGAGTAACTGAACTTGTAGAGCTTAGATTAGATGAACCCTAAGTGACCCAGGGCTTTAAAGCGGTCACGGATCGGCGGTAATTAGATTCGAAGTTCAATCAGTTTCTCTTTGCATAGTTGTTTTGTTCTTGATTGTTTATGTTTCTTCTCTGGTTGATCGCCTAGATTAGGTTTTTGCAAGTTAGGGTTAGTCGCCAGACATCTCCCTGCTTTGGCGCATAAACTTGTCTTCCTTGATTACCTAGTTTAGATTCTTGTTAAGTTGAGGATAGAAGCGAACGCTCGCCTCTCTTTAAAACATCAATTCAACCAGTTAACCTTATAATTAGAGTGTGCCTTTTGTAGGAACCGGTTAGGGTTAATCCACTGCAAGAGTAACTCATAAATCACTAGTAATCGCACCAGTTAATTAAGTCGTTGCGAGAGGCGACCGTACCCGGGCGGCTAGTTAATCTTGGTAGTTAGAACGGATAGAGCGAACGTTCGCCGGTCTTAAACCTAAGGGTAAGGAGTTATGGTGGTGTATAGAAACCGATTGAATTAAAATTGAAAACCGCTGATCTTGTGATTGCCGTTGCTCTGGTGATCTAAGGGGGATTCAAAATCTAAGTTCGTCTATCTTCTCGTTAGTCAACCTTTTACTTTTCTGTCTTTTATTTTCCTTTGTTCATTAGATTAGAAGTCGTGGAACTCACACCACGCACTAAGTGCTTAAACCTGAATAAATTGTCAGCTTCTTTGAGTAGTCAATTAGTAGAAACCCTGTGGAATACGATCTACCCTAGCTTCACAGCTTGGTAGTATTTGATACCGCTAAAACTGCAGCATCAAATTGGCGCCGTTGCCGGGGACTCTTCTAATTGTTTGAAAGAAGAGTTGGCAAATTATTCTTCTACCTTTCCGCCTTACCATTTATTATCCTCCATATTTTCATGATTTACCTAGGTAGTGTTTTTGAGTTTTAATTATCCAGGATTACAGGTGGGATGACCAGTACCAAGGGTGGTACATCAATGAAGCACCATATATCCCAAGAGATGGATTTACACACTTATGAGCATCAACAATGGATGGCAAGCACCCAAGCCGCGATCGACAACCTCCAATCAATGGACGATGTTGTTGATGCATGGAACACCGCGCTCAAGCGACTAGGGCAATTGAAGGGAGAAGAAGCTCCAGAACATTTCGAATAAGAGCCAGAAGCTACACACCACCAACAAAATCACCAAGAGGTGTATATACCGGCTCATCAGCATCGACAACAGACGGCAAGAGTAGAATCCGCCTTGGATGATCTCCTTTCGAAGCTACAAGCTCGTAACATGGTGGATGTCGAGCTCGAGCAACCAAATCCACTAATGGAAGAAGATGCACAAGAGCCGTACGAAGATGAACATGACAATCTCACCCATAACTATTGTGAGCTAGAAGCATCTGATGAAGAATCCTTGGCGGTGGCGGTTGATGAAGACAAAGAGCCAATCCATCTTGAAGTTGAAGCCGAAGAGGAGCACGAAGAAATCGAGGAGATATCCTCAATAGAGCTTCCGCCGAGCCAACCTATAGATCAAGCCAGAGACGAGCACGTGGGGATCGAAGACGTCAGGGGTTTGGAAGCATACATACTCGATCCTGAGAAACCTCTTGATGAGCATCAGGTGCAGAAGATGGAGCTCATTGACCATGCCACGCCGTACTACCTCTTTCCTCCTCCAGTAGGAGAATTCGAGAAGAACTGGTCATCCAACCAGAACCACGATCTACTGGAGCACTACCGGTTACATCACCCTGCTGGAGTGCTACATGGCACTCATCCGATGTCCTTGAAGAAGACGATTGACTTCAAGGAACTCCTAAGTTGGGGTCCCTAACAGGTACCGTCCGGCTCAAGGACGTTAAAAGAGAGCGCTTCGTGGAAGGCAACCCACGGCTGGAGTCTGTTTTTGAATTATTGAGTCAGTTTTTTTCGTCGTTCGAGTCGGTTTCGGGGAGCCAAAGTGTCAGTTTTCTTTTATTTTCATCTGTTTTAATTTTCTGTGTTAGGTCAAATTTTCGCCGAAAATTCCTCAGATTTTTCGGCGAAAACCTTAGTTTGTTCGGTCTGTTTTCCAGTGGGTTTTCAAAGTTGTTTTCGCCGAAAAACTTCTAAAGTTTTCGGCGAAAACCTTAGTCTGTTTGAGTCTGTTCTGTTTTTGAAGTAGTTTTCGCCGAAAACTTCTAAAGTTTTCGGCGAAAATGCTTAGTTAAGTCGTCTGTCTTTGTTTTCAAAGTAGTTTTCGCCGAAAACTTCACCTGTTTTTCGGCGAAAACTTTACTTGGGTCAGAAAATTTTCGAAAACCTTTAAAAAAAAAGAGTCAAAATATTTTCAAAATTCCCCTAACCGTCTTTGTTCGACTTTTATTATGTGTTGATCCGGGACACTTGTCCCGGTATCCTTTTGATCTTTTTGTTATTTTTGTTTTTGTAGGAACTTGAGTAGCTACTCCGCTCTACTCCGGACTCTCCGTGTTCATCCACTACACCGACCATCACCTTCCAGGTTCTTCGTATCTCTCTACTCTAGTTTAGTCCTGTGAGGACACAGAACCGTTTAAGTGTGGGGTAGGATTCTAGGGTTATGCATGATCTTGCTTAATTTTCTGTGATTCTATGGTTCATTTTTGAAATTTCTCTAGCACAGAATTGCTCAATTCTTGACTTTTGATGTTAAATTGACTTCAATTTTGATCAATGACATCTAGACTGTTCCACTTAGAACCTGTAACCAACGTGTCAGAACTGATATTAAATGAGTCTAGGTCAGAACAGATCATAAATCACTTCTGTAGTTGAAACTTGAATTAATTGAATTAATTGGTTTGTTAATAACAAAGCTCGATAACACCATTCTAAGATGATAAATGCTAGCTTCTCCCATGTTTTCACTCCATATTTGATCACCTGTGATTGTGGCTTGAGATTAGATGGAAATCCAATTCGAAATCTTGTGTAAAAAGTTATAACTAGCTAGGATTAAGTGGCTAAATTGTTAAATCAAGTAATAAAGTTGTGCAAATCAATGCTAAGTTCTTTAAAGTGCTGAAAATAAAGCTAGGCAAGCCCGACACCTAAGTGAAGTGTTCGGGTTGAGCACTAGCATAAACACAAAATACTGTGAGCTAGGCAGGTCCAACACCTAAGTGAAGTGTTTGGTAACGAGCACTAGTATGCAGTAAATAAATTGAACGAGAAGTTGAAACTTGAAATAAATTGTTGTTTAAATCAGTCCTAGCTAGAACATGTAACGCACAGATCTAGAAAAGGATGAAGTTGAGTCGATAGCCACGTCACTTTTCCTACCTCCGCGTCCACATCATGGCTAGAGCTTAAAGTCTTTTTGATTAGAATTGGTGTTATCGTAGTCGGTTAATCATGATTAACTGTTTTGCCTTGAAACGAGCTTTATTGAAACTACTACTTCAAGTGTGCAGAAAACAGTGAGATCGAAACTTGTTTGGTTGACGTTTTGCATGTGTAGGTCACATTTTCTACGTGGAACAGTCTAAACCAAATTGTTAGAATTGAATCTCGGTTTAATCTCGTGTCATTTGTGAATTTGAGTGTGTTCTAGTTCAGTTTGCTTGAGGACAAGCAAAAGCTTAAGTGTGGGGTATTGATGACACTCGATTTGACGTGATTATCAGCCTCATTTAAGCGACACTTCCTTGCTTGAAACGTGGTTTTAGGAGTAAAATAGCGAATATTCACTCAACTACCCTATTTCCTACTGATTTGGTTACTTTGGCCCTTTTTGGGTCTATTTGATGGTTTTCTAGTGTTTTTGTGAAAGCACAGGTTTTTGCCATTATTTATGTAGCCACGGACGTGTTCAAGACCTCAAGGAGTGAACCAGAATCGAACCAGAAATCGAATCAGAGTCAGAACCAAAGATCCAACTGCCCAGCACAATGTTTTCGCCGAAAAGACTATGAGGATTTCGGCGAAAATACCTTCGGAAACTCACAGGCAACGTCAGCTGATTTACACTGAAGTTTTCGGCGAAAACCTCTTTAAGTTTTCGCCGAAAATCATAGAAGAATTCAAACAGGGGATTTTAACTAAAGTTTTCGGCGAAAATTATTTGATATTTTCGCCGAAAATATCTTCCAAATCCGGCGCTGTATTGGAAACCCTAAGCGTACCTATTTAAAGAGAAGCAGCCGGCAGCCAAAAGGGGGAATCATTATTCATCTTTTCAAAATCAGACTTTTGAGAGTCAGCCGACTCTAGGGTCGATAGATAGAGTTTAGAGAGTTCGAAGATCCGTGGAGAGATCGTGATGCCATCCTTCACCTCTGAGAACTCGAAGCTTAATGTTGAAGTTCCAGGAGATTGAAGCTTCGCGGGAGTCGTCAGAATTAGGTTTTTCAGTTCTTATCTGTTCTTCCTCTGTATGATGATCTTCATTGTTGCCTTTGATTCTCTTGTTTCTGATATGAGTAACTGAACTTGTAGAGCTTAGATTAGATGAACCCTAAGTGACCCAGGGCTTTAAAGCGGTCACAGATCGGCGGTAATTAGATTCGAAGTTCAATCAGTTTCTCTTTGCATGGTTGTTTTGTTCTTGATTGTTAATGTTTCTTCTCTGGTTGATCGCCTAGATTAGGTTTTTGCAAGTTAGGGTTAGTCGCCAGACATCTCCCTGCTTTGGCGCATAAACTTGTCTTCCTTGATCACCTAGTTTAGATTCTTGTTAAGTTGAGGATAGAAGCGAACACTCGCCTCTCTTTAAAACATCAATTCAACCAGTTAACCTTATAATTGGAGTGTGCCTTTTGTAGGAACCGGTTAGGGTTAATCCACTGCAAGAGTAACTCATAAATCACTAGTAATCGCACCAGTTAATTAAGTCGTTGCGAGAGGCGACCGTACCCGGGCGGCTAGTTAATCTTGGTAGTTAGAACGGATAGAGCGAACGTTCGCCGGTCTTAAACCTAAGGGTAAGGATTTATGGTGGTGTATAGAAACCGATTGAATTAAAATTGAAAACCGCTGATCTTGTGATTGCCGTTGCTCTGGTGATCTAAGGGGGATTCGAAATCTAAGTTCGTCTATCTTCTCGTTAGTCAACCTTTTACTTTTCTGTCTTTTATTTTCCTTTGTTCATTAGATTAGAAGTCGTGGAACTCACACCACGCACTAAGTGCTTAAACCTGAATAAATTGTCAGCTTCTTTGAGTAGTCAATTAGTAGAAACCCTGTGGAATACGATCTACCCTAGCTTCACAGCTTGGTAGTATTTGATACCGCTAAAACTGCAGCATCACAGTCCCTTGAACGAAGCTGCTGAATGTGGCGAAGGATTGGCCCATGCCTCGAGTCGAGCGGCCCTGCCCCTTCAATGGACGTGACTGCCGCCTGAGAGTCAAGTTCCACGATCACCTTTCGAGCACCCAGATCCCAAGCGAGATGGAGCCCGATCTCCGCTCCACGGAGCTCCGCTCTCATGATCGAGAACGAACCCAAATTCGCCGCAAAGGCAGCCAGCTCTCGCCGCTCCGAGTCTCTGATGACCCCGCCTGCCGCCGCCACACTTCCAGGGGAAAGCACAGACCCATCCGAGTTGACTTTAACCCAACCAACTGGCGGAGGAATCCAGCTCAGGAGGGCTTCTCTACGACGGGTGGAGGTGGATGATAAGCTTTGCGAGTGATGGACGTTGTAGGACGTATCAAATAAACTACCAAGCTGGAAAGGTAGGGTAGATCGTATTCCACGGGCCTTCTTTAATTGTCTACTCAAATATAAGGGCAAATTACTCAAGTTTAAACATGTTGTGCGTGGTGTGAGTTCCACGACTTCTAATTCTAGAAAATGCAAGGAAATTAAAAACTAAAACTGAAAGACAGAGTGAAAGATTGGTTTGACTTAACAAAGATGACAGACAAGCTTAGACTTTGAATCCCCCTTAGTTCACCAGAGCATTGGCGATCAACAGATCAGCGGATTTCGATTCTCGTTCAATCAATTCTAAGACACCACCATAACTCCTGACCCTTAGGTTTAAGACTGGCGAACGTTCGCTCTATCCGATCTGGCTACCAAGATTAATTAGTCGCCCGGGTACGGTCGCCTCTCGCAACGACTTAACTAACTGGTGGAATTACTAACGATTTATGAGTTACTCTTGCAGTGGATTAACCCTAACTGGTTCCTACGAAAGGCACACTCCAATGAATAGGTTAATTGCTCGATTTGATGTTTTAAAGTAAGGCGATCGTTCGCTTCTATCCTTAGCTTAACAAGAATCTAATCTAGGTGATCAATCCAGATAAGAAACATAAACAACGAAGAACAAATCAAACATGAACGAGAAAATGATTGAACTTTGAATCTAATCACTGTCGATCCGTGACCGCTTTAAAGCCCTGGGTCACTTAGGGTTCATCTAGTCTAAGCTCTACGAGTTTAGCTAATCAGGTTCATAACAAAAGAATCAAAGACAAAGACTGAGTTCATCTTGAACAGAGGAAGAACAGAAAAGGATCTGAAAAACCTAATTAAGACGACTCCGGCGAAGCTTCGATCTCCGGTAATCTTCAATCCTAGCTCCGAGTCTCCGAGGTGAAGGGATGGCGTCACGATCTCTTCCAGGCTCTTCGAACTCTAAACTCTCCTCCAGAACTCCAGAGAATTCTGAAATTATGTTGTATTATGCGGTGTGTTTGTTATTGGGCCGCCGGTTAAGTATTTATACTTAACCCTAATACCGCCAGATTTTGCCTTGAATTCTCGCCGAAAAACCTCTGAAGTTTTCACCGAAAATTCCTTTGTAAATGACTTGAATGCTCGGCTGTTTCTCCTGTGATTTTTGGACCTTAGGGTTCTCGGCGAGAACTTGGAGTTTTCGTCGAAAACTTCTCTTTGTGACTCAGCCGATTTCTTCTTGAGGTTTTGCCGAAAACCTGGGGGATTTTTCACCGAAAACTGTAGTGTAAATTGGAGCAGGATTTGATTCGACTTGATTGACTTCTCAAATCGATTCTGGTGCGATTCCTCGAGGTTCCAACGCCTTAGACACGTCCTTGGCTACTTTATTTGATGGCAAAAACCTGTGCTATCATGAAAACACTAGAAAACCATCAAATAGACCCGAAACGGGCCAAAGTAACACAAATGGCACGAGATAGAGCAGTTGAGTGAATATTCGCTATTCTACCCTAAAAACCATGTCTTAAGCAAGGAAATGTCGCTTAAATGAGGCTAATAATCACGTCAAATCGAGTGTCATCAACGAGTTTGCTTTCATTGTCTCTCGAACCCCGACGATCCAATAAAGGACTCGTAGGCGAAGCTGATCACTAGCCACAAGAACATTATCAAACACCGCCTCGTTTCTCGCCTTCCAGAGTAGCCAAGCAACAATCCCGACAAGTTGACCCCTAGTTGGGGATTTGAGCTCATGGGCCAACCAATCTCGGGCATTTCCTGAAAAGAAGATGTTAATTAGAGTCAGTAGCGGGGATGAAATTCTCCCAGACACGCTTCGCAAAATGACAATCCCTCAACACATGCAAGAGGTCCTCAACATTGGTACTGCAACGTCCACACCCGTCATCCGTAGCAAGGTGTCTTCTCTTCCTTTCGGCATTAGTGAGGATCCTACCATGTGAAGCCAACCAAAGAAAAAATCACACGCGATTCAGCCCTTGCCACTGCCAAACTGTTGACCAAATGCTATCTGGAGCTCCTGCATTGCAAGCAGCTAACACTTCGTAAGCAGATTTAATCGAAAAAACCACCTTTGGGTCCGGCCCCCATATGATTTCATCTTCACCACTATCCGGGTCTGGTGGTTTGATACCAGCAATATGCTCCACCACCTGATGGGGTAGAGCCCCCTCCAGAAAGGCCCAATCCCAATCTCCATCGGCCGAAGCTGCTTTCGCCACAGACCTCTCACTCTCCAGCTCGCTGAGCTCCTGTCGAGCCACATCAGCCAGCACCACTCCACTATCGAGCCACGAATCAAACAAGAACGACGTTTCCCGCCCATTCCGGATACTCTTTTGGCACGCCTTCCTCAGGGTTGGCCACACAGCTCTAATTCCACGCCAAAGACGCGAGCCCCAATTTAAACGTCTGATAGTAATGCATCCATTCACTTCTTTGAGGTATTTAGACGTAATCACACGGAGCCACAGCTTGCTCGGGTCTTTAAGGATCTTCCACCCGAGTTTCATCATAAACGCCTCATTGAGCTCCTTTGCCTGTCTAAGACCGAGTCCGCCCTGCGCCTTAGGCCTGCAAATAACATCCCACGAAAGTAAGTGAATTTTCCATTGTTCAGACAAGTCTCCCCACACAAAGCTTTTAATTTTTGAATCAATGGATTTCATAATAGAAGCAGGGAGAGTAGACGTCTACATCGCATAGGTTGGCAAAGCATTAAGGACCGACACCGCAAACGTCACCCTCCCCGCGAGGGAGAGCGAGTTGCGTTTCCAACCATCCAACTTTTTATCAAGCCGCTCAACGATATACTCATAAGTGCTATTCTTTACGCGCCCATGGAGGACAGGGACGCCAAGGTAGCGCCCAAGGTCAATCATTTCCGTAATACCAAGCACCCGACACGTGCGGCGACGATCATCCAGACCAGTATTACGAGAGAAAAAGATACGAGACTTATCAAGGCTCACCACTTGCCCAGATGCTTGGCAAAATTTGGTAAGGCACTCAGAGATCACCAGACACTGCTTAGGGTTAACTTCCCCAAAGAGGACGAGATCGTCCGCAGAAAAGAGGTGAGATAACCCCGGGCCGTCTTTCGCCAGCCGGATAGGTTTCCAAGACCCACCGGCAACAACACTCGAGATAAGGGTACTATCTTTCAATGCATAAAGTAAAAAAGAAAGGAGAGAGGGGACATCCCTGACGAAGACCTCTGCCAGGTTTGAACACGGGGGTCAAGCCGCCGTTCCAAAGCACCTGGGTAGTAGCTGAGGAGATGTAGCATCTAATAAGGTCGACCAACGCCTTCGGGATCTTCGCACTCTCGAGAGTATCAATAACAAAGCTCCATTCCAGCCTGTCGTACGCCTTCGCCAAGTCCAGCTTGATTGTCATCCACCCTTTCTTCCCTGATCTGTACGGCATGGAATGGACCACTTCCTGGAGGATGATAATGTTATCGGCTGTATGCCGACCAGGACCAAAGCTTGTTTGGGTTTCGCTCACTAGCTTTGCCATATGACCACGCAAACGTTTCACAATCACCTTAGCCATAATTTTGTAGGACACATTGCAAAGGCTTATAGGCCGGAATTGAGAGAGAGACTCTAGGTTGTGAAGCTTAGGAATGAGCACAATGATTGTTTGGTTCACTTTCGCAATGGCCGTCGGGTTCCTGAAACAGAAAGCAAGGAATTCAGAAACATCTTTACCCATAGTTGACCAGCATTTTTGAAAAAAAAATTGGATGGAAACCATCCTTCCCTGGCGCTGTAAGGCTCCCCATCGACTTAATTGCATTGTGGATTTCACACAACTCAAGGTCTCTGCCCACCAGCTGCGCTTCGTCAATCGTCAGGGGGTTCTCAAAACACGCCTCCCCCTGGTTAAAAGGGATGGTCGCACCAGCCGTGAAAAGACCTTGGAAATGCTTGATCGCCATTTGCATCAGCTCGTCGTTATAAAAAATCCAAGCTCCATCCCCATTTTTCAGCCCATTAATATGGTTGACTTTCCGTCTGCGGAGGGTTGACAACGGAAATAATCTCGTGTTCCGGTCACCTTCAAGGTTCCAACGGATCCGAGATTTCTGAAGCCAAAGCACCTCCTCCTGCCAGAGCGTTTTTTCAAGCTCCACCCTAATCTCATTTTCCTCGTCCGAGAACCTATTGATGCGCCCATGACCATTTCTTTCTTCTAGCCATTTCAGACGTTTCAGGAGAGCTCATTTTCGGACAAAGATGTTTCCGAACACCTCTTCATTCCACTATTTGCATTGGCCTTGGAGTTCCTGCAAAGACACATCAATATCCTTCCAAGCCTTCCAGCTGTTGTCAAGCATAGGGAAAAAGTCATCGTGACTAAGCCAAGCTGAGTTAAAACGGAAGGGTCTTATCGATCTAACATGTGCAAAATCTTTGTCCAGCCTGATGAGGAGAGGCCGGTGATCAGAGCTCAAGCGCTCGATGTGGAAGTTGGCGAACTTGGGAAATAAGCGAATCCAGTTATCATTACAGAGGGCTCGGTCGATCCTTTGCCGGAGGGAACCCCTGAACCATGTGAATTTTGGACCCGTGAACCCCAAGTCCAGGAGTCCACACGTCGTAATGCAGTCCCTGAATTCCCTCGCATTTGGAATATTGAAATCAGCACCGCCAATTTTCTCTGACACACTAGTCATCGCGTTAAAATCCCCAAGAAGGATCCACGCAAGGCTGGAGTTCTGCCCAAGAGTTTTAATGTCTGACCAAAGCACCTTTCTGCCGACAACCTGAGGAGAAGCGTAGATCACAGTAGCGAGGAACTTCACGTTATCCTCCGTCACAACCTCCACGTGGATGAACTGATTGGATGAGCTAATTCTGTGAATTTGGATCAGGGGATCATTCCACATTAGCCAAATCCCTCCGCTAAAGCCACGAGCTTCCACCACAATCGAGAACTGGAAGCCCAACTTCGCGCGAACAAACCGACCACTTGCTCCGCTGATCCGAGGCTCGAGGATCGCCACCACTGAAGGCTTATACACCTGCATATAATGCTTGAAAGTAGACAAGAAGGATTTTTTGCCGGCACCCCGATAGTTCCAGGAAAAGAAACAATCCATAAAAACAAGAGCAAGAAGACGGACCGGGTCAGAGAGGAAGAACCTCATCAAGCGGTTTCTGGGAGGTTGAGATCCAAGTCCCCCGAACAGGGAGCTTCTTCACCAACCAATTCCATCGCCATAGCTTCCGTCTCGCCCTCCTCCAAACCAGCCAGACCCAACACATCGGGGTTCCGTCCACCCGACGCCTCACCAGAAGCTTTGTCGCAGGGGATACTGGCCTTAAGAATGCGCTCCTCAATCAGATTTTCCTTATTACTTTTTTTCTCATATTTCTTTGAATAGTTATGGAATTAAGAACTTGAAGCCTCCCGTTAACTTTGTTCAAGGTAGATTAGTATCATATCAAATACATTTGTCATGTTTTGTGTTTTGAATGAATTATTATTGCTTTAAACTTAATGAACTGATTATTTATTGTCTTATTAATGGTATATACATTTATAGCTTAACCTACAAGTGAGTATTGTGTTTCCAATTCTATCTAAAACCCAGCGACATCGCGCGGCCATCGTAATCTAGTTAATATAAAGGCGTCATGCATTCATGTGGCTATGTTAATGCAGAACAAAAAACGAAACAAACCCAACTGATATTCGATACGATATTCCAAAATCTTGGGATGGGGAGATTGTATTGCTTCCTTTCCTTGCTAATATTATCAAAACCCTCCGGTAAGCCCCTTGCTTTTCAACCAAGAAAGTGCCTTTGGGGGCAATTTAGTCCAAAAGTCAATATTCCGAGATCCAAACAACCGGAACTATCCAGGACAAAAGGCTAAATAAAAATAAATAAATAAAACAAAACCCTTTTGTCATATGAAAAAACTTTATTATATTTTAAAAAAGAAAACAGAAAAGGCAACCCCCGACATTGGGTCATTTAAAATGAAGAGAAGAGATGAGGCAATAGAAGAACTTATAACAACAATCCCATTCCCAAAGCCAAATGCCAAACAAGTCAAGAAAAGAATTCCAAATTCCGTCCGCTATTCCTATTCCCTCATTAGTCAGTCATTACTATATATACACACTTCCTTCCTTCTCTTCCAAATTCCCTCTCTTCTCTTCTCCTTCTTCCCTTAATAATAATTATAACATGGCATTTACATCATCTTTTCCCCTCAAAATATCTATCCTACACCGTCTTCTCTTCCTCCTCTTTTGTATCTCCATCTCTTCAGGTATATTTACAACTCCATCCCTTACTAATTCACTTTCATTCTTTCAATACAATATTATTAAAATCTGTTATTTTGTTTCACTTTGGCTTTGTAAGATTACCGAGTAACATCTCTAGGGATCAACTACGGCCAAGTAGGCAACAATCTCCCACAGCCAGACACGGTCCTCGATCTCCTAACTTCCCTCCGCGTCACCAAGACACGAATCTACGACACCAACCCACAAGTCCTAACAGCATTTGCCAATTCCCAAGTCGAACTCATCGTCACCATCGAAAACCAAATGCTAGCCACCCTAATGGACCCACAACAAGCCCTCCAATGGGTCACCACCCACATCAAACCGTACTACCCCGCCACCAAAATCACTGGTATCTCAGTTGGCAATGAAGTCTTCACCGACGACGACACAACCCTCCTCGCCAATCTTGTCCCCGCCATGGTCAGCATCCACAGTGCATTAGTCCAACTAGGCCTAGACCGCTACATTCAACTCTCGACGTCGCATTCCCTAGCCGTACTTGACCAATCATACCCTCCTTCCGCGGGGACATTCAAACAGGAGGTGTCCACAGCCATGTCACAATTCCTACAATTCCTCTCGGCCACGAAAGCGCCATTCTGGATCAATGCGTACCCGTACTTCGCATACAAGGATGACCCAACTGGGATTCCTTTGGACTACGTGCTCTTCAACCCTAACCAAGGGATGGTTGATCCTTACACAAGACTTCATTACGACAACATGTTGTACGCCATGGTTGACGCAGTCATCTTCGCTATGGCCAAGTTGGGCTACGGGAGGATCGAGGTTCGGGTGTCGGAGACTGGTTGGCCATCTAGAGGGGACGCTGATGAGGTTGGTGCCACGGTGCAGAATGCGGCGTCGTATAATAAGAATCTTTTGAGGAGGCAGCTTGGTAACCAAGGAACTCCGTTACGGCCTAGGAGTAGACTTGAGGTTTACCTATTCGCTTTGTTTAATGAGGATATGAAGCCTGGGCCCACCTCTGAGAGGAATTACGGCCTATACCAGCCTGATCTTACCATGGTTTATAATGTCGGACTTTCTTCTCGTACCGGTACTTCCGCCGCCACTGCCACCACCTCATCTATCCCTTCTTCTTCTTCTTCTTCCATTTCTGTTTCATCAGCAGCAACTAAGGTAAACTAACTATTATTATTATTATTTTAATCCTTTGTTTTTGTTTGGTTATTGTAAATTGGCTATTTCTATAAAAAAATAAATAAATAAATAAAACAAAGACCTTTCTTTTATACTAATATACTTAATCCTGTCTGATAAAAGAAACTAAGATGTTCATTTCTGTGGGCCAAAATGAATAAAGGCATTGTGTAGTCATGTTTGACTTAATGGTCAAGGAATTCGGTGGGGTCATCATGAAAAGGATGAGATAATGCTAATGTAATGAAACACGGGCGAGCTAGCTATATTGTTAATTGGTTTTGGAGCAATGCTAATGGAATGCTGATCATGGATTAATATACGTACAGGGAGCTCAAAGGGGATATCATCATAACTTGGTGTACAACTTGATGTTTGTTTATTTGGTCTTCTTGGTCCCAAGACAATGAATATATATTACTAAAGCAGCAATAAGGATAGTACTGGAGGAGGAGCATCCCTATGTTTCATGAATCAGCTAGGGTCACAGTAGTACCTTTCAAAATGACAAAGGCATGCTGAGGATTTGTCCAGTACGACATCGTAGTCATTGACATACACATTCGGACAATTTCTCTACCACAAGAAAATTCGATCATCTCGGACGTTGGAAACTGGAATGAGGTAGGTGGTGTCAAATGATGCTCACGTTGAAGATGGTACAGAGTATAACCGGTTGCTTGAAATTAATGATTGTCGTTTCATTCAGGATTAGTAGTGATGTAACTTGCAGAAGATTGAATTTGTTAAATCATTATTCTCTCTTTTAGTATTAGAAATTATATGGCCTAAGCTATCCATGTATATGTATTATATAAAGAGAAAGAGACTATGCAGTTGTAACATGAGACAACGTACGTATGTATATGTATTATATAAAGAAAAGAGGTGGAAAGAAATCTTTTGCGAATGAGATTTGCATAGTTTGGAGATTCCGGGTTTTTTGGTTTGGTGTTACAGGGCGCTTCTGGCAGTTAGTTTTTTTGGGGTTGGCGTTTTCCTTAGACCTTGTGGAGGCTTCTTTCTATACAAAGTTTGGCTCGATGTTTATATGATAGTTACCATTCATAAAAAAAAATAATTAGTCACGAGATGGATTATAATTTTGTGGGTGATGATTAAACCTCTATTTCACGATTAAGGATAATATACGTGGCAACAATACCACGTATCGACAATCGAGTTTAAACAATGTCAATTCTGAAGGTAACTTGACCCTAAAGGAAGGTATGTTTTTTTGGTGAATATAAATCCAGAAGCAGAAATATGGGTGATCAGCTAAGCAGAAGTTGATTCCTTTACTGGGCCAATCCCTTTCTGAAAAGGGATCTTTTTAGGGGTGAGGCTTAGTTGGAGATGATGAATGAGGGAACGTGTGTGCACATGGAACCCAACAAAATAGTGTCTGTCTAGCTTCCAAGAGAGTATGTATATGTATATGTATATGTAATATACTTTTAAAGGACGGAATGAAAACTGATTGAGCATAACATGATAAGACATTGCACTACATAATGTTTTTTAGGCATCTAGCTAGCTACATTCATAAAGCATTAGTTGTTTTTTTTTTTTTAAAGAAGATTTTAGGGGTTTCAGCTAAATGTAGTTTCAGGGTTTCAGCTGCAGGAAGGAAGTTGGGTTGTAGATGTAGTTTGGTTACCTTTCGGCGGCTTGCTTACACATGTGTTAGTAGCAATAGTGGAATATACACAACACATTCATATGGTTGGGTTGGGCCCACCTTCACTTTGTTAACACGATCGACTTCTTTATTACAGAGTTCAGTCAGACACAACTGTGTCCGCAATCCATCATAACGATTCAGTTCCTCCCCTTTGGCGGATTCCGCAGTTTCCTTTTTGTTGCTAAATACAATGTTTTAAATCATATTTATTTTCTGTGATTTGGATGGGTGATTTAAGTGAATATGAATATTTTGATACTTAAAAGGAGTTATTTTTCGAGTAAACCATAATTAAAATGCGGAAATGCGAGTTGAGCAAGCTTACATCATACAGATAGACAAAATATAAAGAGTTCAGTGCAAGAGAATGACACACGATGTTTTATAACGTGGTTCGATTGCGATGTGTAGATCTACATCCACGCCCCGAAATATCGCTTAGGAGACGATGTTATTAAAATAATTGAGACCAACCGAACTCTAGGCTAGAGTACGATTGAGACATCGAAGGTACAATCCAACCTTCAAGAACCAACATTCCTAGGTAGATCTTACCTAGACCTATTTAGTAGACTCCAACTAAGCGTAACCTCCAACTCCGACCCGCCTTCTCCCCTCTGCTTCCTCCTCCCCCCGTCTCTCCCTTCTCCCCTATGCTTCCTCCTACTTCCTCCCTTCACTTCTCCTCTCTCTCCCTCTTTTTTCTTTTACCTCCTCATTTTGCCTCTCCCCATGTCCTCCTTACTTCCACCTCTGCCTCCCTCCTCTCTTCCCTCTCCTCTTCCTAAAAAATTCATATCTAAGTTTATGAGGAGAATGAGGGGAGAGGAGAAATAGAGCAGGGAGAACAGACAGAGGAATTGATGCTGCAGTTTTAGCGGTATCAAATAACTAATCTACCAAGGTAGACTAGATCGTATTCTACTCGAGGTCTCTTCTTCTTGTCTACTCAAATATGTTGGCAAATTACTCAGGTTTAAACAGGTTGTGCGTGGTGTGAGTTCCACAACTTCTAATCTAATAAAGCAGGAAAATAAAAGACAGAAAGATTAAAAGGTTGACTAACGAGAAGATAGACGAACTTAGATTTCGAATCCCCCTTAGATCACCAAGGCAACGACAATCACAAGACCAGCAGTTTTCGATTCTCGTTCAATCAATTTCTATAAACCACCATAACTCCTGACCCTTAGGTTTAAGACTGGCGAACGTTCGCTCTATCCGATCTAACTACCAAGATTACCTAGCCGCCCGGGTACGGTCGCCTCTCGCAACGACTTAATTAACTGGTGCAATTACTAATGATTTATGAGTTACTCTTGAAGCGGATTAACCCTAATCGGTTCCTACGAAAGGCATTATAAGGTTAACTGGTGGAATTGATGTTTTAAAGAGAGGCGAGCGTTCGCTTCTATCCTCAGCTTAACAAGAATCTAAACTAGGTGATCAAGGAAGACATGTTTAAGCGCCAAAGCAGGGAACCGTCTAGCGACTAACCCTAGCTTGCAAAAACCTAATCTAGGCGACCAACCAGAAAAGAAACATGAACAATCAAGAACAAAACAACCATGCAAAGAGAAACTGATTGAACTTCGAATCTAATTACCGCCAATCTGTGACCGCTTTAAAACCCTGGGTCACTTAGGGTTCATCTAATCTAAGCTCTACAAGTTCAGCTACTCATAATGATAACAGAAGAATCAAAGGCAATAAAGAAGATCATCATACAGAGGAAGAACAGATAAGAACTGAAAAACCTAATTCTGACGACTCCGGTGAAGCTTCGATCTCCTGGATCTTCAACTTTAAGCTCTGAGCTCTTCGAGGTGGAAGGATGGCATCACGATCTCTCCACGGATCTTCGAACTCTCTAAACTCTATCTATCGACCCTAAGGTCGTGGCTAATCAGCCAAAATTCGTGTGTATCTAATCTGGCTTCAAAAGTCTATATATAACCCCAGAAACCCTTTACAAGTTGGAAAAGGCTGAAAATTAGGGTTTCTGCCCGGATTTTTAAAGGAATTTTCGCCGAAAACATCACCAGATTTTCGCTGAAAATGTTAGTTAAAAACCAGCTCCAACTTGTTTCGATGATTCCCGCTCCGTTTGAACTCCGATTTGGTCCCCGTTTGAAGCGCTGGACTCGTGAGAGAGTCCTCTATAATGTGGTAACCTGGAGGCTCAACATAAAAGCTCACAAAAAGGGTAAAAATAGCCAATAAATGGACAATGTATGCACTAGGAGCCTAGAATTACATAATATACACATTTTCACCAAATATTCATCAGAATGGCATCAAAGGGGCATGAAATGTCGCTTAAATGGGGATGAAAATCACGTCAAATCGAGTGTCATCAATACCCCACACTTAAGCTTTTGCTTGTCCTCAAGCAAACTGAACTAGAACACACTCAAATTCACAAATGACACGAGATTAAACTGAGATTCAATTCTAACAATTTGGTTTAGACTGTTCCACGTAGAAACTTAACCTACACATGTAAGAACATCAACCAAACAAGTTTTCGATCTCACTAATTTCTGCACACTTCAAGTAGTGGTTTTAACAAAGCTCGTTTCTTGGCAAAACAATTAATCATAATTAACCGATTATGATAAACACCAATTCTAATCAAAAAGACTTTAAGCTCTAGCCATGATGTGGACGCGGAGGTAGGAAAAGTGAAGTGGCTATCGACTCGACTTCATCCGTTTCTAGATCTGTACGTTACATGTTCTAGCTAGGACCGCTTTAAATAACAATTTATTTCAAGATTCAAACTTTCTTCATTGATTTACTGCATACTAGTGCTCGATACCAAACACTTCACTTAGGTGTTGGACCTGCCTAGCTCACAGTATTTGTGCCTATGCTAGTGCTCAACCCGAACACTTCACTTAAGTGTCGGGCTTGCCTAGCTTTATTTTTAGCACTTAAAGAACTTAACAATTACTTTGAACAACTCAATTACTTGATTTAACAATTTAGTCACTTGATCCTAGCTAGTTATAACTTTTTACACAAGATTTTGAATTGGATTTCCATCTAATCTCAAGCCACAATCACAGGTGAACAAATATGGAGTGAAAACATGGGAGAAACTAGCATTTATCATCTTAGAACAGTGTTATCGAGCTTTGTGATTAACAAGCAAAACAATTTAATTAATTCATATTTCAACTACCGAAGTGATTTATGATCTGTTCTGACCTAGACTCATTTAATATCAGTGCCAACACGTTGGTTACAAGTTCTAAGTGGAACAGTCTAGACGTCATTGTTCAAAATTGAAGTCAATTTAACATCAAAAGTCAAGAATTGAGCAATTTTATGCTAGAGAAATTCAAAATTGAACCACGAAATCATAGAAAATCAAGCAAGATCATGCGTAATCCTAGCATCCTAGACCACACATAAACCGTTTTGTGTCCTCACAGGACTAAACTAGAGTAGAGAGATACGAAGAACCTGGAAGGTGATGGTCGGTGTAGTGGATGAACACGGAGAGTCCGGAGTAGCTACTCAAGATCCTACAAAACAAAAACAACAAAAAGATCAAAAGGATATAGGGACAAGTGTCCCAGATCCACACATAATAAAAGTCGACACGAAGAAGGTTTAGGGGAAATTTGAAAATATTTTGACTTTTTTCTTTCCCTTTTTTTTTCAAATTCACGGCACCGCATTCCTAGAGAAGTCTAGAATATCTAAGTTCAATCAGATCAGCAAAAATCACACCGAAACAGCAGGCACGCAAAATGAGGTAGACCGGTATTAAACTCGTCGAAATTCAACAATCATCATGTCAAACGATTCGAAATTGAAAACCCAACAACTAACCTTTAAGACATGACTCAAGAAAATGGACGGAAAGCGACGAAGTTGGCCAAAAACGTGAAAAACATGTTTCAGGGATAACTGGAGCTACAGAGCTCCAATTTGGACGATCAAGTATGCGTTCGAATCGGACCGAAAAAAGAAAACTTATTTACAAAAAACACAAGTTTTCGGCAAAAACTTTAGAAGTTTTCACCGAAAACATCTTCGAAAATAGGCAAAAAAATTTAGAGACGCTCACTATTTGATTTTTGGAATAGTTTTCGGCGAGAATTTGTAATTTTCGCCGAAAACCTATTTTTAAACCTTTTTTTTTAGTTTTCGAAAATTTTCTGACCCAATGAAGTGTTCGCTGAAAACTGGTGAAGTTTTCGGCGAAAACTACTTTGAAAGCAAAGACAGACGACTTAACTAAACATTTCGCCGAAAACATTAGAAGTTTTCGGCGAAAACTATTTCAAAAACAGAAACAGACTCAAACAGACTAAACATTTCGCCAAAAACTTTAGAAGTTTTCGACGAAAACAACTTTGAAAACCCACTGGAAAACAGACTCGAACAAATTTGACCTGACACAGAAAATTAAAACAGACGAAAATAAAAAAAACTGACATTTTGGCTCCCCGAAATCGACTCGAACGACGAAAAAGACTGACTCAATAATTCAAAAACGGACTCCAGCCGTGGGTTGCCTCCCACGAAGCGCTCTCTTTTAACGTCCTTGAGCCGGACGGTACCTGTTAGGGACCCCAACTCAGAAGTTCCTTGAAGTCAATCGTCTTCTTCAAGGTGTGCGGTTGAGTGCCATGTAGCACTCCAAAAGGGTGATGCAGCTGGTAGTGCTCCAGTAGATAGCGGTCTTGGTTGGATGACCAGTTCTTCTTGAATTCTCCTACTGGATGAGGAAAGAGGTTGTACGGCGCGGCATGATCAATGATCTCCATCTTCTCTACAAGTTGACTCGACGGAAGTGTAGGTGAGGGTATCTCCTCAATCTCTATGTGCTCCTCTTCGGCTTCAACTTCAGGATGGATTGACTCTATGTCTTCATCAATCACCACCGTCAAGGATTCTTCTAGTTTATAATAGTCATGGATAGGATCATCAGCTTCTTCTTCGAACAGCTCTTGAGCGTCTTCTATCATTAACTGCTTTGGTTGCTCGAGCTTGATGTCCATCGTGAGATGAGCTTGTAATATTGTAGAGATATCATCCAAGGCGGATAGGGTTCTCGACGAGCATTGTTGATGTTCATGAGCTTGTAGAATGATCTCTTCGTTATCTCTACCGCCACTTTGATGTGCTTGTCGGTGTATCTCTTGGTAACCTTGTAGCATTGAAGAGATCTTATCAAAGAGGGAGTCAAATCTCGCCGTCTGTTGTTGTTGTTGATGTAGCATTTCTCGGTAATCGTCGAGATATGGTGCTTCATTGTTGTACCACTCTTGGTACTGGTCATTCCACCTGTTATCCTGCATAATTGATGAACCGCCCGGTCGTTGTGCGGACGTTCAAACAAATAACTAACAAAGCTACAAAGCTAGGGTATATCGTATTCCACGGGTCTTCTATGATTGACTACTCAAATAAGCTAGCAAAATATTCGGGTTTAAACACTTCGTGCGTGGTGTGAGTTCCACGACTTCTAATTCTAAGAAATGCAGTGAAATTAAAAATTTAAACTAAAGACAGATTGGAAATTGGTTGATTAAAGCAAAGATGACAGACAAACTTAGACTTTGAATCCCCCTTCGTTCACCAGAGCATTGTCAATCAACAGATCAGCGGATTTCGATTCTCATTCAATCAATTCTAAGACACCACCATAACTCCTTACCCTTAGGTTTAAGACCGGCGAACGTTCGCTCTATCCGTTCTAGCTACCAAGATTAATTAGTCGCCCGGGTACGGTCGCCTCTCGCAACGACTTAACTTAACTGGTGGAATTACTAACGATTTATGAGTTACTCTTGCAGTCGATTAACCCTAACCGGTTCCTACGAAAGGCACGCTCCAATTATAAGGTTAATTGTTCAATTTGATGTTCTAAAGTAAGGTGAGCGTTCGCTTCTATCCTTAGCTTAACAAGAATTTAATCTAGGTGATCAATCCAAACAAGAAACATAAACAATGAAGAACACATCAAACATGAAAGAGAAACTGATTGAACTTCGAATCTAATCACCGCCGATCCGTGACCGCTTTAAAGCCCTGGGTCACTTAGGGTTCATCTAGTCTAAGCTCTAAGAGTTTAGCTACGCATATTCATTACAAAAGAATCAAAGACAATAAAAGAGTTCATCATACAAGGAAAAACAGAAAAAAATCTGAAAAACCTAATTAAGATGACTCCGGCAGAACTTCGATCTTCCGGTAGACTGCAATCCTAGCTCCGAGTCGTCGAGATGGAAGGGATGGCGTCACGATCTCTTTTCGGCTCTTCGAACTCTAACTCCTTGCTCCAGAACATGAGAGGATTCTCTAAATTATGATTTATGATGTATTATGAGGTATCTTCTCTTTTGGGCCGCCGGTTAAGTATTTATACTTAACCCTAACTCAGCCGGATTTTACTGGTATTTCGCCAAAAATATTGAGGAATTTTTGGCAAAAATTCCTTTGTAATTGGATGGTCCGCCGGCTGATATCTCCTGTAAATTTCGGTCCCATATTTTTGGTCGAAAACTTAACATTTTCGCCGAAAACTTCCTTCAGTCGGCATCAGTGATTTTGTGCTGATATTTTCGCCGAAAATATTGAGGTATTTTTGGCGAAAATTCCTTTGTAAACCGGGCAGGAATTATTTTGACTTGATTGGCTCCTTGGATCGATTCCGGTGCAATTCCTCGAGGTTCCAACGCCTTAGACACGTCCTTGGCTACTTTATTTGACGGCAAAAACCTGTGCTAACATAAAAACACTAGAAAACCATCAAATAGACCCGAAACGGGCCAAGGTAACACAAATGGCACGAGATAGGGCAATTGATTGAATATTCGCTATTCTACCCTAAAAACCATGTCTTAAGCAAGGAAATGTCGCTCAAATGAGGCTGATAATCACGTCAAATCGAGTGTCATCAAAATACCCCACACTTAAGCTTTTGCTTGTCCTCAAGCAAACTGAATAGAAACGCTCATGTTCACAAATGATAAAATCGATTAAATTGGAGTTCAATCAAACACAATGAATTATTAGACAGATAGATCCTAGAACAAGAAACCTAACATGCATACAGATCAGCCAAACTACCTGGTCTCACTAATAATCTGCACACGACAAGTAGTAGCAACCAATTATGCACGAATTTGACCTGACCGACCAGACTCCTCACACAGGATATATTTAGTATAATGGAAACTCTCACTCTCTGTGTTTAAGGACGTGTTTCTGCTCTCAATCATTTTCTGTTACTGAATTCTGTCATAAGTTTGCATTTCGACCACATCTCCACCACTGTGACAACACGAGTAACCAGTCAAGAAGGACTTCCCTGCTAGGACTGTAATGAATTCTACACTACTTGGATTTATGATGCGATGGATGATGGGAATGTATGATGATGGCTTTGTGCGGTGTAGCTTTCGACTAACTTCCCTCGAATCTAATCTATGGCTTCCTACCGTTTAACCAGACACGGGTGGAATAATGAACGCTCGTCCTATGATACCCTCAAGCAACCTAGCACTTTTTATTTTTTTTTCTTTACACAATTTTTTTTCTGACTTTTCTTTTGACTTCGTTCTTCCATTTGTAGGGAGAAGAACGTTTTATTGAACTAAAACTTTGAAACCTTTTCGGCTTTTCTGATTTTCTTCTTTTCATTTTTTTCGAAGCTTGCTTCTTTTCTTCTTTTTTTCTATTTTTTTTTTATTTTGTGCCGATTTTTCTTTTAGTTGCTAGAGGGGTTTACACGTCTGGACATAATAGCTAAGACCACCTGTTTAATGGCTATAGGCAAGTTACCACAAATCGACTTCCGGTAGGTCAATCTAGAGCTACAACCACAGGGGATCAACGGGGAATGAAAGAATGGGAAATGGCTGTAATGTATATCGAACCGAAAGAACAGGCCAAGCTCAAGGGTATACACCTAATGGATTTTATCGTTAGGTAGGCTATCTGGCTTAGTAGCTGAATCTAGGTGCCCCTATCATTCTAGAACTCGTGTCATCGTGTGGTCTCGAGTAGATCTCATGCAAATTCTAACTCATTCAAGCAAATAGAAAACCACTCAAAAAGAATTACAATTGCAAGTTACGTGCAATGGATCAAAAGCTCACAGTTGGTTTGCTAGTCGGATTCGGTCATTTTCATGCAATCAAGGCTACAAACTACAAGTGTGATTTTAAAAAAATTCTGTTCTGACCAGACAATTTAGCATCAAAGTATACAAGTTGGTTCTCAAGTTCTAGGTTAAGCAGTCTAAGCATCATTATGAAAGTTTGAACAACAACTTAACATCAAAAATCAAGAACTGAGTCATTCTAATGCTAGAGAGACTGGAATGGAATCACGAGGCACACAGAAAACACAATAAAGGGCAATCAAGTTCATGCAAGGTTCTCCAGCATCCTACCCCACACTTAAATCAGACTGTGTCCTCACAGGACTAATTCTAGAGTTCAGAGTGAAGTAGAAGAACCTGGACCGAGATGGTTGGCGTAGGGGATGAGCACGGGTCCTCGGAGCGGAGGGAATCTACCCAAGCGAAGCAAAGGGAATCTCCCTACTGCCTACAAAACAAAAACAAATGAAACATAAAAAGGAAACCGGGACAAGTGCCCCGGATCCACACAGAAAAAAGTTGGATGGAAATCCGAAAAGAATAAATAAAAAGAAAGGACAAGGAAAAGGACACCACTTGATCATGGCTAATCAGGGGCGCCGGGAGGTGGGAAGTGGAGGTACTCGCCGAGCTGACGTTGCCACTCCATCTGTGCCTCATACCGCCTATCAGCGCGGTGTATATGCTGCTGCATAGTAGTCCATCTCGCCTCTTGAGTGGGGTTGTCGGTGATGCGCCACTCCTGCAGTCGCTCATACAGCTCACCAATGTCCGCAGGATGCGGTCGGGGCTGGGGGTGAGGCGCCTGGTATGGATCTGGAATATGCGGCGGCGACTGGTGTGCATACCCTGCCTGATGATGTGGTGAGGGTATATGGTCATGAAATTCTGGCTGCGGCTGGGGCTGCTGCTGCTCAGCATCATCTTCTTCTCCTGACTCATCCTCGTCTTCGAGAGGAGGATCCGCCACTACCAGGGGGCTGACGTCCAGATCAATGTTGTACTCGACCGCCAAATCTCCTCCAACGGTCCGTACTCTGCGGCGTCGGATGTTCGGGCCATATTCATTGTTGAGGCCGAAGGAAATGATGAGCCGGCCTACAAAGTTGCCTCCCAGGAGTGCGCGGGGACGACCGGACCTCTGAGTCTTCTTGCGGAGTAGGTGAGCAAGCACCCATCCGGGATGAAGAGGATATCTCTCCCGGATGGCGCGAAGAAGAAGTAGCTCAACCTTGCTAATATGGTGACGGTCCTTGTCTGGAGCATATAAAAGCGATCTACGCCAAACCATATGAATATATTTAAAGAAAGGGTGAGAGAGTGACTTAACTGTGTTATGGTCCGTGAGGCGATCGCCAGGCACTCCAGTCATGTGGCTCCAGAGGGCATGGTATTCCTCGTCGTCATAATCGTCGCCCCAGCCGAAGTGATGACCGTGGTAATGCTCGTAGGGGATGCCTAGATGAGCAGCAAACTCATCATATGTGAGCTCCCTGTGCACCCCGCCTAGATAGAAGGTGACAACCTTCCTGTGCTGCCTCCTCTTGTGCTCATCCAGCTCGAATGTCACCCAGAACTCCTGGAGAGCGATGTCTGGGAAGACGACGGTGAGCGTAGTCAGCTCCAGCAGGCCGGCATGGGTCAGTGCATCGAGCACGTTCCGGTACCAGTCATCATCGTGCTCTGAGAGCGACTCCATGGAAAGAGGGCGACCATCAGCTCCACGGGTGTGCTCAAACCGCTGGTAGCTTGCAAAGTAGTGCGGGGGTAAGCGAGCAACGGTGCGGTGGTACCCAGCACGGTCAGGGAAAGCTGGTGGAGGGCCCTGAACGGCGGGTGCGACGGGAGCGGGGGCTCCAGAGCTCGAGGCATCATCAAGTCGTGCCTTGGTCCTGCGCTCAAAAGTGGCGTTCCTAAACAAGAAAACAAACCCGATTAGTCAAACTAAAACCCTACCCCACACTTAGTCGAAAAACTCAATTTCACAAAGAAATGAGGAAAAACCGAGTGGGGGTAAGCAAAGAAGATTAAACGGTAATCACGAGCAATAAAATACATGCTTAGGACAGCCAGAATGGAATTAGCATAATCAGAGTTCAGAAGTCAAACCGACATTTCAAAAAGTCAACATAATAGAACATTGAACCCTAATCATGGCAAGACTATCACAAAGCGGGGAATGACAGTATAATATGATCTCAGATGGCAAACACAATAATCGGAACGAGTATGAGCACATAAGGCAGCCAAATGATCAAAAACAGTTCATGGTCAAACCGACATTTCTCAAAAGTCAACATCACAAAGAATCAATCTTATGCATAGCAACACATTATCAAATGATATGAAAATTAAGCACGATACTCCCTAAGCATGCTAGAACAGTTCAACAAGTTCAGCTAACCTAGTTCACACGAAATTAGTCTGCACGCAAATCGAGGCAAACCGAAAAGTCAACTGAAAGGCAACCCCGACGAAATTCAGCAATCAATATGTCAAAAGATTCGTAGTGAAAATTTCTACAACTTACCTTGAATCCATGGATGCTAAAAACGAACGGTTTGGGAGAAATCGGTGAAAAATGAAGAATTTTTGGGTTTGGGTGAACTAGAGCTGTAGAGCTCCGATTCAGCTGTTCTAAGGCTTAAAACGATCGGAAATGGGAGGGGAAAGGTGCGACGGCGGCGGCGATGGCGGCGACGGTCGGCTTTGGTCGGCGGTGGCGATGTAAGGTGGCGGTCGGCGGGTTTAGTAAACAGAGGGGAGGTTTGTTGGGTTTGTGTTTCGAAAATGAAAAGTGGGAGAGAGAAGCTGAAATCCGGATTTTAAAGTGAATAGTTGGTTGATTTTCAAAGAAATTTTCGGCGAAAATAAGTGCAAGTTTTCGCCGAAAATTCTAGTTAAAAAGGACTGCCGGTTTTCAAAAGAAATTTTCGCCGAAAACATTAAGAAATTTTCGCCGAAAATGTGAAACAAGAACGTTTGGAAAACTCTGTGGGATTTCAAAGAGAATTTTCGCCGAAAATATGGGTTATTTTCGCCGAAAATATTGAACTCTACGATTGAAAATATTTTCGCAATCCCGGCAGACTTCAGAAAATCATAGTTAAATCCACAAAAATCGGAAAGACCTCAAACGACTTGCAAACGACACTACGACACACAGACTACACACGAAAAATGAGAAAACAAACAAACTGACACTTTTGGCTCCCCCGAACCGACTCTAAAACACTAAGGTTGACACAAATCAAAAACGGACTCCAGCCGTGGGTTGCCTCCCACGAAGCGCTCTTTTATTAACGTCCTTGAGCTGGACGGTATTAGGAGACATCCCAACTCAGATTCTCCTTAATGCTAGAATCGGAGTTCATAAAGTAGAGCTTCGGGGCTTCTCCGGTGAGCATGAATTTCTTCCCGTTCGCGTGTAAGAGTTTGGTACGTCCGTCGGGAAGATGATCAGTGATCTTGAATGGTCCGAACAGTTCTGTCAAGGGATCATCTTCCACAAGGAAGACAGTGGATGGAATGAGAATGATCGGCTCCTTCTTTTCTTCAATCTCCGGCTTGATATCACCAGGATCGGTGATCGTCAGTATTTCCCTAGGAGATGCTGTTGGCTTCTCCTTCCATACTTGTTCCGGCGCCGGTAGCTTGGAACGAATAGGTGGTGCAGCTGGCTCGGTAGACGGTGGCGGCACAACTGGTCTCCAGACCATTTGAGTCTTTGTCTTCTTGTTCTTTCCCCGAGGTTGCTAGGTTTTGTGCTCGGTGGCTTAGAAGAGGCTTACAGTTCCTTCTTCTTTGGCGGTTTTGGAGGAACAGATTTCGGTTTCTGTGTGGTAATCTGTCCAGCACCTACAACAGCAATTGATCTAGGCACACTAGAAGAGATATCAGTAACGGAGTTGACCGGGGTCAACTGCACAGTTTCAACAGCTAAACAATGAAATTCTTCCTTCTTAGGATTATATTTCATTCCGTCTTTAAGGCGGAACGTGACAGTTTCTGTACCAACTCTCAAAGTTGAAGTACCATTTTGAACGTTAATTTGCATTCCAGTAGTAGCCATGAAAGGTCGTCCTATGAGAATGGTAGAATCATCCTTACTAGTGTCAATGATAACAAAGTCAGCTAAGAACGTGAAAGGACCACATTTAGTCACAACGTCTTTAATTTCTCCCCTAGGAGTTTTAAGTGATCTATCAGCAAAGATAAGTTGCATACTAGGCGGTTCAAGTTCTCCTAGGTTCAATTTTTCATATAGACTCATAGGCATAACATTAATAGACGCGCCAAGATCAACCAAACAACGTTCTATCTCAACATCATTAATGACAAGAGGTAGAGTGAAAGAACCAGGATCAGAGCACTTAGCTGGATATGGAGAGGACGATTTCTTAATACGAGCATCAGGATATCCTTCTTTATTCCCCTTCATGCCAGTCTCGATCCTTGCATTCGGCAGCAATGCTCTTGGAAAAGGAGGCTTCACGACGTACGGTGCAAGAGGAGGATCGTCTTCCTTAGGCGCCGGTTGTAGTGCTTCCTTCTCCTCTGGAGATTCAGCGATCCTGCGTAAAACAGCACAAACATCAGCATATAAGCTTGAAAATTTTCTAACAGATACCATCTTGGCTTGCTCCTTTCTCGGATTCGGCTCTGTCTGGCTCAGAAGTTGGCCAAATGGTCGACCAGATGCTAGCATGCTTGAGATGTTGTTCACAGCTTGCTCAATTCTTTGACCGGCTGCTATCTGTTCTTGATTGAGAAGAGCTTGAGCTTTAAACTGACTGTCATGATCGTCGAGTCTGGTGATGATCTGACTAAGCTTCTTATCCAGGTCACTGACATTGTTTTCCTTCTGGTACTGCTGCCCTGGATAGGTGTTATTCAAATATTGATTCTGGCGATTGCCAGGAGCAGTTCCATAGTTACCCGGATTGCGGTGCGGCGGCTGGTAGACACCTGCCGGCGGATGGTTAGGCTTCTGATCCTGAGCTGGACAGTCGGGCGGTTATTCTGGTTCTAGTTATGGACGGTGCCAGCATTATAGGGGGGTCTGTCTTGATAGTTCCCTTGCTGCCTGAAGTTGCGGTAGCCAGCATAACCATTCTGATTGTTAACGAAGCCTTGTTGAACTGAAATTTACCTCTTCGGCGGACCAGACTTCTGTCTTACCAAAATTCTGGCATCGGCCTCCGTTATGTGCGCGAGCTCCACACCACTCGCAATCGGCAACATAGACAGAAGCTGCCGGCAGTTTGACTGGTGTGGTAGACTTCTTCAAATGCTTCTCTACTTCTGCCTTGATAGCTGCTTCAAGATCGAGCTTGCTCCTTGATCCTTCAGATTGTCGTTCCCAGTTTCTTGACTTGGAAGCACAGTTTACGAAGTGAAGAAGAGCAGCTTCAGGTGTGAGCGTAGTGCAATCCCCTTCAGCTAGAGAATTGACCCACTTGGCAGATTCTTCTCGAAGTCCTCGAGCAAAGATTTCAGCTAACTGCCTCTGCTCGAATCCATGATGAGGGCAGTTGTAGAGGAGTTCTTGGAATCGATTCCAAGTATCATATAAGCTTTCTCCTTCTTTCTGGGAGAACCTGGCAATGCTGTCCTTGATGGCTGTTGTTCTGGCTGGAGGAAAGTATTCTTCAACGAAGTCCTGAGCCAGAGTATCCCAATCAGTGTAATATCCAGGTGGTTTGCCAGTAAGCCACCTCTTAGCAGCGCCTTTTAGAGAGAACGGGAAAGCTCTCAGACAAAGAGTGTTTTGTCGAGGTTTCCGCTCTTGAAAGTGCTGCAGAGATCAAGGAAGTCTGCAAGATGAGTGCACAGATTGTCTAAGGGCCTGCCTTCGAACTGTAGATCCCTAGAGATCATAGTCAAGAATGGAATCTTGATCTCATAGTCAGGATCTCCTTCAATGCGCGGTACGGCAATGGCAGATCGAACGCTAGTCGCGCTCGGCTTGTTGTAATCAGCTAGCCTTTTCTGTGCAGGCGGCGGTGGTGGTAATTGATCACCCATGGTAGGAGATGGAGGAGGTGAAAGTGACTCGGTGTATGAAACGGATGTAGGTGACGGTAACGGTGAAGGTGGAGATGAGGAACTCTCCTTCAGTTCCTCAATCTTAATCGGAGTGACGGGTGGAGGTGGATTGATTCTGCTTCTCCTTGAAATCTATGATTGTCGAGGTGGAGCAGAACTGCTTGGTCTCTCTATACTCTTAGCCTTGTCGGTTTGAGAGCAAGTCCAAGGACGGCGATGCATACACCTGTGACAAACCTACAAATAAAAAAAAACAAACAAAAACCAATGTAAAATCAAAGTGGCTGGAAAAATCAAAGATGGAAGGTAGAAGAATAAATTGCCAGTTCTTCTTTCAAACAATCAAAAGAAGTCCCCGGCAACGGCGCCAATTTGATGAACCGCCCGGTCGTTGTGCGGACGTTCAAACAAATAACTAACAAAGCTACAAAGCTAGGGTAGATCGTATTCCACGGGTCTTCTATGATTGACTACTCTAATAAGCTAGCAAAATATTTGGGTTTAAACACTTCGTGCGTGGTGTGAGTTCCACGACTTCTAATTCTAAGAAATGCAGTGAAATTAAAAATTTAAACTAAAGACAGATTGGAAATTGGTTGATTGAAGCAAAGATGACAGACGAACTTAGACTTTGAATCCCCCTTCGTTCACCAGAGCATTGGCAATCAACAGATCAGTGGATTTCGATTCTCATTCAATCAATTCTAAGACACCACCATAACTCCTTACCCTTAGGTTTAAGACCGGCGAACGTTCGCTCTATCCGTTCTAGCTACCAAGATTAATTAGTCACCCGGGTACGGTCGCCTCTCGCAACAACTTAACTTAACTGGTGGAATTACTAACGATTTATGAGTTACTCTTGCAGTGGATTAACCCTAACCGGTTCCTACGAAAGGCACGCTCCAATTATAAGGTTAATTGTTCAATTTGATGTTTTAAAGTAAGGCGAGCGTTCGCTTCTATCTTTAGCTTAACAAAATCTAATCTAGGTGATCAATCCAGACAAGAAACATGAACAATGAAGAACAAATCAAACATGAAAGAGAAACTGATTGAACTTCGAATCTAATCACCGCCGATCCGTGACCGCTTTAAAGCCCTGGGTCACTTAGGGTTCATCTAGTCTAAGCTCTAAGAGTTTAGCTACACATATTCATTACAAAAGAATCAAAGACAATGAAAGAGTTCATCATACAAGGAAAAACATAAAAGAATCTAAAAAACCTAATTAAGATGACTCCGGCAGAACTTCGATCTTCCGGTAGACTGCAATCCTAGCTCCGAGTCGTCGAGATGGAAGGGATGGCGTCACGATCTCTTTCCGGCTCTTCGAACTCTAACTCCTTGCTCCAGAACATGAGAGGATTCTCTAAATTATGATTTATGATGTATTATGAGGTATCTTCTCTTTTGGGCCGCCAGTTAAGTATTTTTGGCAAAAATTCCTTTGTAATTGGATGGTCCGCCGGCTGATATCTCCTGTAAATTTCGGTCCCATATTTTCGGTCGAAAACTTAACATTTTTGCCGAAAACTTCCTTCAGTCGGCATCAGTGATTTTGTGCTGATATTTTCGCCGAAAATATTGAGGTATTTTCGGCAAAAATTCCTTTGTAAACCGGGCAGGAATTGTTTTGACTTGATTGGCTCCTTGGATCAATTCCGGTGCAATTCCTCGAGGTTCCAACGCCTTAGACACGTCCTTGGCTACTTTATTTGACGACAAAACCATGTGCTAACATAAAAACACTAGAAAACCATCGAATATACCCGAAACGGGCCAAGGTAACACAAATGGCACGAGATAGGGCAATCAATTGAATATTCGCTATTCTACCCTAAAAACCATGTCTTAAGCAAGGAAATGTCGCTCAAATGAGGCTGATAATCACGTCAAATCGAGTGTCATCAATAATCAAAACTAAGAAGCACTACCCAGGTAAATCATGGAAATATGGAGGAAAATTAAATGGTAAGGCGGAAAGGTAGAAGAATAATTTGCCAACTCTTCTTTCAAACAATTAGAAGAGTCTCCGGCAACGGCGCCAATTTGATGTTGCAGTTTTAGCGGTATCAAATAACTAATCTACCAAGGTAGACTAGATCGTATTCAACTCTTAGATCGACGAACTTAGATTTCGAATCCCCCTTAGATAGACGAACTTAGATTTCGAATCCCCCTTAGATCACCAAGGCAACGGCAATCACAAGACCAGCGATTTTCGATTCTCGTTCAATCAATTTCTATACACCACCATAACTCCTGACCCTTAGGTTTAAGACTGGCGAACGTTCGCTCTATCCGATCTAACTACCAAGATTAACTAGCCGCCCGGGTACGGTCGCCTCTCGCAACGACTTAATTAACTGGTGCAATTACTAATGATTTATGAGTTACTCTTGAAGCGGATTAACCCTAATCGGTTCCTACGAAAGGCACACTCCAATTATAAGGTTAACTGGTTGAATTGATGTTTTAAAGAGAGGCGAGCGTTCGCTTCTATCCTCAGCTTAACAAGAATCTAAACTAGGTGATCAAGGAAGACAGGTTTAAGCGCCAAAGCAGGGAACCGTCTAGCGACTAACCCTAGCTTGCAAAAACCTAATCTAGGCGACCAACCAGAAAAGAAACATGAACAGTCAAGAACAAAACAACCATGTAAAGAGAAACTGATTGAACTTCGAATCTAATTACCGCCAATCCGTGACCGCTTTAAAACCCTGGGTCACTTAGGGTTCATCTAATCTAAGCTCTACAAGTTTAGCTACTCATAATGATAACAGAAGAATCAAAGGCAACAAAGAAGATTATCATACAGAGGAAGAACAGATAAGAACTGAAAAACCTAATTTTGACGACTCCGGCGAAGCTTCGATCTCCTGGATCTTCAACTTTAAGCTCCGAGCTCTTTGAGGTGGAAGGATGGCGTCACGATCTCTGCACGGATCTTCGAACTCTCTAAACTCTATCTATCGACCCTAAGGTCGTGGCTAATCAGCCAAAATTCGTGTGTATCTAATCTGGCTTCAAAAAGTCTATATATAACCCCAGAAACCCTTTACAAGTTGGAAAAGGCTGAAAATTAGGGTTTCTACCTGGATTTTCAAAGGAATTTTTGCCGAAAACATCACCAGATTTTCGCCGAAAATGTTAGTTAAAAACCAGCTCCAACTTGTTTCGATGATTCCCGCTCCGTTTGAACTCCGATTTGGTCCCCGTTTGAAACGCTGGACTCGTGAGAGAGTCCTATCTATAATGTGGTAACCTGGAGGCTCAACATAAAAGCTCACAAAAAGGGTAAAAATAGCCAATAAATGGACAATGTATGCACTAGGAGCCTAGAATTACATAATAAACACATTTTCACCAAATATTCATCAGAATGGCATCAAAGGGGCATGAAATGTCGCTTAAATGGGGATGAAAATCACGCCAAATCGAGTGTCATCAGGAATATAGAGAAAAAGGAGGAAGAGAGGAAAGGCGGAGGTAGGAGGAGAAAGATGAGAGACGAATGGAAAAAGTAGGAGGAAGAGAGGAGAAGCAAAGGGAGGAGGAAGCGTAGGGAGGAAGAGGGCAAGAGGGGAGAAGAAGGAGGGTCAGAGGTGAAAAAAATACTAAAAAACTTAAATCTGCAAACAAAAGGCACCAAAAAACTCAAATCTAACAACAAAAGTACCAAAATGAAAAAGTGGTGAAACGTTTAGGACTATATTTTCGAGGTGGGAGGAGAGAGGAAAATGTGGAAAAAATATTTTTTATTTTATAATTAAAAATTTAATTATTTTTAGTAAAAAATAAATTTTAATTTCAAAATAATAAAAGTCTTTATTTTTGTTGACTAGGATTTGTAACTCAATTGCCACGTCAACACTTAACATAAAATTTGGACGGTATTGGATGGAAATACTGTTTTGAGATTTTTTGAAACGATAATGACTGAAATGAAATTTTTGAAACGATGTGCACCAAAATGAGATTTTGTCCAAACTTTACGTACCAATAAAGTTAACACCTCCCGGAGAAACCCGTACCACTATCCGGTACGTTCCTCGATACACTTCCTAACCAAGCTATCGAGCTACCTCGTGTACACCACACGATTACAAATCACACTTTAGAATTTCAAAGAGTGAAGAGATGAAGCTCAAAGGTGTGAATCTCTAAGCCTAAGATTATGGGAATTTATAGTCTTGAGGTTGGCTTGCTCTTCACTTCAAATCCAACAACTATATTTCCACCGAATGAAAGTAATCTTCAAGTAAATCATTATTCATGAATAACATTTGATTTAAAGGCTCCTCCTTCCCTTTCTTCCTTCCAAATGCAATATTTGATATTTAATTAGAAGGCTCCTCCTTCATTTTCTTTCACTATTTGATTGCCTCCATGATTGTCTTCAATCCTTGATTTGCATAATCATATCTATTTATTTCCAATCTCCTTTGTTGAGCATTTTGACTCCATCTTCACATGATCCACTTGATTGATTTTATTCAAATCACTTCTTGCCTCAAATATGCATGCTCATGTATGTTAAGTTTGATATGTGATGAGCTTTAATATTTCAACACATTTTATAGAAATTTTTTTTTGGAAAAATGAATTGGAAAATGAATGATTTGAGGAAGTTAAACGAGCGAGATCCAACTGATTTCAAAATTCAACTAAAATCCTAGTTTAGGTGATTTGAGGAAGTTTGGAGCCTTTGTTGAGTTACATGTTTATCCTTCTACTTGTTCACAAAATTACATTGATTGCCACTATTCTAATTCTTCCACCTACTAATGTTGTTTTCATTATTCTTTCACAGTTTCCTTCAACGAACGTTATCTCTTGTGATTGGGGGGAGAGGGACACACTAATGATAGGAAAATCGTCGGTCGTACATGTGCTTACAACACTGAAACATGAAATTTTCCTATCTGGAAACTAGGCTTGGCAATGGGTAGGGTAGGGTCGGGGTATGGGGTCAACCGTACCCTTACCCCAGGGTATAATATTGGAAAATACCCGATCATTTACCCTACGGGTTTTCAAATGTACTAACCTTACCCTACCCTACAAATACCCAAAGGGTACGTGGGTACCCTGGATATTTTGATTGACTCTTATTACACAATTGTTTGGATAATGTTTATACCAAAACACACCATTCTCAACCACATAAATAAAATAAATACATTATATAAGCACAAAATATATATAAAGTAATATTATACAAATATATGACTATTAATTTCTACTATCAACCATAATTATATCATTCTAAATCAATACTTGAATCATGATCAAGTAAATAATTAAATATTAATGATTATAATGTGCTTTTATTTTAGTTGAATGTGAGTCATCTCATGAATCAACCGTGGACAATAGTTTGTTTGGTAATTTTATATAAAAATTACTTAGATTTATAGTGAGATTAAGGGTAGGGTATTTTGCGGGTAGGGTTTTGGTCATACCCTTATCCTACCCTTACCCTAATTTTTCATCTAAGGTAATACCCTTACCCTACCCTTACCCTGTCAACACAGGGTATTATCCTCGTTGACCGGGTAGGGTAGGGTAGGATACCCTAGAGTAGTTTATAAATTGCCATCCCTACTGGAAACACATTCCTCGACTACGCATACAACTCCAACTGCCTCAACCACTAAGGACCGAAGGGCACATCTTGATTTTAGAGTCACGATCTATACTAGTAGAGTAAGGTAATCCTCAAATCTTGATGTCCTGAAAGCCTTCTTCTACTCTTCGGGCTCTACCTTCACTTATCCACATGTGAATTTCGACGTCCTTGCTTGTTAAGTGTTCCTAATTGTTGTGTGTGCATGAGAAAATCAATTCCCCAAAATCTTATTGCAGTAACAATTTTTTAGCACGCTAATTGTGGACATATTGTGTTTATTTTTCTTGTGATATTACACATGTTACTATTACTTATGTGACGCCGGTTATAGTAATTGTGAAGGCTTCCTCGCACCATATCGATGACAGCGTTATCATCTAAAAGAGTGGGGTGAAGGAAGGACCAGACCAAGGACTCATGAAGAACTATTTAATATGCAACATTCATAGGCCAAAAACACCATCAAAAGAGCATTCGACGTACTAAAGATGAGATACTCCATTTTGCATGATACTGTGTGGTTCTCCCCGTGTGGGGGTTGACGAGATAGTGAATGTGTGTTGCTTGTTACACAACTTCAAAATGGGTGAAGTTGGAGCAGATGTGTACAAGCGATTATACCGGGATCAAGAATAATCAGGTGGTGCATGAACTCAGATGGATGCTGAAGATTGGATCACATACATCGAACAAACCGCCGAGTGGACACAATTCAGCCAAGATATGGCTCAACACTTGTGGTACATGAGGGGGCGATGATGTTGTTCATTTGGCCTGTTTATGAACATGGCGAACCACATTATATCATTTATGCGGTGTTAGTCTTACGTTATGTAAAGCCTTAGTGAATTGATCATCCTTGACTATTGTTTCCCTTGTATGCATAGACTACTTATTTTGTGTTTCGGTAACAAAGTCGGTTGCACTTTCATTAACTTCAATGTCATGGTATAGACTTGGCTTGGTCAGCAATATCATTGTATGTCGTTCTCGTAGCATTATTATTCATAGGTGCAAGATAGGATACATGTTCCAGTTGCATTCCAGTTCACAGATAATATGTTGCAACTATATTGTTCCAATTGTGTTTCAATTGTAGTTTTAGTTGGAAGATATGTAGGTGTACTTCTTCTAGTTGTTTTAGTTGGGGTCATTACTGACTCCATTAATATATTTAGAAGTCAAATATAAAAGTACAAGATATATGCATCACCTCATTAACTATTGTGCAGATGGCCAGCTACCAACATCCATTAGCTACAATCATCATGAAGGTTGGTAATGGTCTTGTTCGTGGTATACATAATTCCTTCATTTTTTCTCCTATACCCTTGCTTTTTCATGTTTGTGTGTGTGTGTGTGTCTATTGCTGCATTTTTTAATATATCAGAGACAGACTAGTTTGAAAGTACAAGAAGTAATGTCTGTAAAGGCATTCTAATATGGACATCATTATTTATTTGTTACGTATTACCTATTCTGAGCATTCCCTCAATAAACTTTGCAGGTATGGAGTCAGCTATAAGTTTCAATCTAAGTAAGGGACAACAAAAGTCAATGGAGTACAAATCATGAACACTAGAGTTAGATGCAACCCTTATTCGAGCAATGTCGCAGTTGGTTGAGAAGAAGGAGGTGGAGTCTAGAAATTTCCATAATGGTGGTTACAAGAAGATCGAGGCCCTCATGAAGACTATTATTCTTGGTTGTACTATGAAGGTGGTACCTCACATCAAGTCAAAGCACAAGTTCTTCAAAAACAAGTACATTGTCATAACAAAAGTTATAAATAGTGGTGCTAGTGACTTTATTTGAATTGAGTCCAAGCAATAAATCGTGGTTAATGATGATATGTACCAAACATGGGCCAAGGTTTGCATTTTTTGTTAAACTTATCATGTCCCTGAGCTCGTATATGACATTTATGATTGTGGGTCTTTTCTATGTTGTTACAGATATTCCCATGATCGAAAGGTTTAAACAATAATCATTTTGTGTATTACTGCCAGTTAGCACAGATCTTAGGGAAGGACAGAGTTATGGGTGGTGAATCTGAATCACCTATGGATGTCGATATTCCTCATGTTGCTGCTTCTGAGCAGTCCGTGGATGCTGCTTCTGAGCAGTTCGTGGATGCTGCTTCTGGATTTGACGATGAAGTCTCGCAACGTGTGCTTGAGAACATGATCAATAAAGAAATCAATGGGAGGCACATGGCGACTGCTAGGGGTGGCAGTCCCAACCTGAAACCCGAAAACCTACCCGTAATCGACCCGGTCAACGCGGTTTTATAACCGACTGAACAAATAACGGGTCCGGGTCGGGCGGTTAAAAAAAATCAGCCAAATATTAGGGCGGTTATTGGTCCGCCAGATACCCGGGCCGACCCGGCCGAATGTCACCCCTATATGGATGACTTGACGAGAGTTGGGATCATCACATCATTATGTTTTCAATTTATTTTCTTCGAACTCTTAGTATTCGCAATTTCGGATGTTAATTAGTTATTATTAAATAGAAGTATTTGTGTTATTATTTTGGGATTTCAGATTTTTATTTTTCGGAATTAATTATTTGGTTAGTTGTTTAGTATTTCAGAATTAATTTTTATTAATTGTGTCACTTAATAAGTTAGTACGAAGTACGAACTAAATTATGAAATTAACATATCCCAAATTAAGTGCTACAATTGAAATAACAAATTATTTGGGCTACTAAAACCCATAATTATGCAGCTCAATTGGGTTTGGAAGCAGTTGGGCTGCATTTGGATTCGAATTTGGGCCGCAAATGTTGGGCTTCACGCTAGGCCGGGTATAACCGTTGGTGCCCGCCCGCCCGTCGGACACAGTCACGGTAAGGAAAACAGAACCGACGGGTCCGGGTCCGACGGTTAAAAAAAAATCGGCCAAATATTAGGGCGGTTATTGGTCCGCCAGATAACCGGGCCGACCAGGCCGAATGCCACCCCTAGTGACTGCTACCTCAAATGCATATGCTTCGATTGGAAGCTCTAAGAGACCCAAAAAGGAGATGTGGCAAGTAGGATGACTGATGAGATAACAAAATTGCACCCTCTATTGGAGAATACGACCACGAGCATAGTGTGACATCCTAGGAACATCCCACATCGACAAGCACGGGAGAGATCCATCACTACAAAAAATTGGGTGTTTAGCGTCGGTCGAAACCGCGCTTTAGCGTCGGTCATCGACCGACGCTAAATTATTTAGCGTCGGTTAAAAAAATGACGCGAAATGTGGCGACGCTAAATTTTAGCGTCGGTTCTTTCGCGACCGACGCTAAAATAAACCACAATCGACGCTAATAATGGGTTGACCGAATGGGTGGCTGACTAACCCAATTTTTCTTTTTTTGTTTTCAATTTTTCTATTCGTTTTTTATATTCGATTTTTATTTTCGTTTTTATTTTCGTTTTATATTTTCATTTTTTATTTTCGTTTTTCAATTTCAGGTAGATCTAGTTTTTTACATCCTCTACTCCGATCTGGGTTTTTTTTCGTCCTCAGCTACTAGATCTAGACATAGATCTATAGATCTGGGTTAAATTGTAGATCTGAGGAGGAGGAGGAGGAGCCTTGGAAGAGGTTCTAAGGAGGAGGAGGAGCCTTGAGGAGGATCTGAGGAGGAGGAGCCACGGTGGAGGAGCTGATGAGGAGGAGGATGAGCTGAGGAGAAGGAGGATGAGGGTTTGAGGAGGAAGAGAGAAGGAGGTTTTGAAGAGGAGGAGGAGGGTTTGAAGAGGAGGAGGAGGAGTTGGGTTTGAGGAGGAGGAGGTTTGAGGAGGAGGAGGAGGAGGGGGTGGTTGTTGGGATAATTTCAGGAGAGAGAGGAGAGGATTGAGAGAGTTTGAGATTAGGGTTATGATGCCGGTTGAGAGAGGAACCGAGAGTTTAAATAGGTACGCGTTTTAGCGTCGGTCGATGAGCGACGCTAAATCTGATTTTGGGCAAGGGCTCCGTTTCTGACTCAAAACCGGATTTAGCGTCGGTTTTTAGTAGAATTTAGCGTCGGTCGGTTGCCGACCGACGCTAAATTCCGGTCAAACGCGAGTCAACGTTTTAGCGACCGACGCTAAAGTCTTTCGCTGTAAGCGACGCTAAATCCCTCTTTTTTTGTAGTGCATTGACTAAGTGGAATAGTTCAACCCTAACTGATATGACGCGTTTTGGGGCGTAGTGGTGGGGGCTTTGATCTTGGGAGGACGAGATGATGGGTTCGAATCCCACCAACACCCAAAAAAAATCCTTGAGGGCTTAGGCCCAAAACGGACAATATCTTGTCAGAAAATGTTGGGATGTTACAACTTACAAGTGATATCAGAGCCTCTATGTGTCCCTCTTGATCAATGGTGGGGAAAACCTCAACAAGGACGTTGAGTCCATGAGGGGGGTGTATGTGACATCCTAGGAAAATCCCACATCGACAAAGCACGATAGAGATCCATTGACTATATCGAATAATTCAACCCTAACTAATATGACGCGTTTTGGGGCATAGTGGTGGGGGGTTGATCTTGAGAGGAGGTGATGGGTTCGAATCCCACCAACATCAAAAAATAAATCCATGAGGGTTTAGGGCCAAAGCGGAAAATATATTGTCATAAAAGGTTGGGGTGTTACACATAGAGAGGATGGTGAATAGCATACGTCACGATGATAATATACTATTTCACTGAGAAAACTTGTACATTGACTTGTCTTCCATGGATGGGTTGTTGAAAGACCAGGTTGTGGCTGCAACTTTGACTTTGATGAAAGATGATCGAGCGGCTCAATTGTATTACCAACACTACAAGAAAATTGTGATTTAGTCACAGTTCATCCAAACCGTGGCTAAATTAGTTACGGTTTATATGTAAACCGTTAAAGATCTGTTATGATTCATATAAACCGTAACAGATCTTTGATTGCCACGTTAATTCCCAGGTAATTGCCATGTTGACAATCCGTGTGAAAGGTCTCACCAATCCCTTTCTTCCTCCCACTGGAAAGTTTTGAGCTTACGATTTGATCACTAAGCTTTGTCATGTTTTTCTGGGTTGAACCGTGACTAACCTTTGTCACGGTTTTTCCCAAAAAAATGTGACAAATAACAAATAACCAATAACCATTACTAACCTCCAGCCACAAATTTGTATCAAATCTAGCCCATAATTTTGTGTCAAATCTCTCCCATAATTTGTGCCAAATGTAGTGCAGATTTTGTGACAAATCTAGGCAATAATTTGTGACAAAATCCAACGCAGAATTTGTGACAAATCTAGATTTGGCACAAATTCTAGGCTAGATTTCACACAAATTCTAAGCTGGATTTGGCACAAATTCTAGGCTGGATATGTCACAAATTCTGCGTTATTGGCACAAATCATTGCCTGGCACAACTTATGGGCTAGATTTGGCACAAATTCTGGGCTAGATTTGGCACAAATTCTGGGCTAGATTTAGCACAAATTCTAGGCTGGATTTAGCACAAATTCTGGGTTGGATTTGTCATAAATCATTGCCTAGATTTGTCATAAATTGTGAGCTAGATTTGTCACAAAATCTAGGCTAGATTTGTCATAAAATCTGTGCTAAATTTGGCACAAATTCTCGACTAGATTTGGCACAAATTATGTGGTAGATTTGGCACAAATTCTTTAAGTTGCTCGGTGTGAGGCATATATTGACGGATTTGAGTCAAAATTTCAGAATTTAGTATGTGTTAAACCAAACTCAAGTTGCTAGGATCTTTCTTTCATATTATTTTCCATGAGAGAGTTTTTTATCACTCCTGGACTTCTGAATTTGGATTATCCTGTTGTTCGATAATTCACAAGGTTTTGTAAGCCACAAGATCAAAGGTGTAGAAAATCGTTGGTAAACCATTTACCACACCAACGAGATCAATGGTAGTTTGGGTTAAAGATTTGATTTGTAAGAGATTCGAAATAGACGGAAATTTCAAATGGATGAGAATTGATAAATAGCTTCCTTGCAGTTGATTTGGAGTGAAGTTATCATGGATAAAAAATAAAATAAAATAACTAAATAAGATATTTGTTTAATCTATAGTGGTATTTAAGTTTGAGAACAAGAAAAATGGTATTTTTACAAATTTATTGTTCTAACAAGTCTGTAATAGTAAAACTTACTCGGAGCAATAAACTATCTATATTCAACTAATTTCTTAACCACTATTTGAGATTAGATTTGGACCATTCTAGCAAAGCTTATGAGGACAGTGGAGAAGTCTCCTTGCATGGCAGAGTCTAAGCCAAAAGTCACGGTCCATTGTCTTACTTGGCTACAAGATACATTTGATCCCTTATTGAGTTAAAGTCTACAAAAAAATTTATATACAAAAGTTTCACATCTTTATAATATGGATGAAATTAGATGTATATACAGAATATAATATAATTGAGAATTTGATCGTGGGACTTCGTTAGTAAAATTTATGATAGAATCTTTTGACACAAATTTGAAGTAGGGACATTTAATAGCTTTGTTCTTATTAAATTTTTGTATGCGGAATACCACAAGTTGGTTAATGAAATTAGGAATATTATGAGGATTCCATGTATGAGAAATGAAAATAATCAACGAATCGTTAGGATGATTTACATTTTTGGATTTTAGTACAGTTGGTTGGGCTATTAACTAATGATTGATAATTTTAGGACGGATGTTGTTGTCGTCATCAGATAAAGCGGCATGATGATTATGAGGATGACGAGGAGGATCATGTCCCATCTAATCTACCTAGTTTAGCTAATATTTCAAAAGAAGAGGATGGATTCTGTCCTAGCTAGCCCAATTCTAGATTTGATTATAGGGGTTCTGCACTTGCTTGCTCCCTCCAAGAGAAGAAAGAGAAGAATAAAAATATTTAACAACACGTAAGAGGAGGAGGTAGAAAGGAAAAAGGAAAGAGCACAAGCACTAGCAAACAGGTGTGAGAATCAGTTAGCTTAATCAGCCAGGTAACTAAGAAGCAAACATGTTGCAATGGAGGAGGAAGAACAAGCAACATGAGGAGGAGAAGGGTGAATTTGATATATAGAATGGCTGGGATGAAACACTACTGTGAATAGGAAGTGGTATATGTAGTGTGAAGAGGAGAAGAAGAGTATAAAAAGAAAGAAAGCATAATCCGTTTCATTTAATTTCTGGGTCAAATACTTAAAAGGTCCCGAAACTATAGGGTGGGTTACAAACTCGTCCTAAAACATTAATCCGTTACAGAGTGGTCCTATTACTATGAAACATGTTACAGAGTAGTCCTAATGACGTCATAAGTGTACTTTTTCAGTCATTTTGTCATGTCACCATTGACATGTCATCAAAAATACAATTTAAAATTCATCTTGAATTGATTCAAATCTAGAATTATATCAATAAACTCACTAGATTTAGTTTTGAACTAAAGTTTATCAGGTAGATGAGTTAAGATTTAGATTTGAATCATATTGTTGAACTTTGAATCATCTTTTAGATGACATGTCAACAGTGACATAGCGAAATGGCTAAAAAAGTACACTTATGACGTCACCAGGACTACTCTGTAACATGTTTCATAGTAATAGGACCACTCTGTAACGGATTAAAATTTTAGGATGAATTTGTAATCCGTCCTATAGTTTCGGGACCTTTTAAGTATTTGACCCTTTAATTTCTTGAATAATTAGTTTCTGCTCCGCTTACTAGTATCAGGCTCTCCCAGTCCCAGCCGCAGTTATAATATTTTGGCATATATGTCTTATCTTTTTTTTTTCCTGGTCACTAAATGTCATTTCTCTCAAAGCCACCAAGTTTGTTCTTTCCTTCCAACCCTAAACCCTAATATTAACCTCCTCCTTCCCATATGCCATATGTCACTAACCCAGTACTCTTCTTCTTCCTCCTCTTCCTCAGGCATGCATCCTCTCGATTTATCTTGACTCCTGTGATTAATTACAACATGTGCTTACGGTTACTCAATTACTGCTATTAGACTCTCCCAGTAAAAATTTCAGAATTTAGTCTGTGTATAAACCAAACTCAAGTTGCTAGGATCTTTCTTTCATATTATTTTCCATGAGAGAGTTTTCTATCACTCCTGGACTTCTGAATTTGGATTATCTTGTTGTTCGATAATTCACAAGGTTTGGTAAGCCACAAGATCAAAGGTGTAGAAAATTGTTGGTAAACCATGTTTGATTTGGATTGTCTACGTCTCAAAATCAAACTACCCTATATGTCACTTCCACGATTCAACCTTAAAAGATACAATAGACAAGTGTTGAACAAAACCTAACCATTTCCTCATCAAAAGATCCTAACGTTGTGGGGATAGACAAATTTACACGTTGCGCACCTTGTTTGGATTGCACCTATATAGAAATTTCGACCTTGTATTCTAAGTCTTCGAAATCTTCTTTGATACCTTCATTAAACTCATTTCACCACCAACCATATTAACATATCATGTCAATAACCAAACTAAAACGTACTAATATCACGCATGTTGCCGACCTTCCACACTCAAGAAAAAGGTTTACTAAATCAATAGGAACAAGTCTTATAATTGGAGCTCAAATGATGTTCTATATGCCCCCTTTGTTTCTTTAATACGTAAAATTCAAACGAAAACCATTGAGAGTTATTTTTTATATTAAAACACCATCATTACACCGTTGAAGCAACACGATGACTGCGAATCCCCCAACTGTCAAACCAGCAAGCTTGAAGCAACACGATGACTGCAAATCCCCCAACCGTCGACCCAACACGCAAAACACCTGCCCTTGAGACTGTTATTCTCTCACTCACACGAAATGGACAGTCAGAAATTTCTTCAACACAGTTTCCTTTAGCTCCTGAAATTTACCCCGACTTCTCCAACGAATTATTAGAAAGGTAAAGTGACATCGCGGCGAGGCACGGGAACTGAAAGGCACCTCATCAACCAAATCAGTCGTGAACCACAACAACCAGCTAGAGAAAAGCCAGAGATGTAACGATCCGCCGGCCCCAATATCAAAGTAAGAGGAACCCATCAAAACCCTAGCATAGAGTATTCCGAAGCAAATCCTTTTTCCATTTTTTTTTTCCTATCAACAATAATTTCACTAACCCAAACAATCAATCTATGTGAAAAATAGCAAATCACTAACCCAAATCTCTTCTATTTTGGCCTATTTCAAATCTCTAACCCTGACCGGGTACAATTACAAATTAAAATCACAGAATGACTAGTCGATAACACAAGGACGTACAGAAAATTCATTTCATAATCGGCAGATATGTTTCAGGGGTCGGACACACTATCATCTGGACTGCCCTACCAACTCTTATTGACATCGAAAGCAAGGGTAACAAATAACCTGCTAAATTCGCAAAATGGAAAGCCAACCAACTGATGCACCTGCCCTCATTGGAGAATTTGACTTCCATAGTCAGCGTTGAACTTCTCGTACCGATGGGCATGAAGATGTGCAGACGGTCTTGTGTTCTTCAAAGCTGTTTCTACATCTTCACCTGTGATTGGCCCTACTTGTGGCAGCTCTGGGCACAATTCAATACAACACTAATGTTAACATTTTAATGTGGCGGTAAAGCCTACTGGAACTGATTCTTGATACGGGAAGGCTAAGAACAGTGTATACAGAGAAAGGAGGCTATATTTAGATATTTCCCACAGGCAAAGGGAGAGTTCTAGTGTTAGAATTATGGAGGTTCTGTTTTAGCAAGAATAAGTGACTTACTATCATCCGGAACGATTTCCTCCTTCTTTTCAAGCAAAGCCATTACGCGTCTTAGTGGTTGCATTGCGGCCTCCTTGCAGAGCAAACGAATATCAGAGCCTGAATAACCTTCAGTCCTTTCCATCAAAATATCATAAGGGAGATCCTCATCACTCCCTGATGGCAGGAGTTCTTCAAACATCGCTCTCCTTGCTTCTGGCTCCGGAAGTGGTACAAGTATCTAAAAATTTGATGTCAACGAGAAACATATTTGGAAAATGAACTAGGACACACTGTATTCTGTTGTGCGTACAGACATCAGACATGCAGTCCGATGGTTATCATTAGAACCAAGAACCACAACATATTGACCCAGCTGAAAGAAACAAGTCACTGGAAAAGAAATGATCATGGAAGTATTTCAAACAACCCAAGGATACTCGCTTCTCAAGGCGCCGCAGCATGGCTCCATCTAATTCCCATGGTAGATTTGTTGCTGCCAGAACAAACACAAGCTCATTTGTTCGCATCAATCCATCCATCTGCACTCCCAACCAGGTTATCAATAGTTGAGAAAGCAGATTGTAGAGTGGTGGAGAATGAGTATGGAAGATGTTAGTGCCTCAAAGTTTAAAGACGTCTATAATCACACAAGGGAACCTGACAACGAAAAATTTGGGAAGTGGTTTGGAACCACCAAACATCACCTGAACGAGTAGCTCCGTCTTTAATCTCCTGCTTGCTTCATGTTCACCCCGGCCTTCACCACGCTGACTGATAATTGCATCAATTTCATCAATGAATATGGTTGACGGTGAATGGTGTCTAGCAAGCTCAAATAAAACCTTTATTAGCTTCTCTGAGTCCCCTGCAATGTTGAGTGCCCTTGGGATTAGATGCAAAGGAGAATCAAATAACGTATTCAAGTGCTTTTCCCAACAAGGGAAATTAAAAGTGCACAGCATATAGAAAAAACATTTTCTGTGACAAGTAAACCAACTTGCAATCCCTATATGTGGTCAATTTACAGGATACTGATATATAAAATACAGCAACCAGAGATGATGAAATTATGCATTTTCACATCTCTACTGACTATTGATTAGCATATTTATCTTAGATACCATACATAACAGGCTTTGATCTTCAAATAAAACATGAATCTAAGCAAACCAAAGTCAAGAGTTGTACCCCAATAACCTAAACATATTTGCGTCACATGTACAAAGCTCTTCTTTACGTTCATATGTGCCTATAACATACCTCGCCACTTGCTAACAACAGAAGATGCAGAGATATTGAAAAATGTAGTTTTGCACTCTGTAGCAACAGCCTTCGCAAGCATCGTCTGTAACAACAGAAGCACAGAAATCGTGAGACCAAAGAAATGTAATGAATCAGAAGAATTACTGAACACTTGCAGTAGTATTGCAAGTGGATGGAACAGCAACCTCAAACTTAAAAAAAAAATAACATATACTATTTAGCAGTTTCCTGTTTTTTATGTGATCGAACTTTCAAAAAGACTTGCGTTTTTTTTTTTATCAGGCACGATATGAGATTAGGTAGAATTTGCGATGCAGGACAAGACTACAAACCTTCCCTGTTCCTGGAGGACCAAAAAGAAGAATGCCTTTCCATGGTGATAAAAGACCTGTAAAATACCTAAAATGTAAGGGTCAGTCTACATATGAACAAGGAGCTTGACTACTAAAACAATTTTCATATCCTTACCTGATCTGAAATTACTACGCAAGTTAAAAAGACAGTCAAAATTCAGAAAGATAGGAAACGACAGATGACTCGAAGCAACACATTCCATGTCAGTGGATTATGCAACTTCTTTGGGCTATACTTTGAATGGAAACCAGCTGACCACCTAAATATTGAGTATGCAGAAATCATATCTCCCATACAATGAATATTGATACATATTTGATCACTAGTCCATTTGTAAGACATAAATCAACTGGAGAAAAATCTGCAGTATTCTAAATTTTATCACACTGCATCTAACGATATATAGTAACGGGAGTCCTACCATGATATTAGGTTAGACGATTGACAATGGAAGAATAGACAAACCATATCACCAAATAAACAGTTGTTACTCATAAAGATAATAAACAACTGTTCTGTGAATAATATCTGTATTTATATGCCGACCAAGAACACGTACTTGGGATACTTAATCGGCATGACTACTGCTTCTTTCAGTAAGCGTTTGGCATTCTCTAACCCCTTGATGTGCTCCCACTTAACATCTGGGCTCCCACGAATAATATCCCTGAATGTAAAGTTGAGAGCCGAGAAAATCACGATCTAGAATTCTAGTTGAGACTTTAGCTCATTAAAATTTGAAACATAGCAAAACAGGAAAATACAATTTCCATGGGGTGAATTCAAGCATACAACCACCAACCTGCACAAACCCTCAGCCAAAGCACGAGTTTCGGCAGAATCGAAAGCTGGGAGCAAGGACTTCTGACTGAAAATAACAACAACACATAATATCAATTACTCAGCGATGTCACAGAATTGCAGAAATTGCAACAAACTAATCCCAGCCCAGTGGTAGGTAGTGGATAACATTCAACCCAATGAACATTGAAAGGGACGAAAGTGATCAAAATGCAGCATTTCAAATTTTAAACGAAAATATACATCTTGAAGTAGAAACTGGAAGAAGCCAAGTGCCAAATATAAGAGGTTTATGCTTTAGGATAGTTGAATTTAGTATCAAATATGAATCTCAGTTAAAGTAGGTCCAGACAACTTGAGTGCAGTGTAATAATGAATCAGAAGTACATACGGCACTTCACCAACTCCATTGGGTAAAGTTCCATTAGTGTGACCTGAGCTACCATTCTGAAATGAGAAAGAATAAAAAAGAAGAAAGAATATAAAGTTGGTTACAAGTAAAGCTAGAGAGATCATGCAAATACTGTAACACGATGAAATCAACTCAATCAGTCAGCGACAGTACCTGCTGGTTTCTAAACTGCTCATAAATGGCCATATCAGATGTGTTCTTTACGTGACCATTACCATAAGTAGGGATGCTCGAAGAACTCCCGTTGGGGACTGATACATCAGCAGGTTGGCCATTTGAGGACTCTGTTGACTTTTTTCTCCCAAACTTGGCATCATAGTAGGTTTTGAAATCCTAATCACAGCGTTAGTCACTTACAGGAATTGCACAATCATTCACAAGTTTTCAAATAAAGGAATACTAAGAGCATCTGTTCAGCTGCATCTTTCTTTAGCATAAAAACTGGAGCAAAATTGACAAGACTCGAACTTAGAAATGCTAATGAAATTCCGAACGGACTCGATGATTAACATGCTTCAAGGCGCCGTCTAGATACATGAGATCTCATCAATTGATTGGAGAAGCAATGTAAGCAAAGCTTCGGGAGCGAATTGGAAGATAGGAAAGAATCACTAGTCCAGCAGCCAGTTAGCTACACTGCGTAAAAGCGGCGAGAGAAACAGAGGAGATACCTGAAAGCTCCAGCGAGTTACAGAAGGTTCATCAGCCATTGCTTATAAAATCAGAGAGCGAAAGGAGGAAAGATAAGAGTCAAGAGATCTATCTTCCTTCACTTCCACTCTCTTTCTAATTGTCGCAGTCAATCTCGATTTGGATCGCCAGAGAGCAGAGGACTGATACAAGTCAGAACTCTTGAAAATAAAAATTAAACATGTGAGTGAGAAGCTAATTGAACTCAAGGCCACAAATGCAACATAACGTCACGTGTTCTGAGTTCTGACCGTCCATATCACACTACACACTACTACTATATCAGTTGGAAATTCATGCGCTGAATATAAAATGCAAAAAATGGTTATTTTTTTATCACTTATTATTTGTGTCTTCTATTGTTTTTTAGTAACTTTCCGTTGACCATCAAATTTTCCCGTTAAGCTTCTCCATTTGCAACGTATTCGGGGGAAAATAGTTGCATTTCTGCATTCATGACTATATTGATGTTTTAGCATCTTGTGCTTACTCATCATAGAGGACTGTTCTATCCAGTGGCGGAGCGATGAAATTCGTAGCATTTAAATAGTCAACTAAAATGACTAACGGTGCAAATTATCGACGTATATTACTTTCATTATACAGACTGCAATTACGTGACTATAATTTTAACCTCGATGAATTAACGTTTTATACAGCAGAATAACATTCACAGCGCACTATTCGCTAGTATACAAAATCAAAGTTGAAATATCTGTGCACTGTAAAAAAGTAATTATGCTGTCTATTTACTCAGTAGCAGCCCTTGCCTTGGCCGCTGACGTTGAGTACAGGTCCTCGTACTGAGCAGCAGAAGCTTCCCAACTAAAATCTATGTTCATGATTTTCCGCACAAGTTCTTCCCAACCTTCTTTGTCCTCCATATAGTGTTTGAAAGCCCGCTCCAAGGCGCTGTCGAATCCCTGTAGAAAGATTCCAAATTTGCAGAATACTAGCTTATGGTAACATGATTTCTCCAATAATTATATCACAGCACAGGAAAGATGGTGAGTGAAGTCATCGTACGTACATGTTCATTTGGATTCAAGAAGGAAAATCCATTCCGAAACTGGATATCTATGGTTTCATCATCAACATCAAAGACGCTGCAAAAGCATGAAATATCAAGGTATACTGGTTAAAACGAATGCCCAGTTGTTGGCTCATAGCCTACACCCTCCGGCATCCGGTATCAGACTCTCTTACCTGTCATTTAGGCCGCCAGTCTTCCTTACAATCGGTACTGAGCCATATCGCATGGCAATCATCTGCAGGACAATTTGATGTAAGTGTTGCTTCTGTGTTTGCTTGAAAGATGATTTAAGTTGACTGGTGCCGAGAAATTTAAGCCTGATACGCGACTTCGTCCTCATCGATTCTATTGTTTCAACGTTATATTTTAATATTATTATATAAAGCTTGAATGAATTAGTGGGATTAATGAAGATTCTTATTATGAAAAGACTTCTACCTTCTAATCCTATCAACCCTCAAGTCAGTTACTTACAATGTTCTCAGGACTCAACTATTGTGAGAGAGCATATGCAGCCTATCAATCCTCAAGAGTCAAGACAGTTACTTACAGATGCGACCTATTCAGCCTCACCACTTAGAAATCTTTCAGAAAAAACTTCTTTATAGAAACCACATGTACCTGTGTCAGCCCGCAGGGTTCAAAGATGGACGGGATGATGAACATGTCAGATGCTGCATAAATGGAGTGGGATAGCGCTTCGTCATACTTCAATATTAGCCGCGCATTTTCATCATTCCGAAACTGATTTGCAATACCCTCGAATTCTTGCTGTTCAAAGATGGACACATACAGACATAAAACTAGATTATGAGCTGTTGAAAGATGTGCTTGAATTCTATAAAGAAACATTGAAGGTACTTTCTGCCAGAAACCATTTTTCCATATATTGTTCAAGTAAAACTTGCTAGTGATTTACCTGAATATGTGAAATAGGGCTTGAACCAAGCAGCACGAACTGTCCGCCAAGTTCTAATGTTCGGTAAATTGCATGTCTAATGAGATGAACACCTTTTTGTGGCACCAATCTTGTTATGCAGCCTACCTAACAGATGAAACATAAAAACCGTGAGATAAAAATTGCATCTCTATCTCTATAGGATCACTAGGGATATTGATTTAGAGTGTTTTATTCAGTTTTATTAATGGTTCATAGGACCTTATATTGAGTATTTGAGTAGCGCTTCCCCTTCTACAAGGCACTAGTATTTTCAAAGGTCTATATGCCCTTATATTCAGTAATCAAAATAATAATATGACATGATGATGACTGAAGAAAGATTACCAATGGCTTCCTGACATTGTCATTGGAAAGACCCAGGTGCCTTCTTATAGCTGATTTATTTTCTGCTTTTCCCCCAAGATCATTAGCACTATATTGGACACTGAGAAGACTATCAGATGACGGATTCCAAGCATCACCATCAATTCCATTTAGAATTCCAATGAACTTCTTGGAGTGAAAATTGAGAGTTGAATGGAGACCTTTACCACCCTGTCAAAGATTTCAATGGCAAGTGATTAAAAGGAGAATAGAACATTCAGCTTTAAGAGCTTCGACATTATATTTTGTACTGCTTCATCATTATCATTAGATAAGAAATATATACCATGTCCGAAGAAATAAAACCATCAAACCAAGAAACTAGAATAATGATACTAACTCTTGCCTGAAAATAAAATTACCGAAAAGGTGAATGAACCATAAATCAAACATAGTCATTTGTAATATACTTTTACTTACGAAGGCCTCATTTAAACCATAAATTTTGAATGTATTATAGCATTGTGAATGAAATTTATTTTTGAATGTATTATGAGGCCTCACTCAACACCCTATAGGCGGCTATAGCTAATTGGTTCTCTTAAGAAAAGCTAGGTCAACATTACAGAGCTTTCATATTAAAGATAGACACGATCAAAATTCCTAATAATAATCAAGAAGCTATTTGTGTCCCTGAATGGAAGGTTGCAGATCAGGAAGAGCTTACAGCTCTACGGAAGAACAAAACTTGAGAAATTGTTCAGTTACCTCCAGGAAAGAAATTAGTTGACTGCAAGTGGATCTTTACCATCAAGTACAAATCAAGTGGCGAGATAGAGTAGTTCAAGGCAAGATTGGTAGCACGGTGTCTTACTTAGTCCTAACTCCTATGGCATTGATTACCAGGAAAATATGAATTGTTAAGCTTAATACGGCCAAGATTCTTTTATCACTTGTCATAAATATGGATTGGCCCCTATTCCAACTTGATGTTAAGAATGCCTTCCTGAAAGGAGACCTAGAGGAAGAGGTTTATATGAATATTCTCGAAGGGCTGAATCTCCTTGAACAAGGACACTTTGTCTGCAAATTCCATTAGGCTCTCTGTTTACAGCTGATAAGAGATTAAGAATAGGGAAGAGATTTTTTGTATATTATTAACAAGGGCTTAACCCCTAATATATACACGCTACAGGAGTTCTAATTTAGGTAGAACTTTTAAATAAGCTAACTCCTTAACTCCCTAAACTTCCTATATTAGTATCCTAATAATTAAGGTAACCGGATTACTAATTAGGGAAATACAAATAACTTATCACGATCCTAACTTATTCAACACTCCCCCTCAAGCTTGGTGGTGTAAATATTAAACATCCCAAGCTTGGAAACTAATTGATCAAAGAGGTCTCGTGCTAATGCCTTGGTCAGTACATCTGCAGTTTGATTCCTTGATGCAACATAGTCCAGCTTCACCACCCCTTCTGTAGCATGTTGTGTGATAAAGTGTCTGTCAATCTCAACATGTTTCATTTTGTCATGTTGAACCGGATTCTTCACAATGCTGATTGCAGCTTGACTATCACACAACATTTGTATAGGTTCTGTGTTCTTCACTTTTAGTTCTTCTAGGACTCGTCTCAACCAAACTCCCTCTTGAATTCCATGAGCAACTGCACGGTATTCAGCTTCTGCACTACTTCTGGCAACAACAGTCTGCTTCTTACTCCTCCAAGTAACCAGATTCCCCCACACATAGGTACAATAACCAGTAGTTGAGCGTCGTTCAGTGAGCTCACCAGCCCAACTAGCATTAGTGTAGACTGTAATGTGGCGTTGGTGGTGCTTCCTGAACAGCAGACCCTTTCCAGGAGACATTTTAAGATACCTCAGAATCTTCATTACCATTCCATGATGTTCTTCATTCGGATTTTGCATAAACTGACTCACTATACTCACAGAGAAGGCTTTATCAGGCCTAGTATGAGCCAAATATATAAGCTTCCCTACTAGCCTTTGGTAACCTTTTTTGTTTACAGGAGCAACCTCATGGCTCCATGGGGGTGTCAGCTGGCTTGCATCCCAACATTCCAGTTTCCCTTAGTAGATCCAACACATATTTTCTCTGAGACAGAGCAATTCCATGTTTAGATCGAGCTACTTCCATTCCTAGGAAGTACTTCAGCTCTCCCAAATCCTTAAGATCGAATTCGTTGGCCAATGTTAGCTTCAACCGTCGAATTTCTTCAATGTCATCTCCAGTGATGATAATATCATCAACGTAGACGATCAATATAGCCAATTTTCCCGATTTGGAGTGCTTCACAAAGAGCGTGTTATCTGATTGACACTGATAATACCCCCCAGAAATCACAGCCTTTGTAAATCTCTCAAACCAAGCTCGAGGTGACTGCTTCAAACCGTATAAGGCCTTCTTTAGTTTGCAGACTTTCCCTCCCACATCCATTCCAGGAGGAGGACTCATGAACACTTCTTCTATCAATTCTCCATTTAAGAAAGCATTCTTCACGTCTAGTTGTGACAGATCCCAATCTAGGTTAACAGCCAAACTAAGAAGGACTCGAATAGTATTCAGTTTTGCAACTGGAGCAAACGTTTCCTCGTAATCAATCCCATAGGTTTGGGTGAATCCACGCGCCACCAGCCTAGCTTTAAACCTTTCTATGGTTCCATCAGACCTGTACTTGACATTAAATACCCATTTACAGCTGACCGTTTTCTTACCAATCGGTAAAGTCACTAAGTCCCAAGTCTGATTTTTCTGCAAAGCCTGCAGTTCATCAATCACTGCTTGCTACCACTTAGGATGCTTTAGAGCATCTTGGACAGTCGATGGTATCTCCACACTATCTAGACTTGTGACAAAACCTTGATAACTGGAACTTGGCCTCCATATCCCACATACCTGTTAATTGGATGCTTTGTACAATCCCTCACGCTCTTTCGAATGGCTATGGGAATATCAAGATCAGTATCTCCTGCAGAATCGGCAGTCTCTGTGATTAACTGATCATCTTGTAAGGAGGGGGCAGGATCAGGGTCAGCTTCTGTTCGCTGTCGCCGTCTGTATACCAGTAATTCTGGTGTACCATGTTGTTCCTCCCCTGTCCTGCATTGTCACTTTCTGGCTCAGCCGGTATAGTGGAGTCACTTCCAGCACTTCCAGTTCCAGTTTCACTTCCAGTTCCAGTTTCTAGGGAAATCAATTCCCATGGCTGAGATTCACTACCAGTCTCCCCCTGAATCTCAGCATGGTCAAAGAAAGATTGAGACTCGAAGAAAGTGACATCACGGGTATGGTAGACCTGTCGAGTTGCTGGAGAGTAGCATTTATACCCCTTTTGATTTGGTGAATAGCCAACAAATACACACTTGTGGGATCTCGGATCAAGCTTGGTGCGATATGTAGGATTAATATGGACAAATGCCGTGCAGCCAAAGATTCTGGGAGGAAGATCCGAAGAAAAACTTGCCACTTGAGGGTACTTGCTCAGTAAGACTTGTCGGGGGGCCTGAAACTGAAGCACTCGACTAGGCATCCGATTAATGAGGTAGGTTGATGTGAGGACAGCTTCCCCCCAAAGATATTTGGGAACCCGTCGGGCGAACATACATGCCCTGGCAACCTCTAGCAAGTGCCGGTTTTTCCTTTCAGCAATTCCGTTCTGCTGTGGAGTTTCAACACACGAGCTGACATGCACTATTCCGTTTTGACTAAGGAAGTTCTAAGGATGCTATTAAAGTAGTCCTTAGCATTATCCGTCTTCAACACTTGGATCTTAGTGTTGAACTGTGTGTGAACCATAGTGTAGAACTGTTGGAAGATCATACGAGTCTCAGATTTCTCTTTCATCAGGTAGGTCCAAGTTTGTCGAGAGTGATCAACGATGAAGGTGACAAACCACTTGGCCCCGTTAACATTTTTTACACACATAGGCCCCCAGATGTCACTATGAACAATCGAGAATGGTCGAGTAGGTCGATATCCTAAAGCAGGATATACAGACTTTGTGTGCTTTGCTAACTGACAAACTTCACATTCATAAAACTTAGCCCGTTTATTGATAAATAACTTGGGAAACATCCGTTCAAGATATATAAAACTTGGATGACCAAGCCGAAAGTGCCATAACAAAACATCATCTTTGTCACTATCTAAGCTGAAAACCCGATTTGTAGACTTCTGAGAACCACCGCAGCAAACCACATCCTTGTCGTTCTCCTTCAGGATATAAAGCCCTCCTGAAGCATCACCAACTCCAATCGTCCTCCCTGATCCCACCTCCTGCAAGTGGCAACCAGAGGGAGTAAACTTAGCTTCACAGTTCAGCTCAGAAGTCAACTGACTAACGAATAAAAGATTACAGCTTAGTTGAGGAACAAACAAAACCGGAGACAGAGTAATGTCTTTGGTTAGCTGAATCCAACCAATTCCCATAACCGGAGCAACACTTCCATCTGCTACCCTCACCCCAGCTTTCCTCGGATAGGGTTGGAGGTCATGAAGTAGCTGCTTGCAGCCCGTCATAGAATCGGACGCACCAGAATCCAAAATCCATATACTTGAATTATGCAGTTTCAGAGAAAGAGCCGTAGGGTTATTACCTTGAGCAAACGTGCCGGTGAAGAAATCAGCTGGACTACTCGATGCTTGTCCTGAGTGAAGAACTTCGGACATCATCTTCTTTAGCATCTCCATTTGTCCTTTGGAGAAAGTCCCTTCTTCAACAGGTGTGTTGTTGGTCACAGCATTCGCCTGAGGGTCTCGTCCTCGTCTCTCGGATCGAGATTTCCAGTTTGCAGGTTTTCCACCAATGAGCTCCCAGCATTCACTCTTAATGTGCCATGGTTTCTTGCAGTGTTCGCAGTAGAAGATAGGGTTGCTGTCAATACCTTTCTCCTTCTGCTTGTTGGGTTTATAGCCGAGTAGGGCTGCCCCTGAAGTTTCAGCCTTTAATGCTGAGGCTTCTGCAGTCGGTTTAGAATCCGAAAGCATGACTTGTCTCCTTGATTCCTCAAGACGGATATCCGAGACAGCTTCCTCCAAGGTTGGGAAGGGTTTTGTAGCCATGACCCTTCCTTTAGCCGCATCCAGCTCCGGATTGAGGCCTAGAAGGAAGTGCAACGTCCTCTTCTTGTCAATGAATTTCCTGAAGGTTTCTCCGTCTTCAGGTGTTGTCCATTCTTGAGCATCGTGCTGGTCGAGTTGAAGCCATGAGCGATTTAACGCATTATAGTACTCGGTAACACTCATCTCTCCCTGTTTGAGATTGAACAGCTTTGTTTCAATCTCCAGTAGCACAGATGAGTTATCAATCGTCGAATAAGTCTTCTTAGCATGATCCCAGATAGACTTAGCCGAAGAATGAAGGAGATAGTTTTCTCCTATCTTCAGTTGCATTGTGGAAAGGAGCCACCCACGAACAAGATTATCCTCCATATTCCATTGTTCAAACTTAGAATCGGCTTTGGCTGGTTTCTCAGTTGTACCATGAAGATAACCTGCCTTGTCCACTGATGTATCAGTACGGACTGAGACCAATGAAGATAGTTGGTGCCATCAAGCTTGTAGATCACAGCTTGACCCGGATATGAGTCAGATCCAAAACTATTATTTAGAGCCATTGTTTCTGGGATCAGAACCTCCTTTTCGGTATTGGGTTTTTGAGAAGAAGAATTAGAAGAAGAGTCTGTCACCATGGTTGAGCTTTAGGGTTCAGAGTGACGGCGGAAGCAAGAACCAAGAACCCGCTCTGATACCTTGTTTACAGCTGATAAGAGATTAAGAATAGGGAAGAGATTTTCTGTATATTATTAACAAGGGCTTAACCCTAATATATACACGCTACAGGAGTTCTAATTTAGGTAGAACTTCTAAATAAGCTAACTCCTTAACTCCCTAAACTTCCTATATTAGTATCCTAATAATTAAGGTAACCGGATTACTAATTAGGGAAATACAAATAACTTATCACGATCCTAACTTATTCAACACTATGATTTGAAGCAGTCACCATGTGCCTGGTTTAAGAAGTTTGCAAAGGCCGTTAAGGCCAGTGGTTACTACCAATGTCAGACAGACCATACACTCTTTGTCACACACGATGATGGAAGGCAGATTTCCATTTTCATAGTGTATGTTAATGACATTATGACATCATGCTGACAGACAATAATGTCACGAAGATCACGAAATTGAAGGAGAAACATACTTCTGAATTTGAAATCAAAGACTTGAACAGTGGTTGTTAGATCAAAAAATGGCCTTGTCATGTCCTAACATTAGTATGTCCTTGATTTGCTGAATGAGGTCGGGTTACTAGATTGTAAACCCACCGAAACACCCATGGAACAGAATAAAAAGTTCGCCACAAAATTGAAGGTGAAAGTGGTTGATACTCAACTGGTCAGTATCAAAAGCTAGTTGGGAAACTCATTTATCTATCTCACACCCGGCCTAGCATTGCCTATGCATATGCATGCCCTGAATGAAGAGCATCATGAGGTTGTTCTAAGGATCTTAAGATATCTGAAAGAGACTTCTGGTTTGGGGTTGAAATTCAAAAAACACGATAGCAGAGGAATCATTGTTTACACTAATGCCAGCTGGGCTGGTTAATTGCCAGATCAGAAATCCACATCTGGTTATTGCACCTATCTATTGAGGAACTTCGTGACATGGCACAGTAAGAAGCAAAATGTCGTTGCTAGAAGTAGTGCAGAAGCAGAATACTGAGCGATAGCACTTGGAATTTGTGAGGGAATTTGGCTTTGCCAAGTACTGGATGAGTTGACTCACGTACAAAGATCCAGTTACTTTACTAAGTGATAGTGCATCAGCAATCAGCATTGTGAAGAACCTAGTTCATCATGATAGAACCAAGCATGTGGAAATTGATAGGCATTTCATTTCGGAAAAGGTGGAGCAACAGATAATCCGAATGGAGTATGTTCCTAGGCTCTACTAGAAGTGTTCAAGTCCAACCTTGGTCTCTTGAACATCTACCAAGCTTGAGGAGGTGTAGAAATACGGCTTTACTTCATATGCGTAATTAATATCTCCTATTTAGTAAGAAACTAATTAGGTAGTTTATCCTAATTAAGGTAGGACACCAATTTCTCAGTACCTACCCTTCCCTATATATATGAGGCTGCCTCTGTAATAAAACACAACAAACTATTCAAGGAAAATACCTATTTCATCAAGCATAGTAAAAAAAATTGTACATCATGACAGAACAAAATTTGTTGAAATTTACAGCCATTTCATTTCAGAAAAAGCTCAGGAAGGAATTGTCAAAGTTAGTTATGCTCCCCGAAGGCAACAAACTGCTAATGTTCTCAGTAATGCTCTTCCTCAGGACTTATTGAAAGGGTTTCATTTCCAAGCTCGACATGACTGATATCTACGCTAAACTTGAGGAGGTGTGTTGACAGGTATGGAGATAAGTTATTTCCTTAACTAAATTTATGTGTATTTATCTCACAACCTTAATTGTAGTTATTAAATTAGTATGTCGTTTATATCCGTAGCAATCCCCTAGAAAAGTTAGGTCTCCAATGTAATTCTAATTCTATATAATAGAGTTATTGATGTCAATAACAAAACAAAGAGGAATTAACCTCTAAATTGGCAATATAAAACACAAATATTCTCTGCCAGCAAGATCTCCAGCATGTGGAAATTATGTTCTACACCCACATATTAGAAAAGGCCAAATTGACAACTTTCCTCCACAACCATCCCTATCCATTACCACTCATCAAGTCAAAGTAATGGCAATTTACGAATTCTCATCTCTCAACTCACTACTGTATGAAATCCCAGGGTGTTGCGCTAGCTATCTGCTATTCAGGCTTACAGTTACAATGTGGTACCTACCATAACGTGTTAAAGCTACAAGAGGCAGTTAGAATGAAAGTTCATACCTCAGCTGTCCGAACTTCTTGGGCATATGTAGGTGATACTGTTGTCACAATGTTAGAGAACACCACTGCACCCTGGAGAACAATAAGAGGTAAAGTAAAGGTCTTGGTAAGGATGACACTGAGTGGATCATCCAGTGTTGCTTTGATTTCTTTTCCGAAGTATGTTACTTTGACAAATTCTGCAATACCTTGACAGAGTTCACCCTATCATGCGCTGAGTTGTCCTGCATTCTATCTGGCCTATTAAGCTGTTGGACGTCAAGACCGCATGATGCCAGTTCTGAAGCATGGGCAATTCCTTGATACTCAAAGTTGTGACACGTGAAACATATTCTAGCTGAATTTAATCCTTTTGGAACGTATATGTCCCAGTAGAGTGGAGCCTGACATAAGGAAAGAGTTATATCGGTTTTAAAATTATTAGTTTGCTGCTAAGAGAAATGTAGATGTCAAATTATAGCATCCTTCAAGTCATACAACAAAAGCTGTCTGCCAATCGTGGCAATGAATTATGTCGGGTCTTTTTCCAGCTTGAAGAACCAGCTCTAGTGCTACACGGCTGAAATATGAGAAGCGTTTGAAATCATCCTGTTCCCCATAGACCTGCCCTCGCCAAAATAACTTTCCAGGGTGAAGCGGCTCAATGAAATATACAGGGAGACCTGCACAATTGAAATACGAATGAAATGGGAATTTTGATGAGGACACGCACTACACAACTGAAGCAGCAAAGTTCACGAACCTTCAACAATGCCAACCCAGATCTTGTTTTTGTACAATTTTCCATCATAATATGACTCTACTACCTGATCTAGGGCCTATAACAAGCAATAAGAATGTTAATAACACTCGTAAAAAGCGCAAACTTTCTCTGTGAATGGTCAAAAAAACTGAACCACACCTTTAAGTTATATATTCGATCATATTGCATACAGTCGTATTTGGGTATAATAATCTCCACAAGGTGTCCTCTCTTTTGTAGTGCTTTCCCAAGACCACTGACCACATCTCCTAAGCCGCCAACCTGGGAGATGTACAAAATTATTCTCCTTACCAAGACCAACCAGAGGAATTAAAGAAGCAAACTAGTAAGACATATCGTGGCTGTAATATCTCATAATATGTTTCGTTGCATAAGAAAACACAACACATGAATGTACCTTTATTCGTTTCTAATAAACAAAATAACTGAGACTACGCTATGCGCTAATGAAGATGTTCAAAATACATTGACAAATGAAAATGAAAACCAGAAGCAACAATATTTCGACAGAAACTTCGTTTACATTAAAGTGCGAGGTGAGATAATAAACTCACCTTAGCAACCGGAGCCATCTCTGCCGCTATATGAATGACATGCAACCCTGGACTAAACATGAAGCAAAAGGTATCAAATAAGCAGTTGAAAGTTATGTAGTAGGATGTACCATTTACTATGGCTACCTTTTAGGTGCCGAAATGAGCTTCAAGAACGTAGATATGGAATCAAACTCATCCTTTTCTCTACACTCCATGTATGCATCACAAATTTTCCTATCTCTCTTCCACACCAGGTCTCTCAAAAGTTTTGCATCATCTATAGTTATTTTTTTCTCCAGTAGCCAGCCATCAACTTTCAGCAATAAACAGCTCCAAAGTTCCCATGGCATATCATCAACAGGTTTGTCGAGAACCCTTTTCTTGCTTTCTTCTATCAAATTATTCAGTGTATTCTGAAATTCCTGTACAGATTCTTGGTACAATTGTACATAAGAATTTATCTCCTCATCAGACCTCTGAAGATGATCTTCCAATAGCTTAATTTTTTGCTGCATCAGTTCATTGTACTGTTGCAGTTTTTCAGATGATAGCTTATAGATATTAGCTTCTTCCAAGGATTCTTCCAACTTATCCACCTTGTTCAGCAACTCTTGATTTTGCTGCGACACAAGAATTGCTTGATCTGCCTTCCTGGTTGCCTTATCTAGTAAAGTTTGCAAGCATTCCACTCTCTCCGATAAGTCCTTATACTCAACTCTTAGGCTTGACAATTTTGAAACATCTTCCTGAGAGGTTGACACTCTAGACTCCAAGTCCTTTAGGGAGGACACCACTGTCGACCTTTCCTCCTCTAGTGTTGCCACACGCTGATCTGTGTCCTTGACAGCACCAAACTGTGCTTTAAGTGCTTCTAGATCTTGTTTTAGAAACATATTCTCTGTCCTCAATGACTCCATTTCCTCACTGAGAGACTCAACAGTATAGTTTAGGAGCATGTCAGCTTCTGTGTTTGGGTTCTGAAGATGATGAAGAACATCTCCTACAATAGGACTCCTGTGAGTCGTTTCATTCCTTAGTTTTTGTAACTGGTTCTCTAGGAGATCGACATGCACCTTCTCTTGGGCAGCAATCTTCAACCTTGCATCATTTTCAGCCAATCTTGTCTGAAGACCATTAATCTCTCTTTGCAATGACTGTTTCTCAGAGAGAATTATGTCTAGATCCTCAAGAGCTCGAAACTTAGCATCGTTGAGAAGAAAGATATCTGGCACAGAAGTATTACATATAAACACGCATGCATTGGATCCCCACTAGTAACCAGTTCAACATTTGAGGACTCACTTTTCTCATGGTTTCTCATCATGCCTATTAGATCCTCCATCTGAACGCTTGAAAGTCGATTTTCACCATTCCCATTTGGATTTAAAGCCTAGTAGGTAAACAGAAAGGGCAAAAAGAAGAAATAGATCGCTCTCAATAGAAGCCATCACTCGTTCCCAAGGAAACGATTACTAGGAATAGAAGTATAGAACCAAACCATACAGATATAAGATTTTGATTAGGTACAGAGAGAGAGATACCAAAGATAACGCTTCTTCAAGTATAGTATCCCCCTCTAGGTGTTGAGGATCTACATCCTGAATATGCTTCACCTCTACTTTACTCTCCAACTCTTCTCCATTGACGCGGTCGTCAAGCTCCTCCCCACTATTCGTTTCTTCACTTCTGACGTTGTGCTCCTTGCGCTGATGAACGATGCCAGCAGTAGCTTTGACGAAGGGCACAATTTCCTGATTCAATCGAGGATTGTGGACTATATTCGACAACGGATTCTCGTTGTCGTCGTCGGATAGAGATTCTGATTCCGGCGTAGGCTGTTCAGTTGAGGTTTTATTCACTCGCCGTTTCCGGTAGCTGCAATCAAATCAAACTCACATACTAGTCCAACGAAGCCAGTACAGAGAAAATAGTCATCGAGAAACAAAGAGTAGAAGGAGTAGCGAAGAAAAAGGACCGTAAATGGCGGTGGCGCATCTTGCAAGAAGCAGAAAGTAGCAGCTGGTGATGCAAAGGAGGCGAGAAGCGAACATTTCTGTAATTACTAGCATAGCTAAAACCTGCAAAAGCGTGATTGATAAAGCAAGAAGGTGGCTTCGTCGTCGCCATAGCTAGGACTCTCAGAGACTTGACTGTCCCTCTCAATTAATGGCTCGTTTAAATTTGACCTGCGGATCTCTGTAGTCCAGTCTTAACTTAACAGCCAGCCAGCCTAAATATCTGAGGTCTTATGTTAAATCAGTCTCCAACACTGGAATGCCTAGATTTTGGATTTGCCTGCTGATGGACATTCTGAATTATAATATAATCTTGTAAAAGAAAAAGTTCATATCATTATTTATATTCTTCTCGGGAGAGAGAGATAACACAAGAGGAACACGCAGATCGTTAAAACGCTTGGCTTCAAAATATGCCTACGTGGCTTCAAAATAATATGTTTATATTTTATCCAAAGCGGATCAAATCAAACGCTTCAAAATAACGGCTTGGTGGATCCTACGGCCGTGCATATATTTTTGGTAAATATGATATTTGGCCTATTAGGTTGCAATTGAGTGGTGATTAACTTTATTATTATTATTGTTATTGTTGTCAATGTCATTATTATTTTGTTAAGAGAAGCACCATGGTGGGAGTGGGAGATCAATAGTAGATGCAATTTCCTTATCACTCTGAGACCTGATTCTCTCTAATCCATCTGAGAGCATTATTTAACGATCATAAATTAATTTCGACTAGCTAAGCAATTCAACGGTTGGAAGATTTCTGGGGCAATGGTGGCAATAGTGGCGTGGTAAATAGTATTTGCTACTGCAAATTACTACATGAAATAGTGATTGTCGTAGCAAAAATCAACTATTTGCTACTGGATTTTCATGTCGTTATAATTTTGCAGTAGCTAAAGATAAACTTTTTGTAGTGAATGACATAAAAAGGAACTAACAATAACAAAATATTAGCATAGAAATCATTAAGAGTAAACAAGAAATAATGAAATAACCATTTGACAGAAGAAGAAGAAAATATGTGAGAAATAAAATTTAGTAATCGAATATTTTATAAGTTATAACATATTTTCTCTTTCATTTTACATCAATATTATCTCACGTCATGAAAAATTGATATCATAAGACGAGCATAACACTAGGGTACAAGTTCGAAAATTTTCTTAAAAAATCGAATGAAATATATAAAGATTGATATCAATGAATTCGAAAAATTAAAACAAGTAACATTTGAAGAAAAAAATTTATTTTGATCACTCTAGAATTAGTTATATGCATTAAATTAAAAGTAGGAAAGTTGGTGAAGTTGTTGGAAAAAAATAAAAAACAAAGAAGTTGTTAGACCATCTCCTTTCCCAAAATTTCTCACTTTCTTCAATCTCATGTTCCCGCTTTTTGTAATGTTTTTTTGTTCCATTTTTACCCCTGTAATTATTTTTCTTCTTCCAACCGTAGGATGCAATTTTAATCGATCCAACGGTCATCGGCCTCTCAGATTCAGACTGGGTTGGATGGGGAGGAGGATGAGAAATGAAATCAACTGGAGGAGAGAGTTCGCTTGCAGCCATATATGTCAACATGAGATACATATAAAGAATATAATGAACCTTCAAGATTGAAAATCATCATAATAAGAAGAAAAAGATTAAAAAGTAAAAGAGAACAAACTCAACTCAATCTAATTGAATCTAAACTATCCAACCAAAAGTAATTCCTCCATGATCGCTTAAAGAAGTAGAACGAAATGTGGGCCTCCAACTATAATTCTTGTCTACCAACTTCACATCTTCGGGGTAATAACAATTGGGTTCCTTTGGTTTCCCTGATTTTGATTCCAAAATTTAGGGTTTATTCAATTCAATTAATCATTTCCTTGAAAGACGTTGGAGTCACTTTTGGCGAAAGAGGTTAAAAGAGTTACAAAAGTGGAAGTTGGGAAGAAGAAGGTTAGATTAGAATGAATAATTTAGTTTTGGTTGGTTGGGTTAGATTGATTTAGGTTCGGTTGGATTTGTCTGTTGGATTGAGTGTAGGGTGAATTAAATGATATGACATTGGATGACGTGGACAAAACTGATGAGTTAACTTGATGATATTAGTACTTAACATAAATTTTGGACGGAGAGTTGAGGGAAGGACAACATTGTTAGTTTGTTACAACTGCAATAAGTTAGTGACAACTAGTAAAGGTTAATGAGTAATGACCACTCTATTACAACTCCTATAACTTAATGACAAAATGGATATTAAGCTCTAATACATCATTCTAGTCTGGCAAAACTTTTCATATTTATGCCAATTCTTGTCAAATATTTTGAAAATCCCAAATTAGCCAATTTGATAAATTCCGTTAATTTTTTCGTCCAAGTTAACGAGATTCAAATTCTGAATCTAACATGTCAGATGATGTGATAATTATTTGTCACGTAAGAATTTCTTTCAAAACTAATAAACATGTTGCCTTGCAAAACCAATTGCCAAGACTAAAATCGGCCACCATCGTCACTTCCATTAGGGTTCCAGTTGATTCGATTGTGAAACTAAAGCTAATAGTTCACGGTCGACACTCTTGAGATAGACATATGTTGCTCACCTCGTTGTTGGTTGTGGCTCTCTCTACCAATTCTACCATGAATGTGGTGTTTAAAATATCGTCGAGTTCATCTTTGACAAAGTCGCACCCATGAATGCTTCCATCTTCTTTTTCCTCTCTTCACCCACATCATTTTCTCTCTCAACATTATTGATGTAGTCAAGCTTTACCATCATACCACCACCATTCTAGTAGAGCTTCCATTTTGGCAGAAGGTTCAAGACCCATCACCCTTGTATCTCACAAATTATCTAAGACTCAAAGAAAGGGGAGGTTCATGCTAGAAATTTTCAAGAGATCCCAATTGTAAATCTCCTCAAAGGTCTAGATTTACCAACCAATGAGTCACCATCCATAGGGATTTTGTACATTGATATAATTAATTAATTAACTAATTACCAATCTATACCCATTTTAAAACTATTTATAAATTTATGGTAGTTTTTATTCATATTGTCCGCAAATACTAACTGAATCTGTTGTTCACGGCTGGAATGATCCAAAAAGCCTTTCACGGCTGATTTTCAGCCGCACAAGGTAAGCTTTTACCCTTATACGGCTGGAATCTGGCCGTGTAAGACTGTTGTAGTCATGTCGACAGCACTAGTTTTAAGGGAGTCATGTCGACAACACGGGAATTGATGCACGGTTGAAGTGCAAACGTGTATAACTATACAGTAAGCATATAACCAAGTTTGCATGGCCTTTTGTACCAAGTTTATTTGATGCATAAAAATATTTCAAAACAAATAGAGAGATTTCTCTTCTTCAATAAAAAGGTTGTCATCCACTCAAATTATCAAAATTTGTTTTCAATTCCAATCCTCTCAAACTGAAGCTGAAACTAACATTTTGGGCAGATCGATAGCCATTATGGACGACGATTGGAGGTAATTATTTTTTTCAGAATTTTTTATGTCGTATATTAAAAGTTGAAAAGTTTGAGAGAATACTAATGTTGTTACTTTCATTTAATGTAACAAGTTTAGTCCATTCAATTTATGGGTTTATTGGAAGGGTTCCGTGATGGAGGATTCGTCGGGTGAGATTTGTAGATGAGGACAAATCCTCTTTCCCAACTCATTTGTCACAACGTGCAACGTTTTGAAAAGTCTGGGTACATCTGACACGGGTTATTCAAAGAAGGGACGGTCATGACAGCGTAACAAGAATTTCCAAAATTACGTATAGAATGCCGAAAGTGATGGAGGATGGATCGCTATACTACTACACAATTCCTATAGAAGACGAAGCCGAGTTGAATGTGATATACGATTGTGTCTTCAACTATCCACGGTACAACTACGTAGAAGTGTTTGTTGAGACTTACTTGGTGGACAAAATTGTGCAATCATTGAGACACCAATCCACTGATGTTGTTTCAGTGTTGAAACTCATAATGACCTTGGGGCAGAAGATGAAGAAGACGATGACGACAACGAAGATGGAGATTACATGTACGTGTCTATGGATGAAACAGAAGACAAACAAGTTCCAGATGAAAACTCGAGCGAGGAAGACGACATCAAGCTCGAAGCCGACTGTGAAGTACCATCCTTTTACACAAACGTGACGGGAGAAGTGGAAGATAGGATGACTGCTAACAACACATTTCTCAATGATTACGAACATCTAGACTAGGATCCTGCGATGCATATATACATGGGACAAATATTCAGGTCGAAGGAAATAGCGCAAACGACACTGAAACATCATGTGTTGAAACGGAATACCTAGTACGTGGTTGTTGAATCTATCCCGACAACTTGGGTGGTGAAGTGCAAATTACATGCTAGATATGACTGCAAATGGATGGTTCGTGTTGGCAGGAAGAACATTGGTGTCTTTTGGAAGGTGAGAAAAATATGTAATATTCACACGTGCACCAACGACTACCAACAAGGAGGGCACCGTCAGTTGGATGTCAACATCATATCTGATTCGCTTAGAACGATGGTCATGAGTGATCCTACGATAATGATCTCGATTGTCCAAGCACATTATTTGGGCAAGTTTCAGTATCCAATTAGTTACTGAAAGGCGTGATACGGTAGACAACGAGCGGTGGAGAAGGTCTACGGCAACTGGGAGGACTCATATGCAACTTTCCAGTCTCTGTTGTTCACAATCACAAACAGAGACCCCTCGGCTGTGGTGGAGTGGAAAGTGTTAGAAGGTCCGACTTCGTCGCAAGTTAAATTCAAAAGGGTGTTCTGGGCATTTGAACCAAGCATTTTCGGATTTCGATACTGCCTCCCGGTTATCGCTATTGACGGCACATTTTTTACGGGAAAATATGTAGGTACTTTATTTACTTCTATCTTCCCGGGTCAGCAATGACCCCGTCTGTCGTACTCGACATACCTTCACCTCCGCCTGATTAATGTATATGTATTAAAAATTAATAAGTACATGCAAATACTAAATGTTCATATGAATAATGAGGACAAAAATTGTCATAAAAAAGTTCAATAAGTAGAACATAATACAAGAAATTGCTAGTACATAAATTAACATGAGGGGCCTTCTAGTTAGCCCAACCGGTTGGACCAATTGCTATGTGCTAACTTCCTCGTTAAACCCTATAAATACCCCACCATCACACTTTCAATTCACACCAAATTCTCAGCTCCTTTCATTTCTCTCTATAAATAGTCATCAACAATGACAACTAATAGTAGGGGTATTTGTGGTGTTTTTATTATTTTTTGCAGTTGCCTTGTCCAATTAATGTGTTAGTGATGTATTTGTTTTCACTTTGTAGATGTTTCAAGGATTATGTACAAACTTCATCGTGATCAAGCACCCAACTTTTTCATGTACCACGGTGAGGAAGTTTTTTGCACGTACGGTCTACGGGCGACAAGGAGCATATTTCACTGTCTTGAGTGCTACTTTGGGTGCCCATTGGAGAAGGTAATTAGTCATTTTTTATAAATATGTGTTTCCTTCAAGTGTTCTTAATGTGTAAAATATTATCATTTTTATCATGCGAGAGGATAATTGTGGATTTTATCTCAAACTCGAGATCCACACGGCCGTTGAGAAGACAAAACGCGAGAACGATTATATTATTCGTGAGAAGGACGCTATCAATATTCACAAGAAGGATGCTATCATCCACGAGAATCACAAGGAAATAACTAGGCTATGTGCACAAATCGACACTGCTAATCTTTGCATTGAAAATTTGGCGGGGCAGGCAAGGAGTGGATGAGGTTGCCTGTTACTCTAGAGTACAACAAGGACAACTAGGAAATCTATCTAATGTGTACTTCTAGTAACGGTTTTGCCATCTTATGTATCGTTTCCATCTATCTACGGTTGATGAGTGGTATTGTAATATGATTCATATTTTGTTATTTTAATAAAAACAATATGTCCTATTAGACTTTGAGCAAAATATAATTTTTTTTCCAAAATAACCAATGTTACCTTTTATTACTACTGATAAGTAAACATCAAGGTTAACCGTGTATACTATATTTAACTATAAATGACTACAAAGTTACCTCATTGTGCCACCCTATACGCTTTATGCATGCTGTCTCCCTACAGTAAATCGGCATCCTTGGGGTGGGAATGTAAAAGGGAAATCACATAGACACTCATACTTGTTGTTCAAACAAACTTTTCAAATGAGTGATGTCCTCTAAACCAATGCGACTTCAAAACATTTGTTACATAGCATTTAATTAATCCTAAAGTTTTACTAACAAAAGTTAATTCAACACAATTTTAAAAAAATTAATAACAGCTCATTTGAAGCATTTGGGGTTGGTTACTTAAATGATCATTAAGCTTTGACCAAATAACCCGGTGGTCACTGTTCTTCAAAAAATTTCTTAGCACTCACACAACTTTGACCGATTATCCTAACAGTCACTACCGTCTACGGACATCCAATTTTCCATCCATTTGCATATGTGGCGGTGCCATCAAGGCAGCCACATCATCTACATTGCCACATCATCTAAACCAAACCCAAAACCCAAACCTAAACACTCACCCTAATTACCAAACCAAACCAAATCTAAACCAAATCAAACCCCTCCTTCTCTTTCCTCCTCCTTCCTCCTTCCTCTTCCTCTTCCTCTCCTCCATCACAACCTCCAGAATCCTACCGCCGTCGCCGCCGGCCGCAGCCGCAGCCGTCGCTGGCCATCGCCGTCGCCGTCGCCGAGGAGAGCGAGCTCCAGATCGAGAAAGAGGAAGAGGGCGGTGGCGAACCCGTTCTCCGGCGGATTCTCCAGCAACTCCACCGCGTGAATCAGCCATGGAAGCCTCGATCCAATTCCCCAACCGTCATTGAGATCCGGCGAAGAGTTCACAACGCCGTTTCTCCCAGACCTAATTGAAATCCCCAACTGAGGCTTGAAATGAAGCATGATGGTTTCCATTCCAATTCCCAATCAAATTAAACTCGGCGCTCATCACCATGGGACTCGAAATCGGCGACCCAAAATTCCTCGTCCCTGTCTTGACCACGAACGAGAATCGATTCCACGAATCATTGGGCCGGTAAGCAACCTTGAGCGACGAACCTGAATCGAAGAACGTTGATAAGTTGAGAGAGAGCTCCTTGGAGTCTCCGACGACGATCCCTGACAGAAACGGAAAGTCGAGGATGTTGAGTGGGATCTCTCTCGGATTGACTAAATCTGCTTCTGGGTATAATTAATTTCTAGTTTTTTCCGTGAACAGCTAGGTTGCGGAACTGCTTCCGTTGACTTATTGGCGACGGTGGCTGCTTATCTGAACCCCGACGACAAAATCAGAACCACCAGTCTCAAGGTTCAAGGCGGCGGGAATGCTGGGAACGCTCTGACTTGTGCTGCTCGATTGGGATTGAATCCCAGACTAATCTCTAAGGTTATTTGAATTTGTTTCCATCAATTTGCGAATGAACGATTGTGAATGCTTAATTAGGGATTTCAAATTTTTGAATTAGGTTTCCGATGATTGTCAAGGAAGAGGGGTTTTGGCTGAACTGGAATCCGATGGCGTTGACACTTCGTTCTTCGTGGTCAGCCTTTCTGCTAATCGCCATTGTTCGATACAGAGAGGAAAAGGGAAGGGTAGGATGCAGAAAGGGGAGCTCGCTCTCGTCGGCGGCGGCGGCGGCGACGGCGGTGGTAGGATTCTGGAGGTTGTGATGGAGGAGAGGAAGAGGAAGGAGGAAGGAGGAGGAAAGAGAAGGAGGGGTTTGATTTGGTTTAGATTTGATTTGATTTGGTAATTAGGGTGAGTGTTTAGGTTTGGGTTTTGGGTTTGGTTTAGATGATGTGGCAATGTAGATGATGTGGCTGCCTTGATGGCACCACCACGTATGCAAATGGATGGAAAATTGGATGTCCGTAGACGGTAGTGACTGTTAGGATAATCGGTCAAAGTTGTGTGAGTGCTAAGAATTTTTTGAAGAACAGTGACCACCGGGTTATTTGGTCAAAGTTTAGTGATCATTTAAGTAACCAACCCGAAGCATTTGCAAGCAAACAAAGTCGAGACTAAATAAACCATCATTTCTCTAAAAAAGTATGTTAAGGTATAGTTCAACATATAAAAATAAATCATCAATTGACACGTTAAAAGAATATAGAAGTAAAGATCATGTTATATATACTTAAATTTCATGAATATGCTAAGTCTGACTCAACTCGATCAATATTCTGAATTGGCAAAAGTTATTGACATTACTTACTATATCATGACTCGTACCCTTATACACTCATGACTTTAATCACTACTTACCATTGCTCTTACGAAGAATTCTGGATAGTTTTTCGGCCCGCCCGTTGGCCAATTCGAGATTCTTTCTCTCACTTTACTATTGACAACCTAAATAAATTAACTAAATAAATAATTGCCAATATTTTCCTTAGTTATTCGAACCAAAGAACAATAGTGAATTTATATATCTAGTACATGTATTTTTAATTATATATGACAAACAAATTAAAATTATTCTTATGATTTTGAGGCACATGAACTCACTTAATAATTCTTAAAATCTTTCTACATGTGTAAAATTAGAGGAATGTTCAAACTATATTTCAACCCGTGTCATTAACAAAATCCACTATAGGTTATGGAACAATACATATTATTTACTTTAAAGGCCCGATGTATCTTTAAACATTTAACTTTAGAAATCCGGATAACAACCCATTTTAACTTAATTTTTTATTGAATGAATATACATACATAATGTATTATTTACTTCAAAATTATGATGTATATTTATACCTTTAAATTTAACATGAGAATGTTGGAAAATAAAATATTCGATGATGTGGCAATGTACTACCATTAATTGTTGATGAGTCATATTGGTGAGTCATCACTTAACGGAATTTTGGATGGAAGGGGATGTTTGTTAGGTTGGTGACGTGTGAATTTCAACTCACAACATTCAATGTCGTATTCCACGAGGTCCTCTCATAAGCTAATACTCACACGGTTCATGAACGGTCTAAACATTTAAATTGAGATTTGGTTTAAACAAGAACAAGTCAAAAACATAAATGGACAAGGCAAAACTAAACAAAGCAAGTTGAAGGTCAAATAAGAGAGAAGTAGGCTAGTTTAGCAAGGGGTTTCTTCAAGCTCAAGGTTCATGAAAGCTGGATTGAATCTCAAGCAACGATGTATAAATGGATGACCATGCAATTCACTCAAGTAGAATCAACGAACTCTCGCACAATTGACTCTCTACTCCTAGACCAAATGCACCATGCTTTCGCTATGTGAAGAAAGGGAATGGAGTGCTTTAACTAGCTCAATGAAATGCTCAACACTTGATCTCTATGCTAACATTCATCTAACACAAGGTAAATGATGCAAGACACTCTCATGTCAATCATATAACACTAGTCTAACAATCAAAAAGATCTTTCAACCTTCAAATGACTGAAAACTAAATGCACACCAAGTGTTCGAGAAAATGACAACAAGGAAAACAAGCTCAAAATGGTTGCAATTGCATAATCCAATCTCTCAAATCATTCAATTACAATCCTACAACCTTAGATCAACATCAATCAATCATTCTCATGTATTGAAAGATATAAACAAAGTACCAAAAGAACAAGTTAAGTTCCATGAACAACAAGCACAATGTCTAGGATACATCATCTTACACAAATGGCTATGAGAAACTCAATCCATACAATCAATCACCTATCCTAGCTTGATCCATCCCCCACTAAACTAAACCTAAGCTTAGCCTAGCATAACCATGGAAGAAACCTGAAATTGAGGAGAGGAGATCATCCTTGTTTCCATGGAGGATCTTGCCACTTGGCTCTTCAAGCTTCAATCCAAGGTATGGAGGACTTCACTTAGCTCCTTGCACTTCAAGTTGATCCACAAGGGAGAAGGAAGGATGATCGTATGAGAAAAGAGGGCTGATCGCCGATGATGAGTTGAGAGAGAGAGTGACTGTCGAGTGTGTGTAATAATTAAATCCCCCCCCCCCCAAAATTATGCCAATTGTCGCTATAAATAGTATGCTGGAAACACCTGAATTTTTCGGCGAAAACTTCTTCAGTTTTCGCCGAAAATTCCTTTGAAAATCACCGACCAGCCTTGACTTTTCTTCATAGGTTTTCGGCGAAAACTCAGGAAGTTTTTGCCGAAAACTTCTTCACACTTCAGCTTCAAAATCCCGGAATTCTACTGTTTGTGCACGGCTGATAGGTGTCGACGAGAACTTAGAGTTCTCGCCGAAAACTCCTTCAGAGAATGTTGCATTCTTTTCAATCTTGCCAAGGCCATAACTCTTCCGTCCTAGCTCCGATTGACCTCCCGTTTGATCCTACGTGCTCCTTGTCACCAGTACTATGACACCAAGGCCTGAAAATGCACATATAAAACTCCAATAGGCACTGAAATTGCCATCAAAGTGGCACTTGAACAACAAAAGAGCACTTTGCATAAAACTTCAATAAAAGCATATTAATCATGGCAAAATGAGATCAAACAAGGGAGATCCTTAGGCTAAACGAGGGCTTAAAACACATGAAATATAGTCACATCAGTTGGCATAGTAGGAGGGGGTAAATTGAATATAGGGGGCTATTTGTTAACTTGACAAAGTAGAGGGTGGAAAAGTACCATTTTCCCATTTATTATTTACTTCAAAGTCACTATACTATCTTGATCATATTCTTTGGGTGCTGCTATATACAGTCCGTATTTTACTCCGCGCAGTCCGTATTTTTTCAAAAATGGACCATTATGCCCTTATTGTATTTTACTTCGTGCAATCCAGGTTTTACTTCGCGCAGTCCGTTTTTACTTCCGTACAGTCCATGTTTTACTTCGTGCAGTTCGTTCTTGCTTCGCGCAGTCCAAGTTTTGCTTTGTGCAGTCCATTTTTACTTCGCGCAGTCCAAGTTTTACTTTGCGCAGTCCGTTCTTACTTCGCGCAGTCCAGATTTTACTAATACAGTCCATTTTTACTTTGGGCAATCTAAATTTACTAACGCAGTCCATATTTGAATAAATTAATTATTAAACCTGAACTGCGTTAAAATTTGGACTGCGCGAAGTAAAACCTGGACTACACGAAGTAAAAATGGACTGCGCGAAGTAAAACCAGGACTGCGCGAAGTAAAACCTGGACTGCGCGAAGTAATAAGGGTATAATGGCCAGTTTTTGGAAAAATATGGACTGCGCGAAGTAAAACATGGACTGTATATAGCAAATCGCTATTCTTTCATTATGAGAAATCCAATTTAGTGTTGATGATCCTCTTAGTTGATTGATTAACATCTTGATGATATTATTTTTGTAGAATGTTATGGAAATTTTAGAATATTAATGAAATAATGATTTTAAGTTAAATCAAAGTTCATGTGAGAGTTGAACAGTTTTAGCCTTTATGACTACTTATTGTGTCACTTGAACCATATATTAGACTAATTTATGATGTCTTTATATATTTTATAATGATTGAGATTTTGAATGAAAAACATATTATACTTGTTTATTTGTAAGTAAACAATATGACTGGATATGCTTGGAAATTTTTGGTGTTGTGTAAGTAATAATTAACGGGTTGTTATCCTCCGCATAGTTTTTAATATAAGATTAATTATTTAATAAAATATATTAAAATTAATGTTGTTGGATTCGAAAAATTAAAACGAACAACGTTTGTGAAGGAAATAATATGTTTTGAGTAACACATAAAATGTTATGAAAAGAAAACTAATTAAAAAGGGGAAAAAATTTGGGAGAGAGAGTTTGAAAAATTAAAATAAAATATAAATTGATAAGATAGTAGTTTGCGTAGGAAAAATAGTGGCTGAGGAGAGAGAAACCTAAACTCAAGGAGAGGAGGCCAAATGCTGATGTGGCAATAGATTTTTAGCCAATATGCTTATATATGTTTGTTGATGTATCTGACCAAAAAAATGCAACTAAATACAACTGACATCTTTTAAAACATATCTCTAACTACTCATAATACATAACTACATATCATATTCTCAATAACTTACTAATCATTAATTAATTACCACTTATTATCTATCTAATCATTCTCCTAACTACTCATAAATAAATAAACTAAATAACTAAATAACTACTTAACTAACTACTAATCATTCTCTAAACTATTCACAAAATAACAATAACAATTAACAACATTAATTAAAGAAACCTTATTTCCCAACTCCAACTTCATCGTTCTCTTAATGATAATATTGTTCATCGGAGTCTGTCGTCCCGGATTTTTCCCTCCCTCTCCCCTGTCCCGCTTCTCTTCTTCTCCCTCTCTTTTCTGTGTTTTTGTTTTCCCTTCAGTACAGTGGCCTTTAGGGTCATACGGTTGTGGCACGAGGACAGTCACGAGTTTCCCGTTGTCTGATTTACAGGCTCGATTGAGTCCTGATGGCACCTTTATGGTGAATTTTGTTCATGTTTTTCACCTTACGAATCGTTCATCCGGTGTTTGATTTTGTCTCAAGCACTTCACAGGTTGTAAGCCGGAGAAGTTTTGATATTGCTGGTCCTCGGTGGGACTCTTTTTGGGGTCCCCAACCTTGGAGAATGCTTCCCTTCCGAGATTATCGTTCTTCGATTTACCCCGACGTTAATTGGAGTGAAGACGATTGGTGGGGTGCCAATCGTCCCACCAAATTCCTCTCTCGGGATGGTTTCTCTCTCCACTACCTTAGTTGGTTGGTTTTCTCACTCAAAATCGGGCTAGTGGAAATCTTTTTCCCCGAGAATAATGGGGTTGCAGGTATTATTTTTGTTCTTTAATTTTAATGTTTTTGTTAAGAGAGTGGTTACCTTTGTTATTGATTTTATTTATTAATATATTAATTAATTTTTTTATTTTTAATTTATTAACTGCTATTCATTGTTAATGTATTGAATAATTTTTGTTCATCAATCTTTAAGCTTTGAATTCTTTTTATTTTCCATTTGTGTTTTTACTACTGATCTTATTTAATTTGTTTTATTTTCTCGGGTTTTATAACTTGAGGGTTTTTTCTTAAGTGATTGTTTGGTCTCTCCAACCCCCAACCCTAACCCCAACCCACTCTCTCTCCCCCTTCTGCTTTAGTTTAGGTGATCTTGGCCCTCTCTTCCATGGGAGTGCTCGTCCTAAATTTTTTTTAAAGAAACCTTATCTTTATCTTTCAAGCTTCCCTCCCCACACACACTTGCTTCCGTAAGAATGAAACTGAGAAATAACACATCCGGATTTTTATAGGGTTAAAAAATCAAGCATTTACGTTTTAATTTGTAACCACAAACAGCTCATTGGGTAACTAATGCGGCCACAATGCAGTCGCATGAGAATCTGATTCCTTGATGATGTGACTTACTGTCTACATTGTGCAGTGTGTACGTCTTCGACTTTGACCAGCCTTCTGCGGCCACAATTCAGCCGCAAAAGGCTCCAACACCCAGTCTCCTACGACCACATCCAAGCCGTGAAAGGGTTTTTTTTGAGATTTTCAGCTGTGAACAACACATTCAGTTAGTATTTGCGATAAATATGAATAAAAGCTATCATAGATTTGTAAATAGTTTTAAAATGGGTATGGATTGGTAATTAATTAATTAATTAATTATATTAATGTAAAAAATATCATCCATAAGAGGACACATGACACAAATTTTATTTATCTTAATCTTCTGAGGTGGATCAAAGTTATCACCGTGTATAAGTTGTACGTTTTTAGTCATTTATCTTGATTTCCTTTAGGCTTTACATATATTTTTTAAGGTCAAATACATTATCTGGCCAAACTTTTTGGGTTATTGTCAAATCTAGCCAATTCTTTCGAAAAAACCCAAATCCGCCACTTTCCCAATTTTCGTCCATTTTTTTGTCCTGTTGTTACCGAAATAGGACGGAATGCTAGGGCTTTCTGACAAAGACGGGTGGGAACTGGATTTTTTCCCACTTGGGGGTTATTCAAAACCATAATTCCCAAAATAGGGTAAGATTTGAATCAATTCCCAAACAAGGGCAAATATTGCCACATCATCACAAGAACGCCAACATGAGTGGCGATCTCCATTTTGCTGTATAATCCCATTTTGCTCTGAATTAATCAAGGCTTTGTGTATTTTTAATATTATTATTTTATGAATGGTTTATTAATATTTTTAAAATTATATTGGTACGTCAAATTGATGAGTCTAACGATATGTGATTTAACGCTAAAGTCGTTACAAATTATAATGGTTCTAACTGGGTGACCCGCTCTGAAAAATTTCGAAAATATTTATAAAATTCGGTCGCCCGATAACTCAGTCGCCCGACTGAATTTTCAATTATATTCACTCAGTAACGAGTCGTGTAACGGGTCATTCAGTCGCCCGAATTTTCAAATATAGCCACTAGGTAACGAGTCAGGTAACAGGTCATTCGACCGCCCGACCTAAATTTCAATTGATACGTTACCCGAATAACTCGACCGAATGACCCATTACCCGACTCATTACCGGGTGGCTATATTTGAAAATTTGGTCGGTCGATCGGATGACCCGTTACTCGACTCGTTATCGAGAAACCGACCTTTATAAATATTTTCGAAAGGTTTCAGAGCGGGTCAACTTGTTAGAACTATTATAGTTTATAACGACTTTAACGTTAAATCACATATCGTTAAATTGATGTAAAAATATTAATAAACCATTCATAAAATAATAATCTTAAAAATATATAAAGCCTTGATCAATTCATAGCAAAATGGGATTGTACAGCAAAATAGAAATCGCCACTCATGTTGGCGTTCTTGTGATGATGTGGCAATATTTGCCCTTGTTTTGGAATTGATTCAAATCTTGCCCTACTATATTGGGAATTATGGTTTTGAATAACCCCCAAGTGGGAAAAAATCCTGTGGAACTTGCCCATTTGGATTGATAAGGCTAGCCCATTCAGATGTGGTAGTCCACGTGGGTCCCACATCGATTAAGGGGAAACCCAGTCCCAAAAGTTAAAAAAAACATTGTTTGTTTACTCCCCTCCCTTTCTACTTGGCAATCTCGAATAGTCAAAGCAGAGCTCACATTCTTCAGCCACTCTGAAACGAGCCCTAACCCTACCCCTAATCGAAGTTTCGTTCCATCTCATTCCGATTTTAGAACAGGTGGACGACGTGTCTTTGTCAGCGGTGAGGATCGACCGCTGAAGCCATAGTACCATACGAAATCATCAGTGTTTCGTCGTCAGGAATAACAGAGGTTGTGCGACGGCGTCCGATCTTAGGCGGTTTCCCATCTCCGATTCTGAATGAGAGGGTACTATATCCGCTAGTCTGAATCCCTCTCTGTGAAATTAGGGTTTCATCAATTTGAGAGAATTAGGTTTACAGTTGCAATAAGGGGATGAGGTGATTCATGAGTTATTCAGCTAGAGAGTTTCACTAGGTAAGCTTGTTGATTAAATTCATCTGTTCCCACTCCATTAATGGTTGGATTTGATGATTCCCCTGCTATGAGTGAGATGAAAACAGGGGGATGTGGAAGGATTGTTATGGTGGAATCTGACAAGGGTAAGCAAGGAGAGATTAATGGGTAGAAAGAGAAGGGAAAACTCGAGTTCTCTCCACGCCGGCTAGGGAAAACTCGACGGAAACAATTTGAATCAGTGTAGATGTGTGTCAGATCTCGAGAGAAAGGATGAAGGTGTTTCTCCAGTTTAACTAAACCCGATGAAATGATTTCGCTTTTTATTTTACATATCTACGTGGTTGTCTACCTGGCAGATATTACTTGTTAAAATGATGACATGGTGGTCTACAATGTAAAGATAACGAAACCGTCAAAAGTAACAACTCTGTTAGTGGACAAATGGGTCAACTAGACATATTTGACGCAAAAATTAAAGGTTTTTTCTTTTTTAGTGTAGTAAAAAAAATTGGCTAGATTTGACATAAACCCAAAAAGTTTGGTCAGATTTGTGTATTTGACCAATTTTTAATTTAAAGTGTATTTTTGGGATGAAGCTGTGCAATGCATGTCGTAGGAGTGAAAAGCTAAATTCTCACTCTCAAATATTTGATTTGGAGTCCATTAACTTTGGCGAAGATTACCTCCCTAAACAATCTATTATGACATTCCTGACTCTTACATATCTCTCAGTGATGTTGTTGGTAGTCCCAGGGCCGTCCCATGAACTTCGGAGGCCCTGTGTTATAATCAAGAGATGGCCCCGTTATAACATATTTTGACAAAATATTTTTTAAGTATATCAAATAAAAAAATTCACATTTTACATTGAATAAATATTATTATATTTGAAACAAATATAACATTATTGGTTAATAGATATATCAGTATTTAATTTTATATTATTCAAAAGATAACTCTCTATAATCATAAGTAATTTATTTATTTATTCTCAAATATATTTAGATCTAAAATTATAATTAGAGATATTTTTGTAAAGCTCATATATTTAATTTTGAAATTTAAGTTCTATTCTATTATAAATTGATATCCAAATGATTCAAAATATATTATTATAAAAATCCTAAAAATAATTCTAAAAATGATTAAAAAAATAAGAGTCTATACTTATTTAACAAAAATAAAGGGTGCATGACTTGACGGATGAATGAGATGAATTACTTATTTATTTAATAAAAAAAAAACCTTCATGCCCAAGAGATGAATTAGAAATATAACTAATAAAAATATCATCTAGATAAATGATATGAATTATTAATTAAAGAGTTAATACACCTTTTTACCCCTCTACTATGCAAAGTTAACAAACATACCCCTTTACTATTTTCTAACCGATTTAACACCCTCTACTTTGAAAAGTTTAACAAATATGCCCCTTCATTTATCTTTTCATCTATTTTTCGTCTAATGAGTTGATTATACATGCTACGTCATATATTTGTCCACAATATCGCTAACTGGGATGTCCACAAGGTGAAAATATTTAAATTAAAAAGAAAAGATAAAGGAAAAGCATATTATAATCACTATTATGTACGGTGGCGTTTGTGGTATTTTTTATTTTTCTTTCTAATTTAAATAATTTTCGATTGTGAACCTTCCAAAAAGCTATAAGATATACAAATAATATGACGTGGCACGTACAATCAACACATCGGATGGAAAATAGATGAAAAATTAAACAGAGGGGCATATTTGTTAAAGTTTTCAAAGTAGAGGGTGTTAAATCGGTTAGAAAATAGTAAAGGGGTATGTTTGTTAACTTTGCATAGTAGAGGGGTAAAAAGGTGTATTAACCCTTAAATAAAAAAGAAGGTCACATATACCCAATAGATAAAAAGAGAAAAATAACTAATAAAAGCAACATCTCCGTGAATTGAACCTATGACATAACAACCATAAAAGAGCTTTTTTCCCACCTTCTAACCACTAGACCACATACTCAATAATAATTATATTTCAGTTTCAAAATTACTTATTAATAATTATTTATCTTATACTTTTCACCCAAAATTCTGAGGCCCCCGGAATTTTGGGGCCCTGTGCCGGAAACAGGCCGGCCCTGGGTAGTCCTTACTTCTTGAATTAATCTTAGTTATTTTACTACTACTACTATGTAACTATCTCAGTATTTTTTTTTACATATGCAGTAGTTTAAATAAAAGTGTTTCAATATAATGTGGTAAAAGCAGAAAACAATGGGAATAGAATAACTTTTCAGAAAGAAAAAAAAAAAAAAGAAGGAAATTGAATGGCAGATTAAGATTTCAATGTAAAAAAATACAATTGATCATGATGATGATGATGATGAGAGAAATTAATTGAGAGGTGATGAAGATGCCGGGTGATGTTGATGATCATCCACTCTTTTGGTCTGCTGATCATCTAGATAATACTGATATATGAATGAAACGAAACCCCAAAGAGCCAAAACCATTGAAACTCCCTTAATCCCATTCATCGTATCATGGAAACAGAACACCGCCATTATTGGAACAATCGGCAAACCTACGACGCTTATTGAATTTGAGAAGAGAGAAGAAACCTGGAATATCAGACCCACTATCCCTATTGAAAACAGCTGCCAGAAGACTGCAATCGAAATCAGAGTCATCAGGTAAGAGACCGCACCCAAGTGGAATGAGTCCATCTCCCTCGAAATCACTTTCCACTCCCCGCTACCGAATAGACCCACGAGAGTTAGCACGGTCGCGACCAAGTTCTCGTAGATGATCATATCCATCATGTCCTTGAACGTCGTCTTTCGCTTGATTACTTTTGTGAACACATACTGCGCGACCGAGAGCACTAGGCCGTAGAGAGCAGAGCCAGAGAGTGTACATATGAAGCCAATTATGAAGTTGAGGCGAGACGAGGATGAGGATGAGGATGATGAGGATGAAGGATCTTCGTTGTTGAAGACGAGGAGGACGGATGAAATGGTGAGGAGTACTAGTGCGTTTACGACGAAAGGGGTGAATTTCTGGGAGTTGATGAAGTAGGAGAAGAATGAGTTGAATGCCAATTGGGATGCGCATACTAGTGTGTATGTTGAGACAGGGAGGTATTGTAGGCCGACGGAGTAAAGGAAGCAGATGAATCCTATGATTAGGCCGAGGACTGTGTAGATTGAGATTAGAGTGATTCGAGACGCTGCACCTGCTTTCGTCGACGTCTCAAATTCATCTTCGTCATCATCCTCATGGTGGTCTTTTAATAATTGCTTGTGTTGTTTGATTGTTGTGAAGATGTAGTAAGGAATGAGGATAGGGAAACCAGCGACTTGAACAAATGATGACATCCATTTGCTATTCCCTCCTTCAAGGAAGTATAGCCTACCCAGAAGTAGTGCCACTGATTGTCCTAACAGTACCAACATTGTGTAGAGTGTCACTTTCATCCACCACATGTATTTTTGCTTTTTGCTACTGTTGTTGCTGGTTCCGCTTATCAAACCAACTTCATGTTTAATCGATGTTTGACGTTCGCCTGATAATGAATCATTATGATATGTTACGCGCTGAATTTGAATATTATCGCTACAATGAAATTCCTAATAAGAATGAAGTAAAACACAAACTAACTTACCCAAAATGTGAAGTGGGATTTGTTGAACTTGTTCCATGTCGATCGAATTGTTCTTTTTTGTTAGTTGATTGAGAGTAGTATAGTTGTAAGGGTAGTTGATTTTGATTTTGATTTTTGTAGACAATAGTACGTATAAATACATATATAGTGAGGGGAAGAAGCTGTGTTTAAATTATGACAAAAAATGAGTAAGAAGCTGCAGCTTGTATTTGGAATCACATAGTGTTTGAGTCTTGTTTTAAATTTGTCTGAATAAAATCCTCACCTGAACACATTGGCTAAAGATTCATTGTTCATTCTTGAATAAAACAAATAAATACAAATGTTAGTTTATTTAAGGGAAAAACAGCACTTTGGCTCCTCTACTTTACCAACTTAACAAATAGCCCATGTACTATAAATCGTTCTTTTAGCCCTCTCCTACTTCGATCACTTTGCCGTTTGGGTCCTTCTGTTCCAACTTTTGCCTTCGTAACGTTAAATCTGGACACATTCGCACTCGACAGAGAGAGATATCGGAGGTAGAAGATGAAGAGTTGGTTAGGGAGGTAAATTGGGAAGGTATCATGAAGAGTATGGTGAAATATGAAGGGTTTTAAAATCACACATTTTGTTCGTCAATTTTATTTTATCCTGTTTAATTATATGTATTTATATTCCCACTTAGAAAACGCTTAGTAAGTTAATACATGACTATTGGAGCTAACATGGAGTACCGAATGCGACCAATATACTACCTTTCCCTGTTTAAGGCCCCGCTTCTGTTATCAAGGAGCTGGAAAGGATGCAGAATAGATTCCTTTGGGAAGGAGCGAATCAGGAAAGGAAGCCTCATCTTGTTGGCTGGAACAAAGTGAAGATTTCCTTGAATGGCGGAGGTCTTGGCATTCTGGATTTGAAATGCATGAATGAGGCCTTGCTCAGTAAATGGGCGTGGCGCTTTGCCACAGAAAGGAATTCTTGGTGGCGTTGTCTCATTGCGTGTAAGAACGAAGGTGGCACATCAGATTGGAGGCCGAGCTGGAATCTGCAGAACGCGAGGTGGTCGATTTGGCGAGACATTGTGATGAATTGTTCTAAGTTCTGGGAGCACGCTCTTCTTGATCCGGGGGGTGTCCTTTTGGTATGATCACTGGGTTCCGGGGGGGGGGGGGATGTTAGCGGTGAGGTTTCCCAGGATTGTGGCTTCTGTCCAATCTAGGGATTTGATGATTTTTGATTGTGTTTCTGTGACAAACAGGTACGAATGGAACATTTCCTTAGAGGTTTCTCTCAGAGGGGGAGCGGAGGATGAAAGATTGAGACTGCTGGAGCTGTTGGACATGATCCCCTTCGGTTGGCTATCGGTCGGACCGCCTTCCGCACGCTGGACACTGAAAGACGATGGGATTTTCACAGTCAGATCCTGCTTCAGACATTGGGCCGGACTGAGATTTCCAGGGCAGCCTTTATTTCCTCGTAAGTTGATTTGGATGAGTCTGGTTCCTACAAAGGTATGTGGTTTTCTGTGGACTGCCTTCCATAGGAACATCTCGACCTTTGAGAACTTGGCTAGGAGAGGTTTTGTCGGCCCGAGTATTTGTGTGTTATGCAGAGCCGACCACGAGTCGGTGTCGCATTTATTTGGTTCTTGTAGATATACTTCGACAGTTTGGACCGCCTTCAGTTCCAAACTTGCCATTCATGGGCCTTTTGAGCAGGAGGTGGATGACTTCATCATTGGTTGGCAGGATAGGAACTGTTTACCGCAGTTCAAACTGTTTCGGAAAGGTTTGCTTCATGCCTTTTTTGGTATATTTGGGGGGAGAGAAATTGTAGAATTTTTAGGGATAGGGAGTTAGATAGTGCTCGCTTGGTTTGGAAGATCGCCTTTGCGGTTGGGCGTTGGCTCCGAGTGGCAGAGAGGATTTCCTCGGATGATTTTGGGGCTTGGATGACTATCTGGTGTCAGTTACCTTTTGACGCAGGTTGAGCTTCCAGTTTTGTTTGTATAGGTTGGGGTAGGTTTTGTTATTCCGTTTTCTCAAGCTTGTCGAGGTTTGACAGCTTGTAGGCTTTTGGGGTTTTGGGTTGATTCTGGGAGTTTTTGTTTCCCACGAGCACCCTCTTTTGTTGTATTTGGCTTAACGCCTCTTGTTTATTTAATTGATAACCACTCATTCATAAAAAAAAAACGTTACGAAGAAAAAAGTTGGAACAGAAGGACCTAACGATAAAGTGATCGAAGTAGGAGGGGTAAAAAGAGCATTTTATAGTATAGGAGGTTATATGTTAAGTTGGTAAAGTAGAGGGGCCGAAATGCTCTTTTGGAACCAAGAGTCGGTATTGAATTGAATGATCAACAAGTCCGACTGAGGGGAATTCATAGATATACGACGACTGAGCTTGAAACTCTTCCTTGTCTTCCCTCCTTGGGTTATTATTACACTGCAGAAAGTATGCTAATGCAATTTGTTTGTCCTTGTTCCGCATAAAGTTGGAAACAGGTATCTATCCCTAACTCCAGAGGGAAAAAAATCCTCCTTTGTCATTTCAACAATTCCATATACCCAATCAAACAATAATCATTTACTTTGTCATTTCAACAATTCCATTATTTACTAAGGGGTTGTTTGTATTAGAGATTTGGAGTGGAGATTTTGGGTGATTTGGGGCTAAAATCTCTTCCCTATAGATTTCAATAAAATCACTTGTTTGGACTACAAAATTGTAGGGAGATTGTGAGAGATTTTAAATCTCTTTGGTGGGCCCATAGAGATTTGAGAGTGATTTTAAAATCACCACAAAAAGTAGAGATTTGGGGAGTTTGAGAGAGATTTGGGGCAAATTTACTAGTTTCTCTCAACTAATTCACCTATTCACAATTTTAATGAAGGATATTTTGGTAATTTCAAATGTGAATGTAATTTTTAATTTTTAATTTTCTGAATATCTTACCTTAATAATTTCTCAAATCACTCAACCAAACAATCTATTTTTCAAATCACAAGGACACCCCAATTCTCATGCTATTTTAAATCTTTAGGTATTTGAAATCACCTCCTTCCAAATCTCTAACCCAAACAACCCCTAAGGTCAAAGCAAGTTAAATAATCATAAAATGACACCATGTAACATTCTGTCATATAAGCATTGTACCCTGACTTGGATTTACAACCTTGTTAGTTGGTGTTCTGCCCAAGTTGGTTGCCCAGTTCAATAAAAGGTTCAATTTAGAAAGTCGTTGGTTTGAGTGAGATGGAGCGTCTATTAAGTCTTGAAGCCTTGGAGTATTCAGAGGTACCTCACATGACGTATAAGAAACAGTAGTAAGCGCTTATATATAAGTGAGAGGGGAATGAGCGTATTTAAGTGTGAGACAAAGAAGTATCGGAGCGTACCCCTAAGGCTAAGGGTATATTGGTGGTGCCTTGAGCGTGCTAACGAGTGGGCGCTCTGAGTTTAAGGCGTATTATGTCAAGTATTAGGTCATATCCCATCAATGTTGGGGTCAGGTTTGTATTAATAGGACCTTGAGATTCAGGCCAGGTCGTCACATGTCATTGGCAGATTGGTGACCCGACTTAAAGACGATCTTGACCATTGAGATACAAAAGGGTCATGATCGCCTGAGCTTAAACCCTAGGCGCCTAGTGTATGGACCTTTATCGGTCCTTGGGTGTTGATTTCATGACTGTTGGGCCGACCAAGAAGGTCTGACCGACAACTCGGCTAGGGGTCATCAGTTGCCCCCAATCGTGATTTAGAAGTTGGGCATATTAACAACTTGTGAATCACGCTTCAATGATAGCTAGCGCATCTTCAATTCGCTTTCTGCTTAGACATGTAACTTTTGCATATTTCATGGGCGCTTTGAGGTTTCTTTCGAAGGTTCTAGACTTTGAGGCCCAAAATATTTTATATCTCCTTTTTTGGAGGATTTTCCCCAAAATAGGTTGACATTTGTCGTTGCGGGTGGAGCGACGGTTCATATGAGTACAACAGTATTTTAACACAAAAAATGAATAACGCATAGTAAAACACGAATTGGTAGGTTCGGAGTAACATTTGCGGAGAAAAAAAAGAAAAGCTGACCACGAAAACTCTCTGAGGCAGTTATTAACTTATTATTTCCCCAAGGCTTTCCCTTCCCTTCAACTACTCCGTTAACGACTTCATATTCTTCATGCTTTTCGTGCCCATTCCTAGATAAGTTGTTAGTTCTCAAATTTCTCAGATTTGTATCATAACTTTTGGATCCTGTCTCGGGTTTGAAAGTTTCAAATAATAGTTAATTTTTATTTTCTTCAAGTTTCTAAAGTGTTAACAATTTGCCTTCATACTGACTAAATTTGTGTTTGTTATGAAAATGATGGAGAGACTAATGAACTATGAAGTAGAGAGAAAAACAACAAGAGAGAAAGAGGAGAGAATAGCTTATTCTTATTCATCCCAATAGATAAATGATGTGCTCTATTTATAGACACATAATACATAACTTCTATAGACTATGTAATTACACATGAATAGAGAGAATAATGAGTCATGAATGAGCTCATATAATTGCATATGAATGGGAGAAGAATGGTCACTGGAAGACATTGATTCTTATATCAATGTTAAGGAAGCATCCTAGGTAGCATCTTATGTGAAGGTAGCATCCTATGTGAATCATGGACATCACTACAATATTATTCATAACACTCCCCTTGAATGTCCATTGGTTAATGATATGCCCTTTACAACTTTAAAGAGAAAAATCAATAGAAGGACAATACATACTATAGGGAAATAATATATACGGATATAATATATTGTTCGTATAATACGCTATCACATACTACCTCATTAAAAACCTTACAGAAAACCCAATGGGAAAAACCATGGTTAAGGGAAAAAGAGCGCAGTGCGTATTAACTCCCCTCATGATAGGATGACTCAAATCGTTCAATCTTGAACTTCAATTTTATACAAATGATCTTGATGTATGAAGTAACTTTGTGAACAAATATGCTAGATTGTCACTTGATCATAATTTGACTAGTTATTCCACTAGTATCTAGAAATTCGTGTTGGAAAAATAATTTCGTCAAACACATATTCTTTTAGCTTTTCTAATGCGATCCTCTTACAACTTGATGATATATATACTCATTATGCATGATATATATGATCATGCATGTGAATGATGATGTGGCTTTATAGTTTGTTTCACAAACCACCAAATTGACCAACGCAAAGATCGTATCGATATTTAAAGACCATGTAACTCATTGACATGTCTTTCCATATGCTCAAATAAAATAACTTGAAATCTTATGTTATTTGAACATAACATAGTATATGCTTCAATTGATCTTCATGTCATTGAGTGAGAATAGAGTATAATCTTGCCAAAATAACTATTGATAGATGAATTAAGTCTTATAAGACTAGCAAGATTCATGAGTGTTCTTGTTGCACTAAGATACGATACTTCATGACAAAATGATTCTTACTTTACTGATGTATATTGACATCTACTCTCATATAATGATCTTACTACCATCAAGGTAGTTATGGACAATATATATCCACATCGAAATTTTCAACATTTCGGTAGTGTATCTTTGTTGATAAACAACAATCATGTTTGAGAGATTCTCAATCTGCAAGTGATTTGCAATGATATTGTTTCATATCTTTCATCTCAAACTCTTTAATCAAATAGCTAATTTCTTTGAGAAACTCTTCACGAGTCTAAATAGCTAATCAAATAGATAATAAGATGACGACTTCTTAACCTTTGGGAATAAAGAAAACGCATTTTCAAAACAAAAGAAAGTCATAGAAATTTTGATACGATATAATTTCAAAACCAAAAATATTTAATAATAAAAATCAAGTATTAAATATAAAATATTGACAAATAAAATATAGAAAATATTTGGTATACGAAATATATCATTCTTTCTCAATCTCATAATTCGTATGACGTCAATTCAATAATATTATTGAATACTGTTCACGTGAACTAGACTTATTGTTCGCATTTAGCAAAATGAATCATTCCGGAAATTTTATATACGCATATATGTCATTATTAGACAAACCATACATATAGGTTGTAATGACATCCATCAAAGACAAATATTTCCCTTCACAAACTGCCAGACTAATCATATAATGAAAAGTTGTTGCATTCACCAAATGAAAATATGTTTCATCATAACCAATAGTATAAGGTTTTTGTCATTGTACAAAACCTTTCAGAATGATATGTCTTATAACCCACAACTTTACGATTTTCATTATAATCGCAGTGAGATAAATATATATGTCTCGTTTGCTTACATCTTCATGTGTAGAGACTTTTTATATAAAAAAAAACTTTTCATTTTTCTAGGGAATATAATATTGTCGCAATCATATTTTCCATTTTGGCCAATCATTTCTTTCTTTGCATGCATTAATGAATTTGACTCATGATCCTCATTTTCGCTTATCAAATTTAGCGCTGCATCATGATTTGGCTCAAATTCATCAAAAAATTTAGCGCTGCATTGTAATAAAAAAATTCATCAACGTTGACTTCATCATGATTCCAAAGTTTTTCATCAAATACATTGATATATCTTTCATTCATAATTATCAGGTACCTGATGCTCTTCAGGAGCACATGTATTTGTTTGATATCCTTTATCTTACCCTCAATTTTGACCATCTTAATTTAAAGCTCCTTTTCACCTTTTGAGGATTTATATCTTTGGAATTGATTGATTTTTCATACTTAATAAGTGCTTTAGACTCATTTGTGTTTTTACCAATACGAAAGCACTTATGTTGGAGCAAATGTAGTTGGCAGAAGAGATTTTTTATGTCACTATATCCGGGTCGTTGAAACATCTGGCAGTTGATTAACTCCACTTTGTTAATGAATTATCCTTATGAACTTCAAGTTCATACTGTGCGAGGATCAAAATAATGATAATTCATTCCAACGATTCTCTTTGCCCAACCTTTGATTTTCTCCCCCTAATGTTGGGAAATTTGAATAACAAAATGATGTGTTCATCTAAACGAGTCATCTATAAATCTCCCGACAATAGTGTAAATATTTTACTATCAACGAAGTCTCGTACCCAACATATATAATTTCTCAATCTCTATTATTGAGACTTATCTTAATGAATTGTGGTGGAGCAATTGAGATGTATATATCACATCTAAATATTCTTATATGGGAAATATGAGGTTTTGACCCAAAACCAATTATAACAGGGGAACTCATTATAACTCGTTGGCGTAATGCGAATTTATGTTTTTCATGTAGAGTAATACGTATATAAGATAATGAGAATATTTATTCTTCATAATGTATTTCACTTATTGGATATCGTGAAAATATGCTCATAATCAAAATGATTGAGCTAATAATCTCGCGAAATGGATGTTGCGAGTACATACCTAGACATGTGAATGTCTAGTTGATGCATCAATTAAAATATCTAAATGGATAATATGTTGGGTGTATCTTATGGATCCAAATATCACCATTAATTCTTTAGGTAAGTGATTCATTGCTTACTTATCTCACTGATTATCCAACCACCAACTTAGTATGAGAACAAGCAACAAAAAGTTTTTTTTTATGTGTGTGGAATCTTTCAAAATTAACCACATATATTCTCAATTCGCATAATTGTAGAACCGGGATGGTCCAACCGGTTATGCCAAATAATTTTGTCTGGAGAAGTAAACTCTTAGTTTACATTTGTAAGAGCTTCAATGAGATGGCAAATTATAATACTTTCAATATTTTTGTCATCATAATCTATATATGTGAATATGATGAACATATATTCATTATTCTTATCTTTGTTTTCACAATATGATATCCTTTAATGTGATATCTTTATAACTTAATATATTCATACACAATTGTGTAAAATATAATGCACACCATCAATATGAAATCTCTTTCCTCAATGTAATAACTTTGGAGGATGTAATAGATTATAAATTTTATCAATGTGGAAATTTTCATCCATTGAATAATATAAGCTCTTTCTAGTATTAGTTTTGGCTCCTTTCTTTGCCATATTATAAAATAAGCATTCCTCCTTTATTGAAGATATTTGTCGATACATCATCGATAATGTATATCGATATTACTTGATGTTGAGAGTGCTTGTAAAGAATCTCATTTAAAACGAGAAATAAAATATCACAATTTTCAATTATCGATATCACAAATAGATGGCGATTGTTCTCTTCACAATTAGTAAAGATGATATAATCGGTAGTAATTTGATCCACCATTTTGTAATTGTACAACTGATACGATGTATGAACAATTCTTATTTCACTAGGAATATTGCACACTCCTTATTAGATGTTAAATTTCATCACTTTGATGCATTCATTTGGAATATAGATAATTGTCTCTTAATACATTTCACATAATGGAATGTAATAGTATCTTATACATTCACTTCATGGAATGTGATACTGTATTTTGAATCATTGACACACAATTATATATGTCATCCATTACCCAATATAGGGAATCGTAATAGTGTCATTCAGACTATGGTCATCTGAACAAATTTGATGGTTGTATCACCATTTATGTGATCATATTCATTTTCTCTTTCAACTTTTGTGAAAGACACTTGAAATTTCTTTCTTATGACCATCAAAATCATAGATGAATATATTCTTTTGTTCACTTGTGAGCACATAGATATTGTCACTTTCTAGACATATGATTATAACCATTCATATCAAGGAATGATATTATGTCTCATTGATCATCAACATTTGAGACATATAAGATAATCATTTTTCTTTGAATAACATGTGTATCTTGGTACACTTATATATTCTCATGGAATGCAGTTGTATATTCCAAAGCATTGGTTCAAATACCAATCTTTCTCGCGTGAATCATAATCATGTTTTGCTACTTTTGATTTGAAGAAATCTCGTAGCATATGTGTTGGATAGATTCTCTTTGAGAAATGACATATAGTCTTATAAACTATTGGTATTCAAATAATTCCAACATCCAACCATCATTGTTTCCAAATCATCATAACGAATAGCTTTCACGAATAGAAAGAATAAAATAATAGCGCATATGAACAATAACTAATTAAAACTTCATAATACAGAGTTCATACCTTATGATGACGATCATGTTCTCCAAGGAGTAAAGCTTCGTGAATCTCTAAGTGGGCAGAGCTTCGTGCTGATAACGTGTTATGAAAATAATGGAGAACTATGAACTATGAAGTAGAGAGAAAACACAAGAGAGAAAGAGGAGAGAATTGCTTATTCTTATTCATCCCAATAGATACAATGATGTGCTCTATTTATAGGCACATAATACATAACTCCTATAGGCTAATGTAATTACACATGAATAGAGAGAATAATGAGTCATGAATGGCTCATATAATTACATATGAATAGGGAGAAGAATGCGTCATGGAAGACATTGATTCTTATGATCAATGTTAAGGAAGCATCCTAGGTAGCATCTTATGTGAAGATAGCATCCTATGTGAATCATGGACATTCACTACAATATTATTCATAACTTGTTTCTAATTCTTTACTTTTTTTTTTTAACGTTTGTCAGAAGTGTCTAGCTTGCAATGAAGGAGTTTGGTCTTCCTTGAAGACCAATCTCAACCATTAATACAATTTTAGATCTAATGATTTAAATTAAATGGTAAAAGTGACATTTCACAATTTAAATTAATTTTCAATTTTTCTAATGTAAGTTTTGTTATTACTGGAAAGTCTCCAACGACCGGAGCTCCGGTGACCAGAACTCCGACGATCGGAGTTCCAATGACTTTTTCAACGACCGGAGCTCTGATTTTGGAAAAAATTTCGGTCATCGAACCACGATTGTTCAACCTATTTTTTGGAATTTTTTTCCGGTGACGCTTCGTACTCGTTTTTAATATGTGTACACATTTCTGTATATGTGTATGTGCTAACACATTTTTCGTACACATTCTATACATGCACACGTTTATGTACTTACACTTTTGTACACTTATCTTGTACACATATACATAATGTGCACATACTCTTTTTGTACACGTGCATGCACTCTTTGTACACATGTACACATATTTATATACGTGCACATACTCATTATACACGTGTACAAAATATCTTACAATTTTATGTACGTGTGCACACACATTTTACACATGTGTACACCTATTCGTACACGTGCACACTTATTTTTAAAGTGTACACATACTTCGTACTCGTGTGCATATATTTTGTATAAATCATGTGTACACGTTTTATACATGTGTACACGTTCTATACACGCACACGTTTATGTACTTACATTTTTCGTACACGCACATGTACACAATGTGTACACGTGCACAAACTCTTTTTGCACACGTGCACACACTCTCTATATACGTGTACATATATTTTATACGTGCATATACCATTGTACACGTGAACCCAATATCTTACATTTTTTAATGTACATGTGCACACTTAATTTTTACACTAGTGTACACATACTTTGTACTCGTGTGCATATATTTTGTATAAATCATGTGCACAATACTTAATAAACTAATGTGTGTACACCTATTCGTACACGTGCACACATTTTTTATATACTAGTGTACACATACTTTGAACTCATGTGCGCATATTTTGTACAAACCATGTGTACGCTACTTTAATAAAATAGTTTTATTGTTATATGATCACAATAATATTATGTTGCATAATCGTACGAGTTCTACTTTACAAGAAGGAGGTCACGGTTTCAAATCTCCTTAACAACAATTTTTTTTAAAAATCACTATGATGGCGATCAGCGGCAGCGACATAGACGGAGGGCGGCCGGCGACGGACGATGACGGAAGGCGGCCGGTGGCGACGGAATGGCGGTCGGAGCGGGAGTGACGCGGAGTAGCTGTCGGTGCTGGCAGCACCGGAGGGCCAGGACCGGCGCCGGCGATGGAGGATGGCGGCCGGGACCGGCGGTTGTAGCCGGAGCGACGACCGAGTAGTTGTTGACGGTGATAGAGTGGCGGCCAACGGGGAGGGTTGATTGATGGGTCTATGAATTTTTAAAATGCCTAAAATACCCTTATATTTTGGACTGTTGAATTAATGAAAACTAAACAACCCCTGTGATCGTTCCTTGATGGCATCAAGGAAGCTCGGGACTCTTGTGAGAGTGAAGTTTGGTGATGGTTCTTTAATTGGGAAATAAGCAAAGCACAATTCTTAGATGGTGATATCTATCTATCTATAAACATATATAAGCATTTTAGCTTTTTTCCTATTGCCACCTAGGATTCTCCATGCTTCTCCTTAATTGTAGGTAAGTGGCCAATCCATGAATTTTTATATAATTTATTTGAATAAAAATGTTTTTTTCAATAAAGGTGATAATTTTTCAACCACTATTAGACTCGAACCCACAACCTCAGGGATAAAAGTATTGCAATTTATCAGCTAAGCTAGACATAGTAATTTATAATTACATTAAAACATTAAAGCAAATTACTCCTTCATATTTTATAGTACAAATTGGAGCACATTTCACCGTTAATGGTTTGCGGATTCATTAATTTTATGATAACCAATAGTTTATTGTAGAATACACTAAGAAGTTGAATAGATAGTAGAGTGAATGAAATTATGATAATAATGTATTCATATAGTTTATTCTGAGATTATGATATTTTTTTTGTTAAATTGGCTTTGTATTTTTTAATAATCAGGCTCTAACGCTATGTATAGAATAATTAAATAATTATTATATTCAATAATGTATTTGCTCAAGCGAATTTTTAAGAGACAATCAAGCTAGCTAAGTCATTCTCTTAATTCCCTTAAAAAGTCATTGATGATTTGGTTAATGAACAAGTTGCATAAAGTTTAAAAATTAATGAATATTTAAGAGAAATATTTTTTTCAATTAATATATCTATTGAGATACAACAAACTGAATAAATAAAGTTGTACCTTCAATAACATCAATGGTGCGTGTGGACATGAGTGTATACGAGTACAAATCATGAGATCGTAAGTAAAACATGTTACATGTCATTAAATATTATTCAGAGTATTGATCGAGTTGATTAGTTTGAATTGAGAGTATTCATTAAACATAAATACATTCATATAAAATGAACCTTATGTTCAAACTATTTTAAGTTTTAAAGGGCCAATTGAACTCTCATTTTTTATTATGTTTAACTATTCCTCAATTTTTTATAGTGATGGTTTTTTTACACTTTATTTGTTTGCAAATGCTTTGAGAGAGTTGCAATTTTGTCTTCCATTTGTATTGAACTAACTTTTGTTGGTAAATTATTTGAAGGACTCCAAGTTTGGTAAGTCATTAATTCATTTGATCAAGGATCAAACTGCTTCAATTTTAAAATTTATGAATATTTAAGAGAATTATTTATCAATTAAAATATTTATTGATATAGAGAAATCTGAAGAAATAAGGTCGTACCTTAGTAAGATCAATGATGAGTGAGTTCATGAGTGTATAAGAGTATGAGTCATGAGATTGTAAGTAAAACGGGTTACATGTCATCAAGTACTAACAAATTCAGAGTATTGATTAGGTTGACACAGTTTGAACTGGCCATATTGATTAAACCTAAATACATTTATATAACATGATCCTTATTTTCGCATTATTTTAAGTTATAATAGGCTAATTGATGTTTCATTTTTATTAGGGTTATTATTTTTAAAATACTCCAAGTATCGAGAATTAATTTAGAAAAGCCCAAACTATTCGAAACCCCAAATCTATCCTATTTTTCGTCTGATTTAACACCGTTAGGACCAATATGGATTTTTTTGGATGGGAGTGACTGATTCGCAAGTTATATTGCCACGTCTTCTGCCACGTAGATACACGTGTCATGCTGAGTCATTACATTTTAATTGAACCTTATCTTTTAACCCACCCCCTCTCACCCAACCGATTCCACCCTACCCGACCCGATCTAACCCACCAATCACCCAACCGATTCCACCCAACCCTTATCCTCGACCCCCCTTCCCAACTAGAGCTGGCAAAATGCTGACCCGGCCCGATAAACCCGCCCAGCCCGCCCGGCCCAGCCCGACCCGTGGCCCGATTGACCAAAAAGTCAACAATCCAACCCGCAGCCCGATGAACCCGCAACCCGATGAACCCGCAACCCGACTAACCCGCGACCCGATTAACCCGCAACCCGACTAACCCGCAACCCGACTAACCCGTAACCCGGCTAACCCGTAACCCGACGAACCCGTAACCCGACTAACCCGCAACCCGCCCGCCCGACCCGAATAACCCGATTGTCACACAATTCATAATATTCAGTGCTTCAAATATCAACATTATGTCATTATTGAAGATATAAAAAATTTAATCTACTTCTGACTTCACCAAGTTTATTTCCAAAATAATTAAAATCAATTATATATAACATTGACAATCATAGTTGTAAATACTTCCATCTACCTGAACGAGCACGACTGCTCTGCACCATATGTCCATATCCATGTTTTTAAGTTCTTTCACCAATTAGCAATACAAGCAACTAATATAGTATGCAACACTACATAATTCGACACCAAACATTCATAATTCATAGAATAATCCAAAAGTCAAGTTTCAAACCTGTTGATATATAGAAACACAATACTGATGAACATTAAAGTTTAAACCACTCATCCATACTTCAATCTTCAAACCAAAATTATAAAGAAAAAGTGTTATAACAAAATATTCATTCTGCATTGTCAACACTCAACGACAATGAATCCTGCAGCAACCAGAAACTAGAATGCATCTATGCAAGACTCACGTCTTCTCCATCAGTAACACTTAGCACCATCAGTAACAGTGTTAAAAATCTTAAGAACGTTGACTATATTTGTCATCTAACATAAAATCAAAACGTTTGGTCTAAAAATGTCATAAAAAGAAAGTCGCTAGATTTGATACTTTTTTGAAAGAATTGACTAAATTTATAAATGAGTCCAATGTTAAACCCTCCTAGACCTTAAAAGCTAAAGTATATTCAATTTCATTTCATTTATTATAAGTATATTTAATTTATAAAAATGAATTATTATTTTTAATATATGAACAACTGCTACAATCCTTAAGAGTTAAGCCTACTCGCGATTAAAAATTTAATATATTTTTAAATTATTTATCACATAAAAAAATTTACATAAAATTTTGCAAATTGTAGTTGAGAGTTGAGACTAGTAAGTAATAACCCGTGGGCAACCCGAGACCCGCCCGACCCGTGACCCGACGAACCCGCGACCCGACGAACCCGCGACCCGGCGAACCCGCGACCCGGCGAACCCGCGACCCGGCGAACCGCGACCCGGCGAACCCGCGACCCGGCGAACCCGCGACCCGGCGAACCCGCAACCCGACGAACCCGCAACCCGACTAACCCGCAACCCGACTAACCCGCAACCCTACTAACCCGACCCGTGGCCCGCCCAGCCCGCCCGTTTGACAGCTCTATTCCCAACTGTCCTCTTCTTCGTCTTTCCCCTAACCTCCCAGCCGCCATCAGGGGGGGACGGGTTGGAGTGGAGTTTGGTGTTGATGAAGAGGGGCCGCGGTTCGGCAGTTGGGACGAGCTGGCGACGGGGCGCGATTGGGGTGGATGGGAAGATGGGGATGGAGTGGCGGCAATCGATTGGGTCGGCGGGAGCTCTGATGCGGCGGAATGGAGGTCTGCGGCTGGGTTACGACACCGGCTGGATGGCGGCTGGGAGGTTAGGGGGAAAGACGAAGAAGAGGACAGTTGGGGGGGGGGGTCGAGGATAAGGGTTGGGTGGAATCGGCTGGGTGATTGGTGGGTTAGATCAGGTCGGGTAGGGTGGAATCGGTTGGGTGAGAGGGGGTGGGTTAAAAGATAAGGTTCAATTAAAATGTAATGACTCAGCATGACACGTGTATCTACGTGGCAGAAGACGTGGCAACATAACTTGCGAATCAGTCACTCCCATCCAAAAAAATCTATATTGGTCCTAACGGTGTTAAATCGGACGAAAAATAGGATAGATTTGGGGTTTCGAATAGTTTGGGCTTTTCTAAATTAATTCTCGATACTTGGAGTATTTTAAAAATAATAACCCTATTTATTATGTTTACTTATTTCTCAATTTTTACAGTGATTGTTTCTTTAATCTCGACTTTATTTGTTTGCAAATGCTTCTAGAAAGTTGCAATTTTGTTTTCGATTTTTCTTAAACTAAATTTTGTTGATTAATTATTCAAAAAACTCAAAGTTTGGTAAGTCATTAATTAATTTGATCAACGATCAAGCTATATAGAGTTAAAAATTTATGAATATTAAGAGAATTATTTTTCAATTAATATATTTATTGGGCTAGAGAAAAACGTAGAAATAAGGTTGTACATTAGTAAGATCAATGGTAACTGAGGTCATGGGTGTATCGTAAGTAAAACATGTTACATGTCATAAAATATTAAATAAATATAGAGTATTGATCGAGTTGAGTTAGTTTGAATTGAGCATATTTATTAAACCTAAATATATTCATATAACATGATATTTATTTTCATTTTTTTTTAAAGTTTTAACGGGCCAATATAATCAAGGTTTCATTTTGTCATCTCTTTAACTATTCCTCAAAATAATTTTTTTACAATGTGGATTTCTTTATTCTCGACTTTATTTGTTTGAAATTCTTTAAGAAAGTTACAATTTTATTTTTCATTTGTCTTGAAATGACTTATGTTGGTAAATTATTTGAAGAACTCCAAGTTTGATAAGTCAATAGTTAATTTGATCAAGGTTCAACCTGCATAAATTTCAAAAATTTATGAATACTTAAGAGAATTATTTTTAATTAATATATTTATTGATATAGAGAAAACTGAATAAATAAGATTCTACCTTAGTAAGATCAATAGTAAGTGAGGTCATGAGTGTATAAGAATATGAGTCATGAGATTGTAAGTAAAACGGGTTACATGTCATTAACTATTAAAAATTTGAGAGCATTGATCCAGTTGAGTCAAGTTCAAATTGGACATCTATTATAATATATATAGGAATATAAAAGACCATCCTTTTTATTAATTCTCCCCTTAAGTGTAGGGATTCCACCAATCACTACTCTTCAAAAAAAATTTTTTTTGGTCGAGCACTCCCACGGAAGAGAGTACCAAGATCGCCTAGACTAAAGGAGAAAGGGGGGGTTGAGGGGGAAGAACGATGGTGGGGGATTGGGGGGGGGGCGAAGTTATGATAGCAACGAAATACACCTAGAAAAAAGGTTATTCAAGATGTGAGATTGCAAGGTGAGTAAAATTGAGCAGCCCAGTTCGGAGTGGAAGCATAGTAAGGGAATGTCGAGCCAGGTTGTGAGCCGCTGAGTTAGCTTCCCTTTTGACAGCGAAGCACCGGATTGAGGGGTGGCGGTTTAGTAGGAGTTTGCATTCTTGGATGATGGCTCCTGCCCGTGAGTGAAGGCGTTGTTTGTCCAAGATATGTGAAGACACCATCGCGGCATCGCCTTCAATATCCACTAGATTCAGGGACCGGCCCACGCACCAACGAAGAGCTTCACGGAAGGCCAGAGCCTCAATAGTGAAAGGATCTGTGATAGATGGAAGAGAGCGACCCCCTGCAAAGAGCACATCGCCCGTAGAATCCCGTAAAAGGAAACCAATCCCGCCACCCTGTGCCTGACGCACAGCTCCATCAACGTTAATTTTAACCCGACCTGCGAGAGGGGGACGCCATCTGTTTATGATAGTAGGCAATTGACGTCTGGGGAGTGGGCGCATCACATCCTCCAGGTCCAGATCCAGATCAAATTTGTCCATGCGTTTTTCCATTTGAGCTTTAAGTGCTGGTAAAAGAAATTGCTTGTTGAGGAATATTACAGTATTACGCGATTTCCACAGTCTCCACCAAAAGAAGGTGAATTTCTTCCCGAGAGATGGCGATAACCTGAGGATCTTCCGCCAAACAATGCAGAAATTAGAACTGGAGACAAGATGCAGAGGTAAATCAACGATGGCTCCAAAGCGGACGACCAAAGGGCAAAAGAGGAGAAGGTGCGCAATTAATTCCTCTGAGACCTCGCAGACTGGACACATTCTCTGGAAGTCCGGAATACGGGAGCTCAGTGCTACCCTCGTGGGAAGGACACCCAACACGCATTTCCAGAGGAAAAATGTAATTTGGGAGGGACTGGGAATGACCACAACCTATTCCAAGCATCTGCGTCCATGGGAGATGATGGGCCGACTTCAGGGATCTCTACTAGACCGTGGTGAATAATGTTATAGCCAGAGTGGACCGTATACGCTCCTATGTCAGCAAATTGCCAAATGAATTGGTCTGGAATCCTTTCAATAGGGAGCGGGATACTGGAAATGGTGTCCACATCCACAGCTGAGAAAGTGTTGGTAAGTAATTGGATGTCCTAGAATCCATGATTGATAAAAGTCGAGACTGGAGTGAACGGACTCCACGGAAACTTAGAAGGGACACGTTCCGGGGGACGCGGCGGGACCGACGGGATCCAATTATCATGAAAAGCAAGGATTTGTAAGCCGGTGCCCACTTGACATCGGAGTCCTTGGATCAACAGCTCTTTGCTAGCACAGATGCTACTCCATCCCCATGAGGGGTGAGAACTACAATCTGCGGTAAAGAAGGAAGAGTCATGAAAATACTTTCCTTTATAAACTCGGGCCAACAACGAGTCTGGTTCAGAAATGATTCTCCACCCTTGTCGTGCAAGGAGAGCCAGGTTAAAATGGTGCAAATCCCGAAAGCCCAGACCTCCTTTTGATTTAGGCGTGCAGAGTCTTGACCAAGACACCCATTTAAGTCTCTTGCGCCCATCGTGTTGGCCCCACCAGAAGTCTCGGATCAATGACGTAAGTCGTTTAATGTTCTTCTTGGGTAGCAGAAAGCATGTCATGGTGTAGACTAGGAGAGCCAAAAGGACTGATTTGACAAGAACTTCCATCCCTGCCGGGGATAGAAACTTACCTTTCCAAGCTTGGAGCTTGCTCAGAACCAAGTCTTCAACATATTTGAAGGTTTCCACTTTAGAGCGTTTCATTGTAGTAGGAAGGCCGAGATATTAATCCTCCGCTGTGGAAATCCGGACACCCAGAGCTCCACAAAGTTCCATGCGAGTAGCGTCAGGTGTGACCTTACAGAACGAGACAGCCGATTTTAGTAAATTGACTTTCTGACCGCTGACAGTTTCATAAATGCCGAAGATTTCAAGCAGAGACGTAATATCCTCAATTGAGGCGCGAAGGAAGAGATAAGTATCGTCTGCAAACATGAGGTGAGTTAAAATAGGCGTATATGCATTCAAACGAACTCCTGCAAGAGAGTTCGCTGCTTGGTCTTGATTAAGCAGCAAAATCAATCCTTCGGAACAAATAGCAAAGAGCAATGGAGACAAAGGATCACCTTGTCTAAGGCCCCGAGATGAGTGAAAAAATCCGTGTTTTTGACCGTTTAGGAGCACCGCGAATGATGTGGTAGTCACACATTTACGAATCCAAGCAATCCAGAGCTCTCCAAATCCCATCATTCTCATCATAGTGAAAAGAAAGGTCCATTCAATCCGGTCATATGCTTTTTCCATGTCCAACTTTAACGCCATGTATTTAATTTTTCCTGGAGTTCGTCCTGCCATAAAATGCATGATTTCATGGGCAATGAGGATGTTGTCAGCAATGGCTCTTCCTTGGACAAAACCATTTTGTGTAGGACTTATTAGAATTGGAAGGATGCGGCCGAGGCGTTTCGTGAGTATCTTGCTAATGACTTTATACGGAACTTTACACAATCCGATGGGACGGATTTCCTTCATGTTTTGACTTCTGCTATTTTCGGCAGTAGGGCAATCCAAGTGTGGTTCAATGCCGGCAAGAGATCAATGGATTCAAAGAAATCCGTTACCGTTGCAATTAAATCTGGTGCAACCAGGTCCCAGAATTCATGATAGAAAAATCCTGAAAATCCATCCGGACCGGGCGCCTGATGAGCCCCAATGTCAAAAACTGCTTCCTTGATCTCAATTGGTGTTACTGGGGAATCACTACTCTTCAATTAATAAATCTAAAAACTAATTTGAATATGCATAAAAGTAAATCAATTTTCATATAAAAAAAATTAACAGTTGGAAACTGAAAACTGTTTCCCACCATCCCACGTATTTGTTTTACTTTCTACTAATTAGATGGAATGAGATTCGTTTTATTAAATATAGATTTAATTTAATTTATTCATAAAATTTTAAAGTATTATATCAACTTAATTTTTTCAAATTATCTTATAAGATTTTTTTTTTAAGTTTGACTAGAATTTTATTCTCCAACTTTCTTACTCATCTATTTCTCGAATTATCGATGTCTTTCTATTTACTAAATAACAGGTCAATAGAAATCATAATTAAAAACATATCTTCTCACTTTATTTAGTTTTAATTTCTAATATACACTCATTTCGTTCTTAATATTAACCGTTGTAGGTATTATATTTAATTTATTTTCATTAAGCTACAAATTCTAATAGAACTCATAATAAATAGGAAAATGTTCTTATTTCCATTAGAAATTAGAAAGATAAAATCTGAAGTGAAAGAGAAAGTGTTTCTTTATTAGAGTTTTGTGAGGGAATGACGGACTCCTCGATCGATGAGTTGAAGTGAAGAATTGAATGACTGAAGGAGAAATTGGGCGAGATCCGTTAAACATAGATGATATATTGTGGCTAATACAACGTCGTTTCATTCCGGGTATCCATTAGGTTGGGTATGGGGCAGATAGCTTCAAACCCGTCCCCACCTGTTACCCGCTCTAACTGGGTACCAGGTTGTTTACACCTTAAATTATTTTGAGCCAATACCACATTGAAGAAATTAAGGAATTAAATGGCTTTATTAGGCCATTAATTGCCTTAGTAATTAAATAACATATATTGGGCCATGACGTCATCTTTTAGCCTATTTTTCGTGTTAATTCTGTCCAGAGTAGTATTTTGGGACTCCAGCTTGCCATCAAACAAATTTGGTTTCCTTGATGGTGTCAAGGAACAATCTCAACCATTGATTCATTTTTTCAGATCTAATGGTTTAAATTAAAAGGGTAAAAAGGTCATTTCACCATTTAATTTAATTTAATTTAATTTTTAGTTTTTTTTTAATTTAAGTTAAAACAGCCGACTACCGGAACTCCGGCGACCGGAGCTCCGGCGACGACTTCTCCGATGAATTTTCCAGACGATCGGAGCTCCGTTTTCGAAAAAATTTTCGGCCACCGGACCACCGTCGTCGGGCCTATTTTTCTGGAAAAAAAAATTTCGGTGACGCTTAGTACTCGTATTTAATATGTGTACACATTTTGTACAGTGTACGTGACATTTTTGTACATAAACTGTGTACTCATTTACAAAGATTTTTCGTACACATGTTATACATGTGTACATGTTTTGTACACGTTTTATACGCGCACACGTTTATGTACTTACATTTTTGCACACGTGCACACACTCTTTGTACATGTGCACACATATTTTATACATGTGTACACCTATTCGTACACGTGCACACTTATTTTTTACACTAGTGTACACATATTTTGTATAAATCATGTGTACACGTTTATACATGTGTACATGTTTTATACACGTACACATTTATATACTTACATTTTTTATACACGTGAACTTATCTTGTACACATGTATAAATGTGTACACCTATTTGTACACGTGCACACTTATTTTTTACACTAGTGTACACATACTTCATACTCGTGTGTACATATTTTGTATAAATCATGTGCACACTACTTAATAATATAATGTGTGTACATGTGAACGCCTATTCGAAAACGTGCACACCTATTTTTATATACTAGTGTAAACATATTTCGTACTTGTGTACACATTTTTTTACAAACTATGTGCATCTATTCAATAAGGTAATTTTATTATTATATAATATCAATAAGTGTTTGGTAGCATAGTGGTAGGAGTTTAGTATTTGGTAAGAGATGTCATGATTCCGAATCACATCAACAATTCTTTTTTAAAATATATATAATTTTATTGAGGACGGCGGCGGATGATCGGCGGCGGTGGCGGATGGCCGGCGGCGGAGGACGGCGGCGGATGATCGGCGGCGGCGGCGACGGTGGCGGATGACCGGAGGATGATCGGCGGTGGCGGCGATGGCGGATGACCGACGGCGGCGGTGGAGGAATGACCGGCGGCGGCGGAGGATGACCGGTGGCGACGGCGGCGGATGACCGGCGGCGGCGGCGGCGGATGACCGGCTGCGACAGCGGCGGATGACCGGCGGCGGCGGAGGATGACCGGTGGCGGCAGCGGCGGATGACCGGCGGCGGCGGAGGATGACCGGCGGCTGTGGAGGGCTGAACAACTTTTTGAAAATTCCCAGAATGCCTTTCCTTGATGGATCAAGAAAGTCACTTTCCTTGATCCTAAACCGGACCCGTATTTTGGCCATAACTTGTTCATACGAACTCTGATTGATGTGAAATCAGTGGCAATAGAAAGATAACGAAATTATCTTTCCATCCATATATAGATGACAACCCAGTTCTACCGGACCAGTGAGATATGGTCTCTGCAATATGACGACCAAAAAAACCACATTGCTTGTTTATGGAGGATTGAATGGCTTTATTAAGCTTTAATCATTCTATTAGGTTAAATTGATTAAATGAAGCCATGGATTTACTATTTTATCCTCACGGACCCTTCTCATCAAGGAGGAGGGCATCGATCCCTTCGAATTGAAGACTTCATGTCGACCCATCGAAGTCAGGATCTCATGTCGATCCATCGAAGGGAAGCCATCATCATGTCGAACTCCTCGTCAAGAGGGAAGGAAGGAAGCCATCTCATCAAGATGGAAACCCTAAGGCCGACTCCATGATGATGATGTCATCATGACGACCTCTTCGTCAAGAGGCAAAGAGGGAAGGAGGGAAGCCATCTCATCAAGATTGAAACCCTAAGGCCGACTCCATCGAAGTGAGGATCTCATGTCCATCCATCGAAGTGAAGACTTCATGTGAACCTATCGAAGTCAGGATCTCATGTCGATCCATAGAAGTCAGGATCTCATGTCGATCCATCGAAGGGAAGCCATCATCATGTCGACCTCCTCGTCAAGAGGGAAGGAAGGGAGCCATCTCATCAAGAAGGAAACCCTAAGGCCGACTCCATGATGATGATGTCATCATGAAGACCTCCTCGTCAAGAGGGAAGGAGGGAAACAAGGAGGAAAGGAAGGAAGGAAGCCATCTCATCAAGATGGAAACCCTAAGGCCGACTTCATGATGATGATGTCATCATGACGACCTCCTCATCAAGAGGGAAAGAGGGAAGGAGGGAAGGAAGGAAGGAAGCCATCTCATCAAGATGGAAACCCTAAGGCCGACTCCATGATGATGATGTCATCATGACGACCTCCTCGTCAAGAGGGAAAGAGGGAAGTAGGGAAGGAAGGAGGGAAGCCATCTCATCAAGATGGAAACCCTAAGGCCGACTCCATGATGATGATGTCATCATGACGACCTCCTCGTCAAGAGGGAAAGAGGGAAGTAGGGAAGGAAGGAGGGAAGCCATCTCATCAAGATGGAAACCCTAAGGCCGACTCCATCGAAGTGAAGACTTCATGTCAACCTATCGAAGTCAGGATCTCATGTCGATCCATAGAAGTCAGGATCTCATGTCGATCCATCAAAGGGAAGCCATCATCATGTCGACCTCCTCGTCAAGAGGGAAGGAAGGAAACCATCTCATCAAGATGGTAACCCTAAGGACGACTCCATGATGATGATGTCATCATGACGACCTCCTCATCAAGAGGGAAGAAGGGAGACAAGGAGGAAAGAAAGAAATGAAGCCATCTCATCAAGATGGAAACCCTAAGGCCGACTCCATGATGATGACATCATCATGACGACCTCCTCGTCAAGTTGGAAGGAGGGAAGCAAGGAGGAAAGCCTTCTCCTCAAGAGGGAAACCCTAAGGCCAACTTCAAGGGATGGTGTCATCTCCTCATTATGATGATACCCTAAGGGATGACGTGATCATATCAAACCCTATCTCAGGAATACAAGCTTTTTCCATCAACGTCACTACTCCTCCAAGGCAGTTGAAGAGAGGAAGCCGCCACCACCACGATGATAGCCACATTCGAGAGATAGGAAGTAACCTCCATGGCAGTTACTTTCTCCACTTGCAGTTACCACTCATATTTTTCTATAAATATGAGAGGCATTCGACAGAGACAGGCCCGCGCAATCACACAAGCAGACACTCTGCCCAAATTTCTACTTTTCTCTGCAAGTTTAGTTTCAGTAGCCATAACCGTCTTTTCTTTTGGAGCTCTCTCAGAACCTCCATAGGAGTAGCAGTAGTAGTAGCAGTAGACATAGCCATAAAAAACTTCAAACACCCTTGTTGGAACTTTGTTTGGAGAGGTGTGAACTGTGTAATTAATCCTTGTTCTAAGAAGTCAAGCGCATTTATTGTGTTCAAACACAAAAGTTTCTACCACCAGAAACAAATTGGCACGCTCGGTGGGACATTGTGTTTGATTTCATGGTTCCAAGGAGAAAGAACCCAGAGGGTGACCTCCCATCCGGATCTGTGGAGGAGCAGGTGGCCAACATTGAACATGGCCAGACAGTTGAAGATGTTGCCGGAATTCATGGCGCCGACAAGGAGGCTAGGCCACAGCTTGTGGCGCCAAGTGTTGATCTAGGCGAGGCAATCATGTCACTCCGCCAGACAATGGTGGAGCACCGCCAACTCATGGAGGATTCAATGGTAGGGAATGCCCGCCAGGTGAATTCTCAAATTGAGTCTTTAAGTTCTCATGTTGAAAGACTTTTAATTCAAGTATTTGATGTGGTTAACAAAAATCAAACTGATTTTTAGGAGTTCAGGAAAATTTTAACGACGCCTTTAGTTCAGTCTAGAGCCTTGCCACCCGATGGTCTAGGATCGATGAGCAATGGCGTTGGGAATGTAAGCCCTCATCCTGCTAGTGGTCGGAATGGCCAACCATGGCAGGACAACCTCTCACCTCCAGTGGCAAGTCAACCACCTTCCCATCAACATGGGAATGGCGAAAATCTTGCCACCACGTCCAACACCCATGTTGAGCAAATGCCTACCATAGGTTTTGCTCGACAACATATTCCAGAGGCTAGGCCATATGTGGCCCCTGACCATCCATTCAATATGGATCAAGTACCACCACGTCCTAATGTGGAGGTACCCCCACGTTCGTATCCACCACCACCAATACCACCCCAAGTCAATAGACATGGAATGGATCCAACAGGATTCATGCCACCACCCGGGGGGCAACCACCAGGGGTACATGATAATAATAATAATAATTTAAGGGAACAGGTGGCACAGTTGCTCAATGAGCATCTTGGCCTTGGAGGGAGGCCAACCATGCCGCCTGTGTATCGAAAGCCTTATCCAGAGTGGGTGGATAGACACCATCCCTTTCCTAGAGGCTTTAGGGTACCTGAATTTACCACCTTCACGGGGACCGGTGATCAGTCTACTGTGGAGCATGTTGGACGATTTATTGTCCAATGTGGTGACGTAGGTGATTTCGTCAAGCTTAGGTTGTTTGGAAACTCGTTGACTGGACCAGCTTTCGCTTGGTACGTCAACTTGCCTTCCAATTCCATACAAAGTTGGCAACAGATGGAGCAGATCTTCCATGCCCAATTCTATAGATTTGAGCCAGAGGTTTCCATGGCAGACTTGGCACGTATCCGCCAGCAACCTGGAGAGTCGGTTGAGAGTTTCTTGACTAGTTTCAAGAATGCTCGAAACCGTTGCTTTGTTAACCTAACAGAAAGAGAGTTTGTCAAGCTGGCTCAAGGAGGATTGAACTTCGAACTTAGGAAGAAATTCCAAGATCGAGAGTTCTCTGACTTGTTCCAACTCATGTCATGTGCTGTTAGGTATGAATCTCTTCTCCACGAGGAGGAGAATAGGAGGAGTGCCTCAAGGGGCAATACCTCCCAAATTTTGATTATGCTATCCACCACATCGATGGTGGGGTTGGTGAAGTTGAGGTTGACTTGGCAGAGATAGTGCCAGGGAAACCCTATGTGTGTAGTTCATTGTCTAAAGTTGATGTTGGGCCACAAGAGGGGAGACCTAATCGTGCGCCCATCCAACCAAGAAAGTATTCATTCGATGTGATGAAGGCAGACTTGATATTCGACCAACTCTACAAGGATGGTCAAGTCAAGCTCTCAGGGGGCATAACCTCTCATCGCTTGATAAGTTGAAAGGAAGACGATATTGCAAGTGGCATAATAGCATGTCTCATTCTACTGACTCATGCGTGGTTTTTCGAAATATTTTACAGGATGCCATTGAGAAGGGACGCATCAAGTTCCCTGAGCCAAGGAAAGATGCCATGTTGGTGGATACAGATCCTTTCCCCGCCACAGTTGGTGTGAACATGGTTAACCCTGATTTCTCCAAGATTGAGTAGCCTCGATTCAAGCTGGTGTTGGACACAACGCCGCCTTAAGAGGGCAGTTCATCTTTGAATGTACAATCCACTCCTGCCTCACTTAGTAGACAAGATGAGGAGAAGTTGTGTGGTCAGTGCAAGAGGAGTCTCAACTTCGATGAGGCGAAACCAAGCAAGCCCGTTTATCAAAGGCTTGGCCCTCCTCCTAATAGACCAAGGAATCCACCATATCAGAGAATGGTGGAGGGAGTGCGACAACCAATCGGATGGCAGCCAAGGCAATGGTTGGCTCCTGGCCATCCCATGAAGAGGACCTTTCGAATTCCCGACATGCCACATGGTGGTTGGCATACCTATGATGTTCGACGTCAACAACCAGTAGCATTGGCTGACCTGACGAGGACTCAGAAGAGAAGGTTCCTTCGCAAGAATGCTCATAGCCGTAGAGGCCAACATGAGATCGCCCACCATGAGATGGGGAGGTTGCAACAGTCCAGAACAGAGGATACCCTTCAAGCTGATATCAAGGTGGACAACTCCATGTCCTCTGGTCTCAAAGTCACTGTGTTGGGAAAGGGCAAGCGTGTCCAAGCCCCAAGGGTTGAAGAGGTGAATGAGAAGGTGGAAGATAACCTTCAGACAGATAATGGATTTGGATTATATGACGCGAGGTATGATGCTGACATTGATGACGACTTTGATGATGTGATGATCGATGTGGATCATCCAAACCCTAGGTTTGAGAGGAAGGATGAGGAGGATGATGGTGATGACCAAGGCCCTCCTGTAACTATCAAGTTTGGAAGCTTGCCACCCACAGTGGCTACTAACTACATACTCCCATGGATTTTCCAATCCAAAGAGGAAGATCAATAGGTACATGTGGAAAGTGGAGAAGCGGATGAGGAAGTAATGGAGGATCAACCTGTGGCACATTTAGTCGAGGAGTTCAATCACCTCGATATGGATGATGAGCCATGGAGTGTTAAGATGGTTCGTTTGGGGTGTAGGGTCGACTTGGCCACAGAGGCCAAGAGGCAATACAAAAGTTCACAACGTTTGTTGAAGGAGCTATATGAAGCAGGCCACAAGCATGTGGGTTTGCTTGGTGAAGATGGAGGGCGTTATCCTTTCTATGTGTTGTACCAAGGTCTAGAGGAGACAACGTCTCTTCCAGTGGAAAACCCTACATGGGGCCCAGAATTCGATGAACCTGAGAGTTCATTGACTAAGGAGGATAGCTTGCCCAATGAGGAGGCTGTCATGTCAGTGATGGTTACGAAAGGAAAGGGTATAATGGAAGAGGAGTTAAGTGATGTACCTAACCACCTTGTGGTATTCAAGGAGCCAGAGCCGAACATGTTAAGGCATCTAAGGCCCCTCTATATTAAGGCAAGATTGGATGAAGTGCCAGTGTCAAGGGTCTTGGTTGACAATGGCGCAGCTGTGAACGTGATGCCAACAAGGATGTTGAAGAAGCTTGGTAAGAACACAGGTGACTTGATTCCTACTGAGGTGTTCGTCACCAGCTTCAATGGAGGGTCCACTTCGGCGAAAGGGATTTTGCCAGTGGTAGTAGGAGTTGGAAGCCATGAGAAGATGAGTGCCTTCTTCGTTGTGGATGGGGTCGTTAGTTACAATGCCCTATTGGGGAGAGATTGGATCCATGCAAGTAAATGTGTTCCATCATCATTACATCAATGCATGATATTGTGGAACAAGGAAGGAATGGTTGAGGTCATTCAAGCTGACACAATGCCATTTGCAGTAGGAGCCAACTGTGCTGAAGCCCCTCTATACCATGGAGATTTTGGCCCATTGGAAGTTAGAGGTATGGATGGAGGACCATGTACGGTGGTCATCTCGAGTGCCAAAGTTTTGAGCAAGGCATGCATTGATCCGTTGACAAAGATAGTGAGACCATCCATGTTCTCTTTGGATGCTCCACCTGAGGCCACCAAAGTTGTTGATGATAAATAGACCACCTCAAGACAAGGTGGTGAGGGAGGCCGAAGTCACGACCTTGAGAGAAAGGTTGGCCATCTACCAATGTGAGCAGAGGCTAGTATGTGATGAGCTTGTGTTGATGGCTGATTGTGTTCTAGATGATGATTTTCCTAGACAAGGCGAAGAGATAGGATTTAATGAAGAGGACGGCAAACACATTGTCGCATGTGATGTTTTAGAGGAGATCAACCTTGGCACTGAGGACGATCAACGTCCTACCTTCATCAGTGCACCATGCCTGAGGCTGACAGGTATGATCTTATCAATCTACTAAATGAGTTTAAGGATTGTTTTGCATGGGATTACCATGAGATGCCAGGCTTAGATAGGAAATTGGTAGAACATAGGCTGCCAATTAAATCGGGATTTAAGCCCTTCAAAACCTCCTAGGTGTTTTGCGTATGAGGTACTGCCTGAGATAAAGAAGGAAATTGAACGCCTGTTAAAGGCTAAATTTGTAAGAACGGCTAGGTATGTAGAGTGGTTGTCTAATGTAGTGCCAATTAGGAAGAAGAATGGAAAGCTTCGTGTTTGTGTAGATTTTAGAAATTTAAATACAGCCACTCCTAAGGATGAGTATCCCATGCCAGTTGCTGACATGTTGCTTGATGCAGTTACTCGGCATGAAGTCTTCTCTTTCATGGATTGCTATTAGGGCTATAATCAGATTTACATAGCCGATGAGGATATCCACAAGACAGCTTTCCGTTGTCCAGGTGCCATTGGATGCTATGAATGGGTGGTCATGCCCTTTGGTTTGAAGAATGTTGGGGCGACCTATCAACGAGCTATGAACACCATCTTTCATGACTTGATTGGTGAATTTGTGGAGGTATACGTAGACGACATAGTCGTCAAGTCAAAGGTAAGGCGTTGCCACCTTGATAACTTACGTATGGCTTTCCTACGCATGAGAAGTCATGGTTTGAAATTAAATCCTCTTAAATGTGCTTTTGGGGTGAGTGCAGGCAACTTCCTTGGTTTCCTTGTAAACCAACGTGGCATTGAGGTCGACAAAAACAAGACCAAGACCATCATCGAGGCCATGCCACCTCGTGATAAGAAAGAGTTACAGAGGTTCCTTGGCCAAGTCAACTATATTCGGCGCTTCATCTCAAACTGTGCTGGCCGAACCCAAGTGTTCTCATCTTTGTTGAAGTTGAGGAAGGAAGAAGAGTTTGCATGGCGCGAAGAGCACCAACAAGCTTTTGATGACATCAAGAGATATTTGGCGAACCCGCCAGTACTTAACTCACCCATCCCACATCAACCTCTGAAGTTGTATCTCTCGGCCACTAACACGTCAGTAGCATGTTTGTTAGCCCAGGATAATGACTTGGGAAATGAACAAGCCGTGTATTATTTAAGTAGGCTTTTAAATGAAGCGGAGAGGAAGTACTCTCCCATAGAAAGGTTATGTCTAGCTTTGTTCTTTGCTTGTATGAAGCTAAGGTATTACTTGATGCCTATTCAAGTACAACTCATTTGTAAGACTGACCTTATCAAATATATGTTATCACGACCAATTATCCATGGGAGGATTGGCAAGTGGACCCTTGCCCTATCTGAATTTAATTTACAATATGTTCCACAAAAAGCAGTTAAAGGGCAAGCTCTCGCTGACTTCTTGGCAGACCACCCATGTGTGGACGTGCCAGGCGAAGCAGTAGAGATTGGGATGGTAGGAGAGATTCCTTGGTCTTTGTTCTTTGATGGTTCAAAAACACGTTCTGGGGCAGGAGCTGAAGTGGTACTAACTTCGCCAGTAGGTCACTCCATGCACTTTGCCTTCACCCTTGACTTCCCTTGTACCAACAACCAAGCTGAATATGAGGCTTTGGTGGTTGGCATGGAGATTCTTGTTGAATTAAAGGCAAAGAACGTAGATATCAAAGGAGATTCACAATTAGTAGTCCACCAAGTACTTGGTGACTTCAGATGTGTCAACTATGTGTTAGAGACATACCTCAACCATGTCCAAGATCTACTCTCCCACTTTAATAACGTGTCAATTAAGTTCATTCCTTGCCAAGACAATGGAAAAGCTAACTACTTGGCACAGTTGGCTTCTAGTTTTAGAGAATTTTCGCATGAGGGAGGAGGGCAAATCTTTGTGAAATCCCTCCTTCCATTACGAGATTGTTTAGAACAAGTAGCAGAAGTATACATGATTGAGGAGGATACTAATGATTGGCGAGTCCCATTGCTAACATATCTAAAGAACCCAAATGGGGAAACTGACCATACTACCAAATTCAAAGCAAGAAATTATGTAGTGATAGACGAGACCTTATTCAAGAGGAGGGCAGATGGTTTACTATTAAAATGCTGGGGGCAAGGAGGCTCTACAAGCCATGGCTGAAGTTCATGAAGGAATATGCGGAGCCCACCAAGCTGACCCTTCAATGAGGTGGATACTTCATAGGTATGGCTACTATTGGCCTACCATTGGAGAAGATTGTGCATCATATGCCAAAGGTTGTGAAGCTTGCCAACGCCATGGTCTAGTGCAAAGAGCTCCTGCTGTCGACCTAAACTCCATCATCAAGCCTCGCCCTTTCTTTGGGTGGGCAATGGACTTGATAGGGAAGATCTACCCCCCATCCTCTAAACAACACACTTTTGTTATTCTAGCGACAGACTACTTCACCAAGTGGGTGGAAGCTAAGCCAATGAAAGTGGTGAACCAAGGGGAAGTGATTACTTTCATTAAAGAAAACATGGTCCATAGGTTTGGTCTTCCTGCTACTATAACAGCGGATCAAAGGACCGTGTTCACGGGTAAGTAAGTGATGGCATTTGCCAATGAATTAGGAATCAAGATTATTCATTCCACGCCATACTATGCTCAGGCCAATGGACAAGCCGAGGCTTCTAACAAGGTGGTGAAAGGAATACTGTCTAAAATGATCGAAGACAATCCAAGGGAATGGCATATGTTGTTATCGGAAGCCTTATGGGCATACAGGATGTCACCACGAAGTAGCAC